>JAEMWC010000525.1:320000-357500 GCA_016490735.1 Pachyseris speciosa
GACATTATAAGGGCTTCACTTTAGGTTCACTGTAGCACGTTAAGTCATGTCAGGTCACGTCATGTATATGTATATGTATATGTATATGTATATGTATATGTATATGTATATGTATATGTATATGTATATGTATATGTATATGTATATGTATATGTATATGTATATGTATATGTATATGTATAATTATATGTATATGTATATGTTACGTTACGTTATGTTATTCTGAGACTTTATTAGGGGAGTGTCTCATTGAGAGTATTCCAGTCAAAGGTTTACATTTCATTCCAAGAGTTGGCGGCATTACCACCATTCTACTTATAAGGGGGTTAATGTTACAACCAAAACAAACCTGTCGGTATAAGTTCATCAACTGGTTCACAGTGAAGGTATCACTCTGGGGTACCTCAATGGGGCTTGGAGGAGGGGGCGGCGTGGGGGTCTTGAAGGTCCTTGTGTCCTGAGAATGGACCAACAGAGACGGTGGTGTCAGTTAATACAAATAAGGGCATTTGTTTGTCTACTGTACGCATGCCACATGTGTAAACGTTTGAGGGGAAAACCTGAGCTTACCAGATCAACAACAAAGTCTTTGTCCTTGAGGAGAATTTCATCTTGTAGTTTCTCTTCTTTCTCAATAGCAAAGCGTACATTCTCCGCCATTTCTTTGATGCTAAAATAAACGCAAAACATATCAATAAAAAGGTGACGATGCTAATGTGGTAAAGTTCACCGTATCAGCTATCCCTGCATCATCATCATCATCATCATCATCATCATCATCATCATCATCATCATCATCATCATCATCATCACCACCATCATCAACATCATCATCATCATCATCATCATCATCATCATCATCATCATCATCATCATCATCATCATCATCATCATCATACATCATCGTCATCATCTTACCTTACCCTACTTCCCCAGAAAAAAAAAATACAACAGCGATGCTTAGAAGTACAAAGTAGGTGGAATACAACTGGCTTTCGTACGATGAGAACCAAAAAAAATTACTCTGACCAGTCACAATAAATGTAAACAACGCCACCAGGCAATCAGAACTCGCAGCACATTCAAGTTCATTACGTCAAGCGCGGGAAAGCGCGAGCGATAAGGTTGTCTTTCACTTGACTATCCATGATTGAGAAAGTGGCGCCAGATTTTCAACCAACTACAACAGACAGAAAAAAACAAAACCATAGCAAATGCGAAATTGCTCTCCTTACTCAAGTGAAAACTACTTAAAGGGGAAAGCGAAGAATCACCTTTCCACTTCTTGCAGGAACCTTGCCCCCAGCCAGTCGTCCATGTCTTTGTAAGTTGAGTCGGCCTTTCCCTGAAAAATTAAAACAAAATATAACCCAAGCAAAGACTTCAGCGGAGCGCGAAGCTTTCGCGAAGGCGGAAGGTGGAAGATTCAGACGTGGGAACGCTTTTTAGTGGAAAAATAAACTCGACTGTGAACACAAATGCATTTCAAAGACGAAGACCATGTCTACATAAGCGTTTCTTCTATGAACAGGATAAACAAGATGATTTTTTTCAAAAACGACCTGTACTCACAAACGACACAACAAGCTCGTAAGTTGCCGCTAATCTAGTTATGTTAAAGGAGAAAAAATCACTCGGCCGACTTTTGGGTTTCAAGATAGCGGTAGGGATGGAGGAGTCACTAGTGTCTTGGTATCTTTTTAACGCTGATGGGGCACACTGACGATTTGGCTGTTAAGGAGAAGCGCAAAACACGAGGAACACCAAGTGTGAACACAAGCACTACCTTGAGTTCTTGTAGCACTGCAATGGCGTGGTCTTTGATCATTTCAAGACGGGTTTTCAATCCGTTATCTGGAAAGGAAAGTACAATAAAGTTGACCTGAAAATTCCTCAAGAAAAATCTACAAAGAAAATAAGCTAATAAACAAAGAAAACAATCGGAAAACAAACGGAAATCGAAACAGCAATCGACATCTGGACTCAACTACCCGGCAAAACGAAACATAAGCGGAAACACGTATTTGCGATTTAGCTCAAGCGCTTATCAAAATAGTAAGAACTTGAGCAAATGTTTCTTCAGAAAAGTAAAGCGCTTAGAGGCCTAAGATGTGACGTCATAATAAGGAGTAACGAAGCGCGAGACATTCTTGAATAATGAAAGCTTCACAAACCGCATGCGCGCGCAAGCGAGAAACAAATTCGAGTAACTGCCTTTTTCTCCCTAGTTGTGCATCGTAGTAATGGCCAAAATAAAGGCCATATTTCTGATGGAAAAATTAATTTGCGATCCATAACTTTCAGTGAAATCGCAGAATACGGGTTCCTCGATTTCTCAAATTTTATACCGCGAAAGCAGGAGAGAACATCGCACTTTCTCTCAAGTTTTCTTCTTGCATGTACAACGTCCGTTGATCAATTAGAAAACCACGAAAATTGAAGCCAGCTAATTTGCTTTGCTCGTTACCATGGTTACTCCAGGCAGCCAGTACTCTAATTTTATATATTTCAAGTTGCAAATTGCAAAAAGAAAATAAATAAATAACTAAATAAGGCAAGAAGAGTACAAATAAAGGTTGTTGTTGTTGTTAGCCACTAATCCCTGTACCTTCTGCAGCCACAGCTCCCAAGAATTCTTTTCTTGCTCGCTCTTTTGCTTTTTGTTTAAGTTGTTCCTCTTCAGACTGGCCTTCCTGCTCTTCAGTGGGAGCTGAAAAGTATGAGAAAATGAAACACGTAAATCACAAAAATCAGTTTTCAGCAGAGTTCGTACCCTTTTTCAGACACAAATTTCCAGGACTTTTGCAGGCCTCAGAAAGTTTTTTTCCAGGACCCATAATGCACATTAAGCATTTTTCAGTTATTGGATCTTCTCAACTGGCTGCTCCTCAATGTCTTTCAATATTGTAAAAGCTCTATTAAGTCCCCCGTCTCTATTAACCCCCCACCCCATCTCTAATAAACACCCCGTTTGGAAGTAGGTTTTTGTAATAAGCCCCCCCCCCCCCCTCCTTTGGGAGATGAGATTTTGTAATTAGTCCCTCCTATTTCCTCTTACGAAATCCACTTCATGCGGCCCAGTTGGTTTGTTTTTAAACAAATATACACTCGAACACATAATACTGTTTCCTGATCTGTATTAAAAACTGAAGTTTCATTGCAGTTGTGTGAGCTATGTACTAAAACTATTTTAAGACAAAAACGCCGTGTTTAAGATTTGAAATAAGCCCCCCTCACTATTAAGCCCCCCGTTAATAAGGCCTGAAATTATATAATCCCCCCAGGGGGGGGGGGGGAAGGGGGTTAATAGAGCTTTTACGGTAAACCTATATTTTGTTTTATTTGTTTTGTTTTATTAGCTTCGCCATTAGGATACCAAAAAAAAAACAAAAACAAAAACAAAAAAAAAACAAAAAACGTTACAATCAATACGTTTGGCAGGGACGTCGCAACAGCTAAGTAGCCAATTACTGCGGGCCCAGAAATAAAATATATATAAAAAGAAAGAAGAAAGAAAAACACATTACATGCAGCACATTATTGGTAAGTCTAGAAATCTTGTGTAGTTACATTTTAAACAAATGGATTTAAACGTTCGAGGATTATCCGGATCGTAGTTCATTCTGACAGCACGAGAGTAGTAGTCATAGAGAAGAGATTTGAAACTAGTAAGAGTAGCATTAGCTAAGTCCATTCTGTCAGTGAGTAAGTTCCAGATTCTGGCTGTTCTAATAAAAAAAGATTTCTGATATGTTGTAGTTCTACATTTCTTGGGGACAAAGATAGGAGAGCTAGTAGCGGATGCTCGAGTCGTTCTAGCGCTTTTGCGCACAACGGGAACAACAGAAGGACTAAGGTGGACTAGGTTATGCGTAGCCCTACAAAAAATACCACGTCTAGGAGCTCATGCCAATAACAAACAGGAAGTAGATCTAAAGATATTAACCTTTCCTTATAAGATATTTCTGTGATAAAAGGTAAATGGAGAATAAATTTGGTTGCACGTCTTTGAATTTTTTCGAGTTTGGAAATTAATTCAATTGCCTGAGGCGCCCAGACCTGAGTTGCGTACGCTAGGTGCGCACGCACTAGGCCAAGGTACAAGGTGCGCCTTGTGGAGGTACTTCGAATGTACCTGGCATTCCTCCTAATGTATCCCAACGACTTGTTAGCACGTGCAGCTTGATGACAGACTTGGACGCGCCAGGTCAGGTCACAAGCAACTAACACGCCGAGGTCACGCTCTTCCTTACAGGACTGGATGGTACGGCCGTTGACCTCGTAGCTTGTGGAGATAGGCTTGCGCTTCCTTGTAATGGATTGCAGTTTGCATTTCTTTTCGTTGAAGGTTAAACCAGAGGCAGCGGACCATGAAGAGAGACTATGAAGGTCTTGTTGTATAGCGGCGCCATCATCCTGAGACTTCACTTCCTTATAAACCTTTACTTGAGTTCACAGATTCCAGGATTTTCCAGCACCTCCTACCATTTTCAAGGACCTTCCAGTTCTGGAAAATGCCAGGATTTCCAGGACCCGCAGGAACCTTGTTGAGTACTTTCCTGCGGTACTGTTCATTGCGTTATGCAAGGTGGTCTGTGGATGAAATTCTAAAGTGCGACCATTCAAATGAAAGCTACTACGCAATACTTTCCTGTGGTACTGTTCATTGCGTTATGCAAGGTGGTCTGTGGATGAAATCCTAAAGTGTGACCATTCAAATGAAAGCTACTGAGCAATACTTTCCTGTGGTGCGGTTTACTATGCTGTTAGAGTTAATTCCATCTTTCCAGGGAGTGGTTGGAACACTCGATACTTACGTGGTGGTGGTGTCTCTGTTTTGGACGGTGATCCGCCCTTAGCTGGGCTTTTTCTTCCTTTCTTGTCTTTCTTGTCCTTAGCTTTCTTCTGCAATGCTTCTCGCTCTTTCTCTTTCTCAAGCTCTGCCTGTCGAATGGCCTCAGCTTCTTGCTCTGTCTGATCTATCAATGCCTGTTAAGGAAGAGTGCTTATCAATTAGGTGTCGTAACTGGGACCGAGTGCCCGCGCAAGCGATTGTGGGATTGTTTGGGGTGACGCGTATTGAGAAGAAACAATCGCGTCCCCCCAAAACAATCCCTCACGCGGCACTCTCGAGCCAAGTCTTTTCCAAAGTAAGCTACAGAGTGTTTTCCCGTGACGTCACGGCGGCCATGTTGGTTTCCTAAAACAAAGAAACGGCGGCCATGTTGGTGTTCCAAACTAATCCTCTGGGAATTGAACTCTATTTTTATGCAAATACTTTCTTTCGTTTCAGTAAACCAATATGGCCGGTAGTCACGTGAATGAAAACGCTCTATTAGGACAGAAAAAATTCCTTTACTTTTCACTGACCAAAAACCAATTTTCACTCACCATCCGAGACAAATCCTTGGGCAATAAAGCCAGCAAAGAAGGCACCGCAATAAAATGCTTTGTAGCAGTTTTTTTTAAAGTAAGAACTCTCCTTCCCAAACCAAGTGGATAGCCAAAAGTAAAATTCCCAGACATTTCACTGACTTTCAGATAGAATTTAGAATTCCCCTGACTTGATAATTGCCTGACCTTGAAAATAATCTCTTTTTCCCTGACCATGGCAACTCTGCGTAACTCTGACCAATCACAACTGACGCAAACAATGCGACAGTGAGAGGGGGTTACAGTACCCACATTTCACACCGTACCTGTACTCACTCTTGTTATTTCTTATCGTAATTAACCCTTTCAATCCCAGGGTTGACCAGCATTTAAATTCTCTTTACATTTTTAGTACGCTGTCAAGAGAATTTCAGAAAATAATCAATCCATGGATAAGGTCTTGATATAACACCAAATTCTCAGGAATAGCCTACAAAAAAAAGTATGATAATCGGTCAGGAGAATTAGCTTTCAGATCTTGGGGGTAAAAGGGTTAACTTACCATTGTTTCAATTATCGTCAGAGCCATAATATATCCATCAAAGACGAGCTGCAAAAGTAAACACAACAGAACATTTCAAAAATGACTCTAGAATAATGTTACAAAATTCAACAAGCCCTTACTGCCAACATTACATTTATTCTTTCGTCTATAAAGTAACTTGTTCTAAATTCGTAGAAAAGCACGAGTCATTAAGAAAGAAATATTTGTCTTTCCTCTTTTCTTTTTCTTTTTTTTTACCTCGAAGATTTTCCATGCCAGGAGGCTTGTTCCCCGCCCCTCCCCCACTTGGGTTTTTTTGCGGGAAGGGGAGGACTGGGTGTATTTTTGGCACCTATGGTACGATTTGACTCACTTTTTCATCCGGGTCTGAGGGTGCCACGGGGGTCTCTGGTTTGTCGGCGTCAGCTGCTTGGCCCTTTTTCTTGTCTCCTTTCTTGTCCTTTCCTTTCCCGGTACCCGGCTCTCCAGACTTGGGACGTCGGGGCACTAAAGGTATACTGGGTAGAAAGAAGAAAACGTTGCAAAATTGATTGCAAGCTCGCCACAGAGATCGCAGATAAGACAGTGATCGCAATGAAACGCTTTCAATTGTGGTTTGCTCGCTCCAGCATTTCAGCTCGTCTCCTACCCAACTGTCACAACAGAGGCAGCTACAAACGTACCCATTTTTCTTAAATTGAAATGAATTCAATTCACACAAATGACAGTTCGACTGATAACCTAGGCCTGAGAAAGAGGCTCGACTTAATCAAATTCAAATCACAGTGCAGTTTCTGATTCTAATTGGAACTGATGAAGCCGAAATTCATGCCAATATTTTAGGTTTACTGTCAATTTAGGGGTCACCACCAGCGTATTTTAAACATAATTTTGAGGCCTCTAAAACGATCCACAACACGAGGAGAAGTGGAAAAAACCTATTGCTCCCAAGAGTGAGAACAGAAACTGCGAGAAAAGCTTTTTATTTTAAGGGATCAAAACTTCTTATCAATCTACCCAGTCATTTGCGAGATTGCAGCTTCCGTTTTATTTTTTAAAGACCGTGTTATTATTATAAGCGCAGCGTAAGGTTTTGAGATAAGGTACAGTAAGGGGTTAGCTTACCGTGGTTTCTGCTCCTCCTCCTGTGGCTCCACAGGTTCGGGGGTCTTAGAAGACCCTTTATCTTTGTCTCTTTTTCCCGATGGACTCTTCACTTCAGTTTTTTCTACGGCCACTAAGTTTGTTGCACTCTCACTGCCTCCTGATTTGGACGACGCAGACTGCGGTCTAACTGTCAGCGGTAGTTCCACGAGTGGCAAGCGCGCGTACTCACTGAGGGCTTCAGACGGTATTTTGCCTAAAAATGAAAGAGTCCGGCCAGAAACGGCGCTAGATCATTCCACTGTTACTAAAACATCCAGAACCTCAAACTAAATGGCAAAAAGTAAGAAAGGTCCATATCCCTTCCATTTCTAAGAGCATAGATTTCCCTGATGTAAATGTATGCTCATTCATTCGCCGACTTCCCACTATACAATTTGTTTACCAATGCCATATTCCTCCAGTATTAAGGGAACGAGAGAGAGGGGTCTTTTGCCCAGGCTCCCCGGCGTCGCGTTCACTTCAATGTTAAGGCTCTCCACTCGACTGTTCATTAAAGGAGCTCAAGTGATCCAGGCTCACCTATTTTAAGAGCACTGAACAAGCATACGAAAGCCAAAGAGCCAGTACCTTCCATGCCGACATAGTAATCCCTCAGCAGTCTGACAGTGTCCTGGTATCTGTCCACCTCTGCTTGCATGAGTGTGATGTAGAAGTTAGTCAGCAACCCCAGCCTGTCCTCCAGCCACCCTTCATTCATCACAGATTGGCGCTCCTTCTCTGCAAGCTCTTTGCGATTATCGCAGATATCGTGCAGTCGATCACAAAGATCCTTAACAAAAAGCCAATGGAAGAGATGCATTAACTTCTCAAAGCACTGTTTTATGTTATTATAAAAAGAAAAAGAAGCCCCCCCCCCAAAAAAAAAAAAAAAAAAAAACGGAACTACGTTTCAATGTCATCTTGGACCATTATCAAGTGAAGAATGCAACGGAAAAGAAAATTTCTACTAAAGGTCTCATCATTCTTTACTTTTTCAGATTTGGCCCATTATTATTCTAAATTATTATTGAGCGAATGCGATTTTATGATGACGGTCAAAAGAAGAAACTATTGAAGGGTTTTAAAAAAAAATCAGTTGGCATTTACAGGTGAGTTTGATACCCTCAATATACCTTTAACCGAAAACCAGAGATAAAACGTTCATTTCGTTGTACTTACATCAAGCTGCTGATGAAGTTCAGCTTTGGTTTCCTCATCTCCTCTCATGTCCTCGGCAGCCTCGTTGTGAAACTACAAAAAAAAAAAATACCTTACTCTGTTAATAACGAATTTTAGCTTCTTATATAACAAGCGTTCTCTAATATGGTGAGTTAGGTATCGTGAGTTATCAGCGCGAGTTAATTACATCTAAGTTACAGAATATTGAAATTTCAAGATTTGACATGTAAAACTACAAAAAAAAAAAAAAATACCTTACTCTGTTAAAGTGCTACTACGATCAGAAAATCACTTCTCTTTTTTCTTCAAATTTCGAAAGTGTGTCTGCTTAAAGGAGCACTGTCACCGGCATTTTTGCTGTTTTTGGTTCAATTCTGCGAAAATTACTACCTTTTACCTGTCACCGTGCAAAAAATGCTCCTACAGAACCAGCAAGATGAAGTTCATTGAAATTTTAGCAGGAAGAGCTAACCATAATAATTTTTTGCTGATTTCTCAATGCATAGCCTGAAATTTTGGAAAAACTGGCAAGTTTTTTCAAATTTCAATCCATTTCCATCCTCGTCATCTTACATGGAATACAGAAGTTTATGGTGTCAATTCAGTACGACAGTCTTTGGCAACAAAACTAGACCATTATTTTAAGGTTTCCACTGATGCATTGGCAGTTTTAAGCTTTTTAAAGTGATAGTACAATAGCGTGACACTGCCCCTTTAACACCCGACTCGCGAAATTTCAAGCTTTAATTTCAAGCAGAAGACTGTTTACTTTGAGTGCAACTTTTTAATTTAACGGTCCGCCATTACTCACGTTCGTAACTGACCAATTACGCCTCGGAAAGCTGGATCCAAGATAAAATGACGTCATATGCTCACTGATTTAAAATTGTAGTGTGTGAATATGCAAAACACGAGTTTGAGAGTCTGAAAGCTCAAAATTCCCGTGCTGCATACTAAATCAGCCGGGTTTACACACACTGCATTCTTACTCTTGTGAGCTTTTTACGTCATTTTGTCCTCGATCCAGTTCTCTCAAGATTTTGAAGTTAGTAATGGCGGATCACTCAATAGAAATATTTCAGTCAAAATAAAAAACTGATTTTTCCAAATTAAAGCTTGAAATTTCGCCAGTCTGTGTTAAGCAAACACACTTTCGAAATTTGAAGAAAAAACACAAGTGATTTTCTGATCGTAGTAGCACTTTAATAATGAATTTTAGCTTCTTATATAACAAGCGTTCTCTAATATGGTGAGTTAGGTATCGTGAGTTATCAGCGCGAGTTAATTACATCTAAGTTACAGAATATTGAAATTTCAAGATTTGACATGCAGAATATTGAAACTTCCGGATTTCCCAAGATTTTGCATGCGTAATCTTGAAATTTCCAGATTTGACATGCAGAATATTGAAATTTCCAGATTTGGCATGGACAATCTTGATTTGACATTGACAATACCGAAATTTCAAGATTTGACGTGCAGAATATTGAAATCCCAAGATTTGGCATACAGAATATTGAAATTTCTCGATTTGACATGCAGAAAATTTCAAAATTCTGAACGTCAAATCGTGAAATTTCCAGCATTATTTGGTAACTCACAACCAAAAACTTACTCGAGCATAATCAAACCCAAATAACAAAGAAGCTAATTGCCAAAAAAAATCAGTTGAGGTCAAATTAAACATTTTTAACTACCTTTTGCCACTGCAGAACGTATTCCTGCTTCTCGTCCGGTCTCTTCAAAAACGCTACAAAATCTTTTCTGTTGGAGAGATAAAACAAAGAGCAAAGAGTAATAATATAAGAGCATTCAACGTATCAGTACATATTCAGACTTTCTAGACATTGCCTTCTGAAGGCGTAGTGGCTGCCTTGTGTAGATGTTAGAAGGTCTGTTTTCGACCTCTTAAATCCTCATCCACAAATTTATATTTGACGAAACGTTTCATGATCGAACAAGATATGTGATAAAACAAATATAAAACGGTCCTCAAACGATTACATTCCAGTGAGCTGCTAAATTGTCAAACCACTCTGCAGTGAAGGCATTGGCCGCCTTAACAAACAAATTAAGAAACAAATTGTCAAATGTTTGACATGGTTGTGTAAATTTTATTCGACAGCAACATATCTCCAACTGAAGAAACACTGCCATTGTGAGTCGCTGAGTATTCTTTTTAAAGAATACACAGGGATTCAATTTCGCGGTGCTTAAAAACACTCAAAACAGGTAACGGTTAACGAATCGCAGATGGTTTGAAGCTGCTCAGATTTTCTTGCATTAGCGTAATTTCAGTTTCCATGCTGACCTTGTACCGTAGAAATATCTGTGAATGAGTTCCCTCTCGCGTCTGATCTCTCCAAAAACCTTCTTACAAGAGTCGATGTAAGTTTCCTCAGAATGCTCCCACTGTGTCGTTAGCACGCCAGCAAATTCCTGTCATAAAGACAACCAAAACCAAAGCAATTACTCTGACCAATCACAACAGACCTAAACAGTGCAATGAGCCAGTCAGAATACGAAGCAATTACATGCAGCCGGCGTAAAGCGCGGGAAAATACGCGCGTGCAAGTCACGATTGGTTTTGGTTTTGCTTCTCATTGGTTGAGAAAGTGGCGCGAGTTTTCCTGTCCGATCACAGAGCGAAGCAATGCAAAACCAAAGCAAAACAAGAATTACTTTCGACACTCAATTGAAAACCGCTCTGTTATAGTTATTTCCTTTGTAATGTACATACTTTTAAAACATGAAGCATGTAAAGAACAACAGGAAAACAAATAACAAACAATAAAAAACAAATACTACAAAATGACAATAACAAACAATGGAAAATACAACAAAAAACCTAAGCGAACAAATGAATGAGAAGTAACAAAGTTGATACACAAGACTTCCATTTTAATTTATATGAAGTGGGGAAATTACAAACCAGAGAATCCTCTCCAAGCTACCAAGACGCCAAAACAAATAAACTGACAAAAAGGCAGGCAGTGACTTTCAGGGCCCCCCTAAAAAGGCCGTTGTTGACAAATAAAGTTTAAACAGAATGAAATAACGCAGGAGTGAAGTCAATTTTCGAGTCAGTTACTCACCGATTCTCGCGTACAGAGGATGTAAATTTATGTAATTCTGAGATTGGAGATTTTTCTGGCTGTTTTTCTCTTGTTATCGTCACAGAAATTTAGCAAAACTCGCTCATTTGATTTTTGCTAACTTTTTAAGACCATTGGATTGGGAATTTAGTTGCATTGAGACTTGGTAACGTAATGTAAAAGTAAAAAAGTAAGAAACTATTTCTTTGTCAGATCTTATAGTTTGAGAGAAACAAGTCCCATACTAATGTGGGGACACAAATAAAACACAACTCAAGATCAATAACAATAGGAAAATATAATTCTCCACTTCCACATCTCCCATAATACACTCTGTTTGCCCCCCCAAATTTTGCATAACCATTGTTTTCAATTTCTCTCAGGACTTAAAGTCGTCCCGAGAGAAATTGAAAACAATGGTTATGCAAAATTTTGGGGGGCAAACAGAGTGTCTTATGGGCGACGTGGAAGTGGCGAATACCGTATTTCCTCGAATAAGTGCCCTCCCACCGAATAACCGCCCACCCTCTCGGGTGCAAATAAGCAAATAAGGGCCCCCTCCCCCCCCCCCGAAAAAGCGCTCCCCTCCCCTCCCCCTCACTTTCTTAAATAGGAGGGATATAAGGAAAACCTGTTTCCATTGTCACTTTATGTGTAATCTTTTAAGCTTCAACTACACCGGCACCAGTGCATGAAGGAGAACAGTCTATTTTCTATAGATCCCTTCCAGTTATTTCTATCTCCTTGTGCTTGCAGAGTCCTTTTATGTCCATTAGACAAAATAGAGTTACAGATCGTTTTAAGAAAACGTTAATAAGTGCCCACTCTTTTGGCGGAAATTTAAACAGGCGCCCGGGCTCTTATTCGAGGAAATACGGTAGGTATAAAAAATGGTCCATTTACGTGAAAAAAAGATATGCTTTCAACACAACCATTAACCGCATAATTACAAAGCACAAGTTACTGTAAACATGTTTTAAAATCATGCACTTGAAGTTTAGCACAGCACAAACCATTTCAATGGGCTGATTGACGTATTCCCATTCCTCGGACCCAGGCTCTGGCTCGGGTGGTCCTTGTGGTTCAGGCGGCTTTTCCTCCACCAGCTCTTCAGCGCCTTTTTCTGGTGTAAGGATGAAGTCAAAGTATGAATACTCCTAAATGTTTGCCACAAACTCCTTTGCCTGATATCATAACAATTTAGTGGCAAGCTAAGACAGCAATAGTACAAGGTGGTTCTTGCCTTGAAGTCTGTGGCTGAAATACTAAAGTGTGACCATTCAAATGAAAGCTACTGAGCAGTACTTTCCTGTGGTGCAGTTTATTATGCTGTACAAGGTGGCTCTAACTTTTGAGTCTGTGGATGAAATCCTAAAGTGTGACCATTCAAATGAAAGCTACTGAGCAGTACTTTCGTGTGGTGCAGTTTATTAAGCTGTAGAAGGCGGTCCTAACTTTTGAGTCTGCGGATGAAATGTGAAATTCAAACGAGAGCAGAGCTACAGAGTGGTGAGAGTAATACTTTGCTGTGGTGCTGTTTACTGCGCTACATTAGGTGGTTATCATTTTAAGTCTGTGAACAAAATCTACTAAAACAAACAAATGAGCATGCAGTATTTCCTGTAAAAATGATCGCTTCTCGATCTCCATTTAAAAATACAGGAAAAAGACTTCTTTATTATGTGCTTAGACGTGTTTAGAGGGGAGAGGTTGAAAAGCTTATTCCATATATACATTATTATACATACTCGGAGACTTAGCTCTTTTCGATCCTGGTCTTGATTCCTTGGATCCAGGCCTTGAGCCACCTTTCCTTGACGCCGAGGGAGACTTGGACCCCGATCTCGAACCTTTCTTGGAACTTGGAGGGGTGGGGCTGCGGCTTTTAGCTCCTTTCTTAGACGCTGAAGGGGAGGGTGAACGGTCTTTTTTGCTCTTTCTGGATTTTGGTGAGCCTGATGATGGAACGAAAAATATGTATCGGTGAGGCAGATTGTAAACAAGACAAAGCTTGAGACCCTTTTATTTATCCACTCATTTGTCTTGTTTCGTTGTGTGATTTGTTTTATTTATGCTTCCTGTTTTGAGCCCTGCCCATATTTTACCTGGTTTGGAGTCTCCTTTACTCTTCACAGCTCCTTTCTCAGACTTGGCCTCAGATTTGGCCCCTACCTCAGAAGGGGCCACGGACGCTGGAGGGTTACTCTCAGGAGGCGCTGCAGCGCTCTCACCTCCGACCCCCTCCGCGGGAAGGGCGTCACCCTGAGTGGACTGCGCTCCTGTGGGGGGCTCACCTTGAAAGTTTCAAACAAATAATTATAATCACAGCAAATTTAAAAAGAAAAGTAGTTTGTTAAACCACTTGACTATATCTTCTCGCCGATCGTTTTGACCTAACGATAGCGATAACGATATATAACAATGACGATGAAAGAGCCTCGCAGGTGAGGTGTTGCTGGATATTGTTTAAGTGTTTTTCTTGCTCTTGTATTTAACTACATATCTGGGGTTAGAAGAACACCAGTCTAGCAGCGATCTGCACCATTTGCAAGACCTCGTAGGATTAGTTCAAAAAACAATAAACAAATAATAAAAAACAATAGAACCTAGCCCTAAAACAGTAGAGATGCAGCCTATAAAGAGCCAATAAAATTAGAGGTTTTAAACAGGTGCTGCCCAACCGTTAGTCTCCTACGCAGCCGTTCTTTGTCTCGTCACGCAATGCTCCTCGCCACTAACGGCTGCTGAAAACAGAACCACATTCCTTTCCCGACTATTAGCCAATCAGGATCAGCCTTCCATTTTCTGGAAAGTGTACGCGCCAATTCCTCAGTTCGGCGTGCATCCAATCACAGCCTAGTTTATATCGGTGTCCAGCGTGCGCTAACAATGGACTACAGTGGAGTGATAGGAAACGGTTAGCGTTTTGTTTACGTTTTTACTAGGATACTAGATCTTTACCAGTAACTGCACTTGACTTTGTTTCCGAGTAGACGAGTTTGGTGTTGAGGTTAATCGTGGACCAAATGAATATGACAATTATTTTTCGGGACTTGTCATATTTTGATTTGGTAATACACTCAACACGAGATTGTAGGCCGCGTGTCTTTGAATCGGAGATAGGAAGCCAGGAACGTAAGTCATAGGCGCCCTAGTCCCGCTTTTAGGAGTCAATAGGAGAAGAAATACGAGCGCTAGCTTTGCCTTTGCCAAATTGCAGGGATTTAGATGCTTTCGCTCGGTCAGTCACGGAAACGTTTTCGCGGACAGTCTCTCCATCGGGAATATTTCGTATCTCTTCTGTAGCTCGTAGGAATCGCTTTTGCTCTTGGAGGTTCCCTTTTACTGAAGACTTCCTCTCTTTCTCGTTGAATTTCTTTTTACGAAGCCCGTTGGAACTTTGTCAACCGCTTGTAGCAAACATTTCTGGGCCAGATTACAAAATACCCGGCCACATCATTTACAGATAGCGTCCACTGCAAATGAACAATTCGCTGCTGTTTGAAAAACACCTCACATCCACAACGATTGAATGATTTGTTGACAATTGAGTGAACGTTTGCCTGTATCAGTATTTATCGTGATTTGCATTGCCGACGGCGATGATCACGTAAAACACTATGGACAATCTTCTTAGGAATTGTTCCATCCGTGACCAGAGTCCGTGACATCGCTGACAGAATGAAAAGCATGCTGTTTCCTCTGACGTCATTGTCATTTTTGTGATACCTGATTGGTTAATCCGTTAGATCGCAAACACAAAGGGAAAGGAATGTGGTTCGGTTTTCAGCAGCCGTTAGTGGCGAGGAGCATTGCGTGACGAGACAAAGAACGGCTGCGTAGGAGACTACCCAACCGTAGCATTTAAAGTAATACCTTACTCCGTGAAGGCGTACAATAACTCCTTAATGGAGTGATTCACAAATAAATTTACTCCATCCTAACAAACCTAAATCCTAAACAATCGCTATGCGCAAAGCCAACACCTCAAAACTAGCAGCACTGCGCACTGATGTGATAACCCTGGCTCTGTTTTAGATATAATCTATCTTGAGTTTTTTAAACAGCTGTAGAAAAGGCTGAGTGGGATGTTGGTCGGAGACATGAACAGGATGTGTTACCTTCAACCGTTTGTCCAGGCTGCACAGATGGTTCCTATTGAATAAAATAAAAAGCAAATAAAATCTTTTAAAACTAAGTATTTCGAAAACAGTCTCCAAAGCGGAATCTCTAGAAAAAAAACCTATTTGTGCGAAAGACTAGTTAACGATAATCCGGGGTTAAAAGCCACTGAGGTTAATGTGTTTGTTGAAAATGTACTTAAGAGCTATCTTTTAGCCTTGTGGCTGGTTCTAGCAGGCTCCGGCTGTTGTTGACTCCGAGAGATTAGTTAACAAGAGATGTTACATACTTAAATATCTAGTTATCGTTACGCAATGTTTCATCTTTTTTCTTTACAAATGACTGATCCGTCTAGATTAGCTAGTGCTATTTGCGGATCATTCCAGTTTGTAATTGTTTTTCATTCCGTTATAATCGAATAAAGCGTGTAAGTGCGTGTGGCAAGAGGAAGTACTGCCTTTGTAATAACATCTGCAAATGGTTAGACTTTCTAGTCTTCTCGGATAAGGACGATAAACCGTAGGCCCCGTCTCACAACTCTTCATAATTGATTCTGTGGGACGTAAAAGAACCCACACTGTTCGAAAAGAGTGGGGACGTAGTTCCCGGTGTGATGGTCTATCTCTCATCTGATGGTTAAATGCTCGGAGATATTAGCTGCACAAGCTACTCTAAAATCCGAGGGTAATACATGCATGTATGTATGTTAGTGTGTTTCAAAACATAACAGCAAAAATCCTTGAGAAAAATCGTACTTCATTGATCTTTAAACTGCGATCAAAGTCTAACCGGCACTGGGTTAGCTTGATCGTGATTTGCACAGCTGGGCCCAGAGTGTTCAAAATGTTTTCGAATGTATTGTATTGTCTTTGACAGCGCCACTCTATTGAGAACAGCCTGCTGAGTGGAATCTTTACAAAAAACGTAAACTTCTGTCGAAGCTTTTGTAGGTATGTACTCACAGAGGGGGTTTCCACGGGAGGTGCAATCAGTTTCTGGTAAGTTTCGTTCAATAATGCTGACACTTCATCAAACAGTTCCTCTGGAAAAAAAGAAAAAAGTAACGAAATTTGTTACTAAACATTTAGCTAGACTTGTTCTCATGTATGTGATCTATATCAATCCTTGAAGAGCATAAAGCAAAATACTTTATGGCGGCATCTCCAAGAAGAAAAGGTGTTCTCAAAAGGTACTCCCAAACTATCGTTGCAGCGGAACGTTTATGCAACGAGCTTTCGTGGCAACCTCTTGCCTGCTCTTTGGACAATATGCTGCTTCACCATGAATATGAACATTCCCCAAGAGAAAATTCCTAATATCGACTTTTGTCTAATTGATATATAATTTCCGCTGCAGATCGAGCATTAATTCCTAAAGTCGTCTCTTTCCTCACCAAAGCGGCAATCGACAGATAAGTATTAAAGTTATAATTTAAGAACCGCCTTGTGTTGCGTACCTTGAGTTGTATTTGCATCAACTCTTTGGAGGATTTCGAATCTCATGAACCATTTCTCCAGCTTGGGCCAAGCGTCAGTAAAACCAACGATTCTGTGAGATGAAAATAATAAATCAGTACATATTGCCACAAATACATGGAAAACAACAACACTTGCACACTTTACTTAAATCAAGACCAAAGACTTTTCAATACAACATAAAATGTAAAAATTCAAGAACTTTTAAGATCTAAGAATTTTAAAATAAAAGATTAAACTTCCTCAACCGTCTCAAATTGTGTTAATAAATAGCGGTTATACTTTCTTGCAGACATACAAGCCTAGACTAAGGTATCCAGCCTTCTCCTGTTACTGTCACACCCCACCAATACTTTCACAATAGCTTCGAAGACTTCAAAAGGTTTCGTACGGTCTTTTACTTAAAAATAAGGGATTCTTTGACACAATTTAACCTCACGAATAACTGATCTATGATGTGAAATATTTTTATCGCGAGTGAGCGCTCATATATCTTAAAACGAATTATTTTTCTAAGATAATTTCGTAGGTTATTGGGGAGCAGGGATGGCGTAGTGGTGAGAGCACTCGCCTTCCACCAATGTGGCCCGGGTTCGATTCTCGGACTCGACGTCATATGTGGGTTGAGTTTGTTGTTGGTTCTCTTCTCTGCTCCGAGAGGTTTTTCTCCGGGTTCTCCGGTTTTCCCCTCTCCACAAAAACCAACATTTCCAAATTTCAATTTCATCTGCTTGTAAAGCGCATTTGATCATATACACATGGAAAATGCGCTATATAAGTTCTAAATTATTATTATTATTATTGTTTAAGCAAATGGGCATAATAACGAAGGAGGCGTTTTGGTGGCGAGAAAGGCCAAATAGGGAAGTTAAATTGGTGATGAGATGTTTCCGTTAAAATCCTCCAACGAACTTTCCACTGACCGAAAACATGGCTCAAAATCTGCGAAATTAACCACTGACCCCTGGGATAGAAAAAAAACTAAGATAACTAACCTCTGTTGAACCTGTTCGCGGTCGTTGGAAGGATCCGTGACGGGTATAACCTTCTCTTGCTTGTTCATTCCTGTGTAACTGCCTTCTACTGGCGGATTGTACTCCTGATGGTAATGGTCAGTGGTTTGGGGATCGTCTGCATACAAACATACCTCATAAGACTTCAAAAGTTAGAGCCACATTGTTCAGTATAAGACAGCACAGCAAAGTGCTCAGACTCAAGTCAGTGTTGGAACCAGCAGGGAGAGTGCTGCTCATGCAGTAGCTTTCACTTGAAAGGTCACATTTTACGTCGATTTCGTAAATAAACTTCAAAACTGAGACCGCGTTGTGTTCAGTCCCGATCGGTAGATTATCTGAAGTTAAAATTCCAAGATTGCGTACATTTGCAACCATTTTTGTAAAATGTTTTGTCACTGACTGGAAATACGAATCTTGAGGAGCAAGCAAATAATACTTAGTGGAGCTGTTGAATCAAAGTGGACATCATTCTTACATACAATCAAAAACATTTGTTTCCTGCTCCGGAAACATAATAAAAGTTAAAAGTTTTACAAACTCGGAGCTAAAAGTTAAAACTTATGAAATATTTCGTCCGTTTTTTTCAACCGGACTTCATCAGTCAATGATATGAATGTTAAAAAGATGAATTTTAAAAAGGGGTTTTAACGCCTCTTGGGGTTAGAATTGTGTCATAGATAGCTGCTAATTCGTAACCATTCTAACCCCCAAGAGGCGTTAAAACCCCTTTTTAAAATTCATCTTTTTAACATTCATATCATTGACTGATGAAGTCCGGTTGAAAAAAACGGACGAAATATTTCATAAGTTTTAACTTTT
This sequence comes from Pachyseris speciosa, assembly GCA_016490735.1. Classification (NCBI taxonomy): domain Eukaryota; kingdom Metazoa; phylum Cnidaria; class Anthozoa; order Scleractinia; family Pachyseridae; genus Pachyseris; species Pachyseris speciosa. The sequence continues at coordinate 338,770 of JAEMWC010000525.1, forward strand.
AGCTCCGAGTTTGTAAAACTTTTAACTTCTATCATTCTTACATGTTCTTCCTTCCGCTCTCTTCAGCGCTATGTCATCAGGCAGGTCAAACAGTAACACCAGGTCAATACCGCTCTTGGGCACAGGGGTCTGAAACCAACCGCAAAGTTCAGTAGGTATTTTTATCTGCTGCATCGCTACGGTCTCTCTTCTCTAACGAAGAAGAGCACGCGAGAAAAGACACATGTGAGCTGCTCTCCAGTCTAAGGGGAGGTATAGACTGCAAAACTGACGACTGTTTTTCTCTCTTCTTGAAATTCATGAACTCGAACTCTTGAGATGAGAAGCATGGAGAGTTTGGATTATCGCGCAAGCCATACCCGCTCATAGAACCTCTCTCCTGTATGACTTCCCATTTCCATTTTTTTTTTTCACTCTTTTTTTTAACTTTCCATTTCCTGCTTACTCCTGGCTCTATGCTCGAACACCAGGGCCCGGTTGTTCAAAAGCCGATTAACTTAATCCAGGATTAGCGTAAACTTTGGTTGCAGTTTTTAACTTTTGGATCAAAATTTCTTTTGCTGCTTTTTCGCTTTTCAGAATTGAAGTTCTCGAATCTAAACTTTTGCAGGTCGTCAGCGTTGAACAACGTCTGTGGGTAGAGAAATAAACTCCTTGGTTAAGTTTTAATCTTGGATTAGGGTTAATCGGCTTTCGAACAACCGGGCCCAGGAGTTTTGTACGACTGCCCAAAGGTCACAAAAATCCCATGACCTCTCCGATACCTTGACAGCGCTCTACCAAATGAGCTAGCAAGACAACTGCGAGCTGGTCATTTTCTTGGCTCGCAAGTAATGAATAAATGAACATGAATATATACATGAACATTATACCGGCATTTCAACAGTTCGCTTGTTAGTTTAGTTGATAGAATGGCTTACATCTCGGCAACGCAGTAGGTTTCGGGTTCTGATAACTTTCCATTAAAATGTTTGGATGTTCATAATATTCGCTAGAATTTTAAAATGACTAATATTTCCAAGGCTAAGACTTTAAGAAAGTAAAAAACCGAACGTTTTTCGGCCCTGTAAATGGCTTAGTGCCGAAAACGTTCGGTTTGTTTTTTACTTTCCGGCTTACAATCTTTTTGGCCTTGTAAATATTAGTCAAAATATTTGGAATTCACGAAGAATGGAAAGCGTCCTTACGTTTACTTGGGGCTGCACCGATTCTTACCTCAGGAGGTGGATGGGGGTCTGGTGCAAGTCGGGATTTCTTTGTCTTGCCCACTTTAATGGGTTCTTTAGCTGCTTTGGCGTCCTTGGCTTCTTTCTGAGCGTCATAACCACTCAAGGCTTTCTCCAACAACTGAGGGAATAAATTAACCATCCATGGTTACAGTTGTATAAACCGTAGGTACAGTAAAACTTGTTCCAAATAATCTGTGGCACGTTATTAAAGAACCCACTCACTGTTCGAAAAGAGTACGTAGGGGACGTAGTACCCGGTGAGATGGTCTATCTCAATCTCTGATCCAATGTCTTTCATATTCATGCGCGGGTTGGGTGGGTGGGTGAGATCAAATATGAACTGACTGGGAGCGGCTGCCAGTGGCACCTTTACAGGCTGACGCCCGATCTCACCCCAAAGGAGAATTGTAAGCCACCATGAAAGTATGTGATATGTGTGGTTAATATAAATACATTGCCATTACCATACTATGAGACCAACGCCGAGCGAACCTGCACTGTTTGGTCGAAAACCCGTTTTAATTCGTGACTAAGCTCAAGATTTTCACCCACGAAATGTCGAAGTGTGTGATAAGTATTTACCTTAGCTTGATTGATGGTGCCTGGAAAACCGTCCATAATCCAGCCAGTTCCCTCAGATACTTGCCTTGAAATAAAAAAGGAAGCGTGTTATCTCACTTAACCACCCTTGTACAGAGAATCGTGCAAAACGACAGCGGTTTTATGCATGCGATGAATTAGTGTTCCAGATAAGAGGGGGGTCTCGGGTCAAAAACCCTACAAGGTCAGTTACATGACCCGACAAATTAATAGAAAATTTATAATGGAGTCCCGTTCGTGCCTACCCCTACTGGGTAGGCCTGTACCCAGTAAAAGCTGGAAAACCACGTAGTCTAGTCAAACAGACAAAAAATTGAGTACAAGAAGGTAGAAATTCCATCTTGAAAATAAACCCCTTTTCAACCGTTTTTTATTGGAAAACATTTTCATTTTACCTGACAGATTCCACCATAATATCAACCAACAGCTGATCAGGGGTAGCTTTTCCTTTTTTGAGGAAACCATAAGCCTTTGATCCAAGCTTGGCGCGAGTGGTCAGCTGTCAAAAAAAAAAAGACACAAATACAGTAATACAATTGATTAGCAACCAGTTTGGCCAACGCAAACAGCAAGCCCCAGCACACCGACCCTTCAACTTTCCACCCAAACGCTCGATCGTAAGTCTGATGTACCAGTCACTACACCACCGAACCCGTCGTTGAGCGAACCTAAGCACTAACCGTGGGTCCTTTAGTTTTGGATGTCACAGGCTCCAGTTCCTTCGACTTCGATGTTGTCTTCTTTTCGTCTTCTTTAGCGTCCGCACTTTCTTTTTCCAGTTCTTCTTTTGTCTTATCTCTCTTCTCCTCGGTGTCTCCGGCATCACTGGCTTGCTTCTCTTCAACTTTGTTGGGATCCTCAGTTTCTGCAAGGTAAAGGATAAAACATGAAAAACTTTAATTTGAAGATGTCAAACGACAGAGAAAACCTTCATTGTAAAGCAATGTGTCGTATCGTATCCTATCTATCATATCCTATCGTATCGTATCGTATCGTATCGTATCGTATCGTATCTTAAGGTATCGTATCTTATCGTAGCGTATCGTATCTTATCGTATCCTATCTTATCGCATGGTATGGTATGGTATCGTATCGTATCTTATCGTATCCTATCTTATCGCATGGTATGGTATGGTATGGTATCGTATTTTATCGTATCCTATCTTATCGTATGGTATCCTAACGTATCGTATTGTATATTACAGCAACGCATCGCGTATTTTGACGTGGGATACGAATCGCCAGGCAACACGAAATTCACAACATTCCTTAAAACAACTACAGAAACTACGACTACTTTTCTTCTCAGTACCTTTGCTCTCCCCAGCCCCCTCTTCAACCGCAGCCGACTGAGGCGTAGTAGCGTGGGACTCGCCATTTGGCCGCTCTTGGATACAAACTTTCTTAGGAGAAAGGTCCTCCTCCTGAAAGAAAGAGTGAGAGATTTTAATGTTAAGTTCAGACATTGTGCCAGAGTTAGTTGCTCTTCGTTGAGGAACTGGTCAATAAGTTTGCTCAATGGACTTTTGGTTGACCTTCCAAGCTTTCGTATTTAGGGTGCTCGTCGAGGGCGATTTGTGTACATGAGCTCCACGTCACCTCTAGCATTTCGTCAAATCGACTGCATACCTTCCACTTTTTTATACATCACTGAATGGAACAAGACAACGTCTTTAAGTAAAAGACCCCCGCATATTACACAACGCAAAACCTGTCTTACTGGTATTACTGGTTCTTCAGGCGGTTCTTCAATGCATTCATTGTTTTTAAAAGCCTCCACAGCCTCAGCAACGAGATCGTCCACGGACAAACGCACCATTCGATGGCCTGAAACAAAAAATTATACAGAAGATGAGAGGGAAAAAAAAAAGAGATATTTACTTTTTCCCTAAGGCCGCGGCTACAAGAGCGACTTTTGCGTGCTTGCAAGGTGAACGCAATGCTCCATAAACTTCGCGTAAAGCTACCCTCGTACAGGCGAGTGTGTTAGCGAGTGGCGGATAAAGTCGCAGAAAAGCAAACAAGTATGGCAACGCTTGTAACTTGAACAAGACTACCTACCTTCAAGAATTTTATCGATGGTCGAAGTTTTACCACTGAAAAACTTTCCCAGAAAACAGACCTTGATTGGAAACGGCGGAAACTCCGGTGGGGGAGGGGGTGGCTACAAACACAGAAACAAACAAGTAAGTTACGCGAGCTCTTATATGGTTCTAAAAGTGTTTTTAACCTGTTTACGTAACAACAAAATAAAACACTGTTTTTTGTTTTGTTTTTTTATTTTCAAGTTTATAAAATGTGGAATAAAGCGAACAGTCTGAGGACAAATTCGTGTGCCACAAATTAATCGCTTTGAATGGAATTAAACTTTCAAAACAAAACTTGGAAAAGTCGCTGAAAATCCGTGAATCAGCGCAGATTCCATGGAATCTGTAAAGGTTTATAACTGAATGCATTCAGCAACACTGAAATAACAACGCCCCTTATTGAGAAAGCTTTTGTAAAAGTCGAGTCGAATTCAAGCCTTTGCTCTTGTTATGCGCCGTCTTATACATGTACGCTCCCGTGAATTTTTGTCAAATGTCAACACCAACACTCGCTCATACGTCACGACTCGGTTAAGTAGTTTATTTCAGTCAAATCTATAATTAACTCTCAGAGGGTCTGAAGCCTAAGTTATTCTCTCAGCGTTCGGTTTCCTTAAACCTAACTATCTAACTTACTTCCGGTGGTGAGACAATGGTGAAAAGTCTGTGAATAATGTGTCCCAACACAGCATTATCCTTAGCAGGTCCTTGGATTTCCGATCCCTCCACTGGCGCCCATTCGCCTATTAAATTCTGAAAGAAAACTAAGACTGTTAGAAACAGTATCACGCAAAAAAGGGCAAGTTCAAAAATCAGTCATCACTTTCGTTTTGCATAACATAAAGAACAAACAACGAACGAAAACACTGATAAAGAAGCCGTTTGTCCACTCAAATATCAGCACTAAAATTTATCAATACAGCAGTAACTGATTCCAGTCTCGCTCAGACATCTAGATAATGCTTGGCCTTGTGAATCCCAAGAAACTGCGGAAAAAATGCGACGCTTTCGCCATATGTAGTAATAAAACTTCACCGTAAAGAAACGGTACAAATTACAAAACTTATCAACTTTTTCCTTCCCTGAAAGCGCGTAAAAGCGTTTGACGTCACAAACAGTATTTATGACGATGCGCGCGCGTGGGGTTTGCGCGCGCAGAAGAAGCTCCAGTAAGCCAAAATCTGGAAAATAGCCACACTTTATCCTTTCTCTAAAAAGTGGCTGAATGAAGTTATGTGCAATCCTTTGAAAAACTTTCTTCCGTTCCTTTCATTCACCTTGTACTCTAGAAAGTCTCCTTCGTCCATCAAGTCCTCTTTTTCTTTCTCGATTTCTCTCTGTTTGGCGAGTTCAGTGTTTGAAGCTTCAGGCGGCTGAAAAAAAAATGAAAGTAAAAACTTCAGTGACGAAACCTACCACCTCTTTGTAATTTCCACCCGCAAATTCACGAGACGATACGCAATATAGAAAGTTGCTACAGCAACTGCGGATGTTTGTCTAACGTCACATATGATTTCATTTTAATCACATTTGGCAGATTAAATAAAGACAACGAGAACGCGAAAGCGCGCGGAAAGGACTGAACGCTACTTCCGGTGGTCAATTTGTCATTCTGCCATTGATCAAGTCGGTCTTTAGATCTGCGCGCGCCGTCGTCACTGCCGTCACGTTGTCTTTGCTAAATCTGCCTATTTATCCCGTGAGCAGGCTGCTTAGTTGGGTATTGGGCAAGCAGAGCGAGCCACAAGGCGAAAAAAATCCGTGAGCAGAGCGAGACCTGCCTCATTCGACTCAACGATTTTTTTCTTTCCCACGCACTCTGTTGGGCGCAACTACATTTTGTGGGCGAATTTTGTTGTGGAATAATTTTCATGTGGGCGAATTAAACGGTCAATTCTTAGGCGCGTGTTTTTCATCACAGCAGGTTTTCCCATTGATACCAAGCGTATGGCATTTTCTTCCCAAGTCATTAAAAAGCCAGTTCACCTCGTCTTCGTAAATGGGAAGTCCTTCGAGAAACAGCGCTTTCCACTCCCTAAACATCTTGGGTGGAATTAGCCTGAAATACAGCAAGAGAAATGTCAATACAAACGATCTCACAACTTCACGCTTTCTTCTTGCTTAACTCTCATGATGTTACAGGATGGTGCACATTTTTAGCTTTTGGGGCAGGTGCTACAAAAAGGAAAGGGAGAGGGGAGGGGAGGGGAGGGGTCGAGGACGCACGCGAAGCGCGAAAGTAAGAAAGGGAAAAGGAAAAAGCCAGTCGAAAAACTCCATTCCGTTCGCAAGGAATCTTGCAAATCCGCTATATCCACGTACTTTTCAGTGAGCTCCCTGTATTCGCCAATTTTACACGAGAAGTCCACAATTTGTGATAAGACCTGCAAGAGAAAAACAAAGCAAATCAGATGTGAAATGGTCTGTTTAAACGTAGAAGCGCATGCAAAAATTCTGGGAGAATGCAAAACGAACGGGATGGATCATTCATGTGCACGTTTCATGGGCCTCAAGACATAAAGTCACAAATATACTTTCCTCCGTTTCTTTGAAAGAAAAAGAAGAAAGCGACCTCGTTTGCCAAAGTGAAACTCACCTCCCAGCAGATGTTGTAATGTTTGTTGTATTTCGCCTCAGCAATCTCGGCCTTAATTTTATCGTGTAATTCTTGAGCTTTCCTGGTCTCCTCAGCGTATTCTATCTTGGCTTGACGACACAGTTCCTATGGAACAGAAATTTTGGACATGTTACCACTAAGTATTAACCCTTTATTTTTACATAGCATAGAGCAGTTTTTAATTGAGAACCGAAAGTAAATTGCGTTTACTCTGGTTTTGCATTGCTTCGCTCAGTGATTGGCCAGCAAAACTCGCGCCACATTCTCAACCAATAAGAGGCAAAACCAAAACTTGCGCGACTTGCACGCGCGCATTTTCCCGCGCTTTGAGCCGGCTACATGTCAATGCTTCTTATTCTGATTGGCTCATTACACTGCTTACTTCTGTTGTGATTGGCCAGAGTAATTGCTTTGGGTTTGGTTTTGCGACACTCAATTAAAAACTGCTCTAAGTATTTACAATGCTTTAACAAAAAATCCAAAATTGACAGAGACCGGGTGACTATTTAGAAAAGTTATTTGTGGAAAACACTTAAAACTAAATTACTCACCGCTTCTCTCGTCAGCGCATCGTCAAAATCTTTCAATCTTCTTTCCGCGTACTGTTTTTCCCTGAATATCCTGAAAAAGTAACGTAAGAGGCACGCATAAATGAGTGCAAAGCATTGATTAAGCACCGACGTCCAGGACTGAAAGAAAATGTGTCAAGTCTACGGTATATTGCCGCCATACCTGTTTTGTCGGATGACTTCCTTTTCATGACGAACCTGTATCAAACAGAATTAAAATAAATCAAATTTCAAAAAGAGCAACTTTCAGTAAGCGTGTCACTGACTTTCCCGCCATGAAACATTGAGGCCCGGTCAAACGGGAAATGTTTGGTGAACAAACATAATCAAACACTGTTTGGTGACCAAATATTATTACCGTTTAGGCCACCTGTTTGGTCTCGTTTGATCGTGCTTTTTAACCGTTTGGCCAGGGCTTCGAACATCAACAGTTTGCATGGACACCAAATAATGTTTGATGATGTTTGCAGTTGTTTTAGAGCTAGGTTCCATTGTTTTCATTCTTTGTTTATTGTTTTTTTCGACCCAATCTTGTGACGTCTTGCAAATGTTGCAGGTCACCCCCATTGCCAGACTGCCGGAAAGTCATTCCCGCCATTTCAGGTGGTTTATTTTCCCGCCATTGCACCAGACACAAGACGCGTGATTTCCCACCATTACAAGTAGTTCATTTATCCGCAACTGCAGGAGGCATGTTATCATGCCATTGCAGGACGCGTGATTTCCCGCCATTGCAGGTGCACGTTTTTATTGCAGGACACACAGTTTCCAGGTATCGCACGACTGGTGCTGTTTTGTTGCTAAAGAACACACGATTTCCCGCCAATACAAGACGAGCACATACGTTGCTAGGTCCAATCAAAACGTTACCTTTCGATTGGATAATGACCAGATCAGATAAACGCAATAAAAGAATGATTTCATTGGAGATTTCCTCAAAAAGTAACGCTTTATGGACTGTTACTTACTTCAAAAGCTAACAAGTTATTTCCAGCAAAGATAACATAAATCCATACCTGCATGAGTTGAACAGCAATTCTTCTTTCCTGTTGTGATTGCCGCATCAGTCTGTTCACCAGCATCTCTTCACGATGAGCTTCCTACAAGCACACAATAACTTGTCGTTTAACCCTTTCACTCCTAGGGGTGACCAGCATTGAAATTCTCCTTACAATTTTAGTATGCTGTCAAGCAGAGAGGTCATGAGAACAACCCTAGTTGATAAGGTCTTGATATAACATTTAATTCTCACGAATAGCCCACAAAAAATAATAATAATAATAATACTTAATAATACTTTATTTATACACGTAACACCGAGGAGCTCCTAAGTGCTCGTTAAAACGTGTACGTGTGTATTGATGTAAAAGAATAAAATTGTACAAAATGTAAAAAGATGATAATCGGTTAGGAGAATTAGCTTTCAGATCTTGGGAGTAAAAGGGTTCAAGTCGTGGTTAAATCAAGCGCACTATCATCCAGATGACACTTTTTGCTTATTCCACAATGAACAGGATGATACATTATAATCTTAACGGTTTTATAGAACACATTACTTTGGTGGAGACGTTATACCTTTATACCACAAATGGTCGTCGTACTATAAGCGTGATAAGAAAGAAAATCTCAAAGGTATAGGGAAGATATTTTTTTACAAACACTGTTTTTGTTATTTAAATGTTCAAAACGTCAAACAAAAGAATTCTTTGTTTCACCAGCCAATAGCTCTCTGGTTGGCAATTATTAATAACAATAGGTGATGTCACTGATATCTTTGCAACTGTCACACGAGAAAAGTCTCTTCTGCAACTTGCAACACACTGTACGGTACCGACGACAACATTGTGTAGCATTAATTATAAGCAGAAAACATGTCGTACTCTAGAGCACTGGTTTACATTTCCTTCGACTTGCAACGCAATTTTTCGTTGCTAAACAAGTTACAAAGGAGACTGTTAAACGTGTAATCTCGATTCAAGGCTTGTGCGCTACTATTTCTGAAGGAATTGAACGTCTGTTCGGAGAAGGTTGGCCGACCGGTTAGCTCAGTTTGTAGAGCACCGGACTACCGTGCGGGAGGTCGCGGGTTCAAACCCCGGCCGGACCAACACTCAGGTCTTTAAATAATTGAGGAGAAATTGCTGCCTTTGTAATGACATCTACAAATGGTAACAAAACTCTGGCTGCGACCACCTCTAGTGTCTGTCCCAATTTGATATTCAGGAAATACGGGAGCAGTCATTAGTTACTTCATTAATTGTAAACTGCACAAGCAGTCTGGTAAAAGTCCCTGGCCAGTGCTGTTAGCCGCCGTGAGACTATGTGATATGAGCGGTATATAAATACATTACCATTACCATTAGAAGGTTTATTTTCTTCACTTAAGCTTTCGGTCAGATTCAGCTTCTTATTGCTCACCTCTTGAGCCTCATGTGCCTTCATCTGTTCAATCAAAACCCGTCGTCTTCTCTTTTCCCTTTCCTGTTAAAAGTTGAGACAAAGAAAGATGACAACGTTAAAAACTACACGCCCTCTTTTAAGTGACCAGGTATCTTTTTTTTTTTCACTCATGTACTTTCTTAGCCCATTAAGCGAATGACTGGTGACGCTCTCTCTCCTGTTCCAAAAAGGATTCAGTGGAGATTAACATAAGATAAAGTTTTCACTAGAGCGGTTGGCAATTAAAAATCGAAAGTAAATTATGTTTGCTTTCGTTTTGCATTGATTCGCTCTGCGATTGGCCAGCAAAACTCACGCCACTTTCTCATCCAATGAGAAGCAAACCCAAAACCAATCGCAACTTGCACGTGCGCATTTTCCCGCGCTTTCCACCGGCTACATCTAATCGCTTCGAATTCTGATTGGCTCATTGCATTGCTTACTTCTGTTGTGATTGGCTGGAGTAATTGCTTTGGTTTTGGTTTTACGAAATTCAATAGAAAACTGCTCTAGACTAACATGTGTTGGTAGACCTTGGTATGTAATTACCTTCCTAGCAACTGCATCTTCCTCTAACCTCGTCCTGATTTTGTTGATGTAGTCATCATTGGAACTGGGCTGTAAAATAAATTCAACTTTTCAAAGAATTAACAGGAGTAAATTCCAATGACACTGAGTAAAAATACAGTTTAGTTAATTGAAGTGGTAATTCAAGCGCTAAATTAAAGATAACTCTTGTCAAGGACATACTTTGATATATGACAGCGGATCCACTGGTTTCTTGGGGGATTTTGAGCTCAGGAAAGCATCTATTTCCGCGTCCACATCACGGTTAGATTCCCTGGCAAAAACAAAACATCATGATAACAAGTTCATCTCTTATAAAAACAAACGAATATTTGTGATAGAGGAAATTCAAGAAAAGATTTATAGAGCGGTTTTCAATTGAGCATCGAAAGTAAATTACGTTTGCTTTGGATTTGTACTGCTTCGCTTTGTGATTGGTCAGCAAAACTCGTGCCACGTTTTACACCAAAAAGAAGCAAAACCAAACCAATCACGACTCGCACGCGCGCACTTTCCCGCGCTTTGCGCCGGCTACATGTAATTACTCTGTATTCTGATTGGCTCATAGTACTGTTTTGTTCTGTTGTGATTGGTCAGAGTAATTGCTTTGGTTTTGGTTTTACGACACTCAATTGAAAAGCGCTCTAAATTAGGTTCATTAGGTAGACACTCACCCCTCAAAGCCTATCGAGCTTGCAGGTGGAATCACAGCCCTAAGGCTTGCCTCAAACGCATCAATACTTTCCTTCACCTCCTATAACAAATACGGGAAAATTAATGTTTACATCTTCACGTTTGCAGATGGATTTGCTCTGCCGGACTGAAAGCTGAACCTGAATGTAGAGGGACGGAGATCAAACAAAATACTTACCTCTGCCTCCTTTTGGCGTCGTATTTCAGTCCTTGATTTGGCAGTTTTCTAGAAAAGAAACAATCACTTAACCGTTTTTGAGCCAGTGAGGGTTGCGCTTAAAATTGCTTCACACAGATATGTTGACTTCGAATTACATTTCAGACAGATGGGTTTTACATTATCACAAGCTCTTGTACAACTAGCACAGCTACGTACTGTTCCTTGGTTGTAATAAATAACTGTTTTTATTGCTTTATTTAATCGACCTGACCAGCGGTAGCCCAAACGCTGTTGTGTTTAAATATAAGGGTTGTTTTAAGTAGGAAACGACATGATAAGGAAAATCGCCGAAGACGCCATTACAAGACTCCAGACATACAACAGGAGACAGTACAATGCCAAAATGTAAGTATATTTTATTGATCTGCAGGAATGTAACAGCTAAATATTTCCGGTAAAATGTTCATAGTTTATAATTCCCATACAAACCCTTATATTTAAATACAACAGCATTTGGGCTCCCTGTGCCGGAACTGACAAGACATCGCACAACACAAGTAGGACATTGTCCACATCCTCAAAACTATTGTCAGCGCGTAAACCAGAGTTTATGCGAATACAAAACGAGAGACATTATATTCCATTCCTTGAGCCAAGGTGAGCTTAGACTGGTGTGCGCGTTAAGGCCTACTGTTTGCTTCTTTGTTTGTTTATTTGTTCGCCGGTTTGTTTGTTTGTTTGTTTGCTTGTTTGTTGTCTTAATACCTTGGACTCCGGTGGTCTTGGGATCTTAACGGTTGCATCCCTATGAAATGAGGAAGAAAACAAGAAAAGATCAGTCCGAAAAAATCTGTTAAACTCCATAAGCGACCAGGCTGAACACTGCTGTCAAGTTGGTAAAACGTTTTACTACTGCATTTTCAGCTCTCATGGCACTGCACATCACAAACGGGCTCTTAGAAACTTTGCTTTTCAGTACGACAATGGGGGCGCAAAGATGTGTTGGACAGAAAACTGTATGCGGACGGATGGCCTCGGACCAGACTCCGCAGTGGGGTAACGGAGCGACTAGCCAAGCGGGGGACTCGCCACGTTCCATCTTTTCGCTCCGTACCACAACTGCGGAGGTCAGGCTTGAGGACAGGAAAAATTTCTCGATAGGAAGACGTACGACAAGCTGTGGCGAGATTTTCATAATAGCAGAAAACAAGAGGCCTATTCCACTAAGCAATATCTTCGCAAAGCAGCCTTTCAGATCTTTAAACTTATTTCTTAATTTCTGAAAATCAAGAGTCCGTCGATCTCATGAAATTAACCGAGAAAAATTAATTAGTACAAGAGAGAATTAAACGTTCACACAGTCTACTTCGTCTTTGATGGTTTATTGTTACCTTATTTTATCCATCGTCTCAAGCTGTTTCTGCTTCGCCTGTCTTGACTAAAACAATAAAACATATAAAAGAAACGAAAAGAAACACGATTAAATCTTCACGGCAATCGTTCGTGTTTTAATCTGCAATTAGGTTTCAAATATATTTACATTTAGCTTCAGTTTGTGAAACACTCCCGCGAAAACGCGTAACCGAAAAGTTGAGCGAGCCACGTAAGAGTGAAAAAGAGAAGGCTCACAGAAGCGTTTTTTAATCAATTAAGTGTAGAAAGTGAATTGCATTTGCATTGGTTTTGCATTGCTTCGCGCGCTCTGTGATTGGCCGCTAAACTTCGCGCCACTTTTTTCACCCAATGAGAAGCAAAACCAAACCCAATCGCGACTGGCACGCGCGCATTTTCCCGCGCTTTGCGCCGGCTGCATGTAATTGCTTCGTATTCTGATTGGCTCATTGCGCTGTTTGTCTCTTTTGTGATTGGCTGGATGGAGTAATGAGTTACCTTATCTAATCCCTGCAGCCTTTGTCCTTGTAAGTACTTTCTCATTTTTTCCTCTTCTTCAAACCTGAAAGAACGTAGTGGATACCTTAGATTGTTAACAAATTAATGGACAAAGACGACATCCTCCTTCACCATTACCTGAACTTAGAAGAAGCATCATGCCCACCCTTCAAGAATTAATTCCCAGTTGAGCGCGACACCACGCAAGTTTCCAATCAATGTTTTGACGTCAAAACTTTGACGTTTCCGATGGCAACAAGAATGTATCCAATGGAAACAAAGCAACATTCCGGCATTCATTCTAGACAAACTGTCGCGTTTTTTAATTAATTTAGAACATGTTCACGCTCTAAGTTAATGAAAAAACGCGACAGTTTCCATTGGATACATTCTCGTTGTCATCGGAAACGTCAAAGTTTTGACGTCAGAACTTTGTGTGGAAACTTGGTTGGTGTCGCGCTCAAATGGGAAGCGTAGTAAAACAAAGTCACGACTTTGGCCAATCCGCGACAGTCATAAGTAAACAAGACAACGAACAGTAACAAAAAAGACAACACAAAACGTGTCTTGGAAGGACATTTGCAGGAGCGTTGTTGTATAACCTGCTTTGCTACGGGTGGAGAGTACGAGAACATGCGTAAACGACATATCTTATACATTTGAATTGCGGAATAAAAATTTATAAATCTTTGTGGTCATGCACACAAATTCTGCAGTAGTGCCTTTTTGCAGCTCCAAAAGATGCATAATACAGGGTAACTGCGATGATGTTTCATATATTTAAAACTAAAGAACAGCAATACCGACGCATTTGAGTTTGGCTGAATTGAAATAAATCAGATGTTTTTACAAGCATGAAGTTAAAGAAACAGTGTTTTTTTCCGGCAGTCATTTTCAAACAATAGGTGGGATTGCACACACCACGGTAAATGGTATTTCCCGTGGTAGATCATCTCGCGGTGTACCCCACTTGAGTTTAGTCTACTGTGGTAACGGGCAGTTACACGCGATTTGTGCTTTGCGAACGAAACCCGCGAAGGGATAACAATTTTCCTTCGTGGTTTCGTACTGATGTCAAAAAAAAAGCATCGTGATTGGCTCTCGTACCTTGGGCATAAACACACCGCACGAATTTACCGCGTTAAATGTCATGGACGCTTCGTGTGATCTTTTTGACGTATCCATGGATATTAATCACGAGAAATTTATCCCGGGAAAGTACGGTCACACTCACTGATGCAGTTTCCCGTGATGAAAGGCTCATTTATTACGGAAATTTTAGTGCCCCGTGTAACCGCACCTAAGGTGTTAACGTACTTTGATCTAAATGCCATCTCCTCTTGCTCTTTCTGTTTTGCTTGGTATTTCTGGACCAACTGCTCAAAATTCAGGTCCACCTGGCGTTTGGTGAGTTGCTTCAGTCTCTGAAATAGATAACTTTTATTATCAAAAACGTAATGATAGGATAGTCCAATTCCAGTTCTGATCTGCTTAGCGGTTATGGAGGGGGGGGGGGGGGGGGCTAGGGGGGTCTTGTCACGAAGTTTCGATTTCACGAATCACGACTCAAGTTTTAAATTCACTAAGGTCACGGAAAAAATCTGATCACAATGCAGTGAGATTCAGCTACGAACTCAACTTTAGACATTCACGATTTATTTCTTATCTATTCACGATTCACAGCCAAGGACTTTTGCATTTCACGCCTCACGGAATACACTTCAATCGCGATTCATGGAACAGTTTTTTATCAAATCACGATTGACTGATTGATTGATTGATTGATTGATTGATTGATTGATTGATTGATTGATTGATTGATTGATTGATAACTTTATTTTAACACGGTAAAATTCATCAGTAAAAACCCCAAAATCCTATGCCTAATTACAACTCTGTCTAGGAATTAATTACTAAAAATAAACTGCTTTACATGAATGCCGTGTCTGAGAAAAGAGTACAATTGCTAAGTTTATACAGAAAAGCGTCAAGGGACTCTGCTTGCCGTACATCAGAAGGTAAGCTATTCCACAGTACCGCACCGCTTGACGATTCACAGAGCACAAAAAAAGCCGGATCACGGCGTCACGAAAACTGAAATCAGGCGATATTCCGCAAGATTGAGCAGGATAATTGTTTTGTTAGTCAACACATCAATGACAAAACACAATTTTCTGCTTTTATTGCAAAACAGCTGGAAAATCCACCAGTTTTCTCTGCGGCACACAAAATTACTCAGCACGACGAATATTGAGCGCGCTTTGACCATATGTGGGCATTGTCACAATGTGTTGAATAATAACAGCCATTAGTATATACTACACAAGTGAATAGTGCTTTTCGCGCGCCCTGATTGGTTAACTCGGAGGTGATTAGCAAGACAGTACTATTCACCTCCGAGCAGCCGGCGCGCGAGATTTTAGAATATCCGACCGCTTGTCGGTATATTGTCACACATAAAGTAATGTTTTGGACCGCTTATTATTCAGCTTGTGTGGTATATACTAAAACAATTATTTACTGAAGTGGAGGTGAATAGTGGTGGATATCCACCACTATTGAGTATTCACCTCCTCTTCGGTGAATAATTGTTAATTATACCAGACCTGAGAGTTACCTGGCATTCAATCGTTTTCTGGTCAATTTTCAAAATGAAATTAGCAAAATCAAGCAACATTTCCTGGTTGTTTTTACAGGGAACCTTCACTCATACAAGAAATTGACGCTAAATTAATGGAAATAATCACCAGATTCCAAATTTTGTCTGAAAGGTTGAGATAACAATTAACTGTACAAAAAAATCGATATAATTATCACCTATTTTCGCGTTTAAATTTCCTGGGCGCCGCCATTTTGGATTTTATGACAGTCATTTGGTTGCAGCTATTATCAGGAAGAAAATCATTTGTGTTAAGCTAGGAAACCGAATGTTTTTATAACAGTGAGAATCTTAACAATCTTAACGTTTTTATCGTTATTTTCCCTAATCAGTACTCTTTTTTTTTGCAATTCAGATTGCTGGGAACTGCTATTAGGTTACAGATTTACCCCTCAAAGTAACTGTAAAACTTCAGCAGAAAACACTTTTCTGCTGGAATTATTTAATCAAAAAACAGCGCTTAAGACCACCCAGGTATTATGTTGTCTGTAAGAATTCAATTTTTGCGATACAGCTCCGAGAACTGAGACAATTTTGTCTCTGCTCACAAGATGCTGAACACACCTCTCTCTTTTTCATGACCACGCTTGAAAATTTGTCTTTTCTCTTTCAGTAACACTATCATAGGTGTTTTGGACATTGCTTGTTTCACCAATAGGTAGAACTCACGTCAAATACATTTATGAAACTCTAAATAGACCATTTTACAGTTGTCATTGTCATTTTACAAACCTACCAAGTTTTCTTATGTAAATCACGTTTTTCTTATGCTAACTAGTGTTTAATCAGCATAATTTCCATAAGAAAAGCAGGTAGGTTTGTATCAAAACAAGGTCACCCCTAGCCTCGCATTCAATCAAAGGCCAGGGTACTGAGCAAAGAACTGTAAAACGGTCTATTGGCCTAACTACAAGTCTCCAACGAGCTAAAATGTTAGAAAAGCCTTGGGGAGGGGGGGAGGTGCAGGTAAGATCACTGGGGTTTCTGATTTTGTCCCAAACTCTTGACATAAAGATGGTCATGATTTTGTAAATCTCTCTTATTCTGGCAACAGTTTACTTTACCACAACTTGTTACACTTCTACCAAACTAATATTAAAATATCTCTTGTTGCAAGTGCCCGTATGAACACTATTTACTAGTTATGCTCGGAATACGTTTTTGTTCTATAAATTTCAGGACACATTAAGAGTGACTCGTTTTATTAGTATATACCAGTGCTACGTTCTCCTTTACATAAAACTTTTAACAGAACTGTGTCTCAGTAAATGCAACAGAGATCCTTATTTTACTAGCAACATAAAAAATTATAATACTAATGAAATCTTAAGATCTAAAAAAAATTTAAAAATTCAACAGCTAATGTTAATTAAAAAGAACACCAAACTGTTTAACACTGAACAGGAATAAAAAAAACAAGATAATGGTAAATTAACTGCAATAATTGAAGAATCCATATTATGTTTTAGTGTCACTATCGTTTAGCTCTATCAAACCTGCTTTTTAGAATTTTAATTATGTCATCAAGATCATCAACAAAGTCCATGACAATTCGAGAAGTCATCAAAACATCTTTCATAATATTCCTAGCATGTTTTTTCAAAGCTCTATCATGTCTGATTTCTCGGACTTGCGTAACAACTGTCTTCATGTCATGAACAACATCAAAAGAAATTTCTTGTAAATCTTTCACAACATCTACAGCCAAGTCAGCTATTTGCTGCTGGAGCTCCTCAATCAAGACTTCACGCACAAAACTTTCAATGGCTGAGTCAAGAAGATCTCTAGTTATGGCCACACTGTCTTGATTCAGGGGAATTTTCTAGGGCAAACAGACAAAAACTGCATTGGTTTTTTTCAACTCACTGAATCTTAACAGAGAAGTGTGGATATTAATTATGTGGTTTGTGGAAATTAGATCAGAAAAAAGTTTAACAATCTTTGTAACCAAAACATTTATTACTCAAAAACGAGATTATGAGCACAGAAATTACACACATGAATACTCTGAAGATTAATGGTGATAGTTGCTTTTAAAATACAGCTTTGCAACTCAGTCAAGCCTCTTCAGGTATAGAGTCCTAAAGTGACGACATCACAATTTAAACTAAATTTGTTAAATGATGGTACCTATAGACTAATATCATGCTTGTTGTGAACAACAGATTTGCCCATCCAGCCTCGTCCACAAAACGAGCAAACACAAAGGATCTTAATCCAATGGGGGCTAGAATTCATCCTGATGACGAGTCTGGACGGGCAAAATCTTTTGTTCATCAGAAATATGATATCGGTCTATTAGGTGGAATATTCAGAAAGAACAAAATATAAGAGGCCTACTTGCCAAAAATCGACATTTTCTTACAGTTGAAGAGCGAAATAATAGCACTGCTATGCTATCAATGATGACTCCATTCAAATCCTTCTAAATTTGACTAAGGTCATAATGTTTTGACCTTATATGGAGTCAGCAGAGTATAACAGTGCGAATATCTCAGAGGGAATTTGCCATTACATGCTGATTTTTGGCAAGTTAGGATTCTCCATCTTGCTCTTTGTGAAAATCTCAACAAATCCCATAATTTCAAAAATTCAAAAATTAATTTTGTGAAGTCACACTTTAGGACTCTATCATTATTTTAAATATAGTTCACTTAGTCACAGAAAAACAAAGCTTCTTATAAACAACTGCTACAATATGGACACCTACTGTTGTCAATATGACACTCGCAGACATTTCAGTATATTAGTGCCAGAAACATCAAATTCATATTTATGAAATCTAACCAGACTCTACGACACAGAAATGTTATTATTACAAAAAGTTATCTTGATCCCAAAGAGGATGTGCTTTAAAGTACCCCTAACCCAGAAATATTTTTTCGTTATAAATCTTTGCACCTGTTCAAAACGAATTGCGCCATGTTGCAGCTTCTTTAAACCAAATCTTGACTTTTTATAGGGTGGCTAATTTAAAAGTTACAAAATCCAGCTGTCATCTGTCACATGACCGAGCTAGTAAGGGGGGTGGGTCTATTCCCCAGTTGACATCACAAACTGATTTGCATGCATGTTTACAAAGACTTACAAATAAATTCAAAATCAAATCATTTTGTGGCGTCAACTGGGAAATAGACCCACACCCCTGCTGACTTGATCATGTACCAAATGATGCTTAGTTTATCCTTAGTTTTGAAGCCCAAAAATGTCCAAAGCTGCAA
>JAEMWC010000525.1:370000-397500 GCA_016490735.1 Pachyseris speciosa
TACTTTCTCTGGGTAAACTTCCCTTGCGACAACATCCGGACCACAGTCATAATGAACTCCGTTTGATTTTCATGTCCCCCTGGGGCCCGTTTGTCGAAAAAGATCTAGCGATAATTTCGTGCTATCAACATTTTAGTTCAAAAATACCAATGTCTCGACTACATATCAAGAAGATTTCAAGGGTTTACCAGTCGTTCAAAGTCAAAAACCGAAAAAACAGCAGCACGTAAACTAAACGAGAAGGGGTCAAGGGTTTACCTCCGTTCAAAGTCAAAAAGCGAACTGAAAGCAGCAGCGCATAAAATGTGGCGACCCGAGAAGAAATCGGGTCCTTTAAGACTGGGCTCCAGAGTTCTAACGCTGACACCAGCTATGTGTTACATCATCTTTCATTTAACTGATAAAGGTCCCACCGTTTTCCGCCGTGACCTCTCAATCTCTATTTCTCTTTGTTCAAAAGTTGAAAACATACCCAACATATCAGCTTTTCTTTGCGTATTCACGTGAACTGTTAGTCACACTTCACTGCACTCTCTTTTACAGTTCGTTTTTCCATTCTCTAGATCTTACATCAGCGCATCTTTTGCTTCGATCTACGTTTGGAAATACCTTGCGGCAAGCCCGAAGGGGGCTTTGCACTCTTGGGTACTTGCAGCCCGGGGGGGGGGGGCGGGGGGGGTACTCCCTATAATGGCCTATACTGGGAGACTCCACCCGAAAGGGGTACCTTTTTTACGCTTCAGGTATATGAAAGGGTAGGGATTTCACGAGTCGAATCATATGAAAGGGTGGGGAAATCTGTCATTTAGGTATATAAATGGGCTTCATTAAAATATTTCGAACACAAATACCTTATGGCTGTACTGTTCCAATGGAAGGTATGGGAAAGGGGTACCATTTGTCAATGGAAGGTACACGGAAGGGGTACCTTTTCCGTTAATAATGGTATATAAAGGGCAAGGGATCGGAATTTTTTTAGTGCCCCCCCCCCCCCCCCGGGGCTTGCAGCCCTGACCCTAAAAATATTTGCATTAAACGTGAAACCGGCTGTTCTGGAAAGAAGTAATACGGGCTATTGTCTCACAGTTCATTACTGAGGACAGATATTACGATATAAATATACCGTATTTATTCGAATAAGCGCTCAACCTCGAATAAGCGCCCATCCTAAAGGCAGAAAAAGTTAATAAGCGCCCACCCCCACCCCTCCCCCCTCCCCACCCTCCTCCAAAAAATGAGGTGCACGAAAGTAGCATTGATTATTATTTACTCACTGGCTTACAATCTCTTGATTCATTGTCTACGAGGATTGAAATTGAATAAGTACTAAGAGAGTTCCCCGGAGACAGAGTTTTCTTCAGAGTATTTTACAGAAACTTTGCTTTGTTACATCTTCGCGTTTTGTTATAACCATTAATTGTTTTGTTGCAAAATAAACATACTACACTTGCTGAAAATAGTGAAAATTTAATAAGCGCCCAGCCTCGAATAAGTGCCCCTCTCAAGGTCCAAAAATTTAATTAGCGCCCAGGGCGATTGACTAAATACGGAATGCTAAATTTCACTGTTTTCATTGCTTTTAGTTCGTTCAGCTGATCCATCGGAAACTGCACTTATGCTCGGCTACAAGCACCATGACCTCTGCTGCTATGAAGCCAAAATTCCTACTGATATTTTGAAATATTCCTTGTTCTGCGTCATGTGTTGGCAATTATTCCTTGTTCTAGAAACTTAAATTACACCCTCTTGAGTGACACACATGCACCCACGCGTACGCAGGTCAGCACGAGTGTTCGTGACGTGCGCCACCCTTGATTGAGTTCCAAGCGGATGGGCAGCAATGTTACCGCGTCACAGCCAGTGGATGTTTGGTGCTTCGGTCTGTATTAGTTATTCGGGAAATCAGTGATACTCCTGAGCGAGCGAGCCAATCGAGCCTAGTCGTCAAAAGACGTCGCTCTTGTTGTTTGAAATGTGATAAAATGTTGCTGTTGTTTCACTTCCCTCCCGTGGTTTTCTTATCAGTCTCTACTCCTCTAGAAAAAAAGAGATGTACAAATCCTTGGCCAAACGGACTTGCAAGTACCGCAGTCGCAAATTGCCGCAACAGACTTGCGTTATGATCGGACTCGCAAGTCTCCTCGCAAGTACGCGTAAGTCGCAAAAACACATTTTATTGGCTAATGGGTTGCTATAACAACGACTGGACGTCACTCAACTTGCATTGACTTGGGCTGGGTGGCCAAACGATGAATAACTTGTGTCGACTTGCGTGCAAATTTGATCTCGACCAAAGTGAGCGCAAGTCATCGCAAGTCAACGCAAGTGCACGCAAGTCCTGGCCAAACGGAGTTGCAAGTAGACTCAAGTTGAAACTTGCGACTCCGTTTGGCCAAGGCTTAAAGGGGTACATGATTATCAAAGCGTCCCTTATAATAATCTCAAAATTGTCTTTTACTTTATCTTCATGTTATATGTAAGTGGCCCCTTTTGAACAATCTACGTAGGTGCTTACGTGAGTAAAAAAAATGTAAAAACGAAAACAGAAGGAGAAAGCATTCCGATATCTCTATTTGTTTTGTTTTTTTATTTTTATGGCGATCAAGTTGACAAACTGAGACGTTTAAGTCCGAGATCCCAATGTTTTTGGCCTCTATCCCGCAGAAGCAGTCTTGATTGGTTAGAAAAACTCGCGTTAATTCACTTTTGGCTAGTAGTTCATGATGCTAAGCACGTCACCATATTTCGTCTATTTAAGAATGCTGGCGTCACTAACATTTGACTTTTGAACCAGTCCGTGGCGTCACAATATTTGAGGTAGTAGAATCTTAAAGAAAACTTCTGCCCGGCGGCCAGAAATTATTAATATTATTATTTTTTAATTTTTCAGAGAGAAGAGAATTTTAGTGTCTGAGGGGAATTTTTTATTCAAGCAGCGAAAGGGATTCTACTTCTCCTGTACTTCATAAATAAATAAAACTGTCGTTCGACTCACATTACCACGTGAAATACACGCACGTGTCACGCACTCACAGACATATGCTTCGTGACACCCATCGGAATTAAAAATGGTGGTGAGATTTCTATATTTAAATAATAACCACGTGAAGAAGAGATTCCAATTTCTTGCTTTGATAATAATGCTGGACAATTCCAATCCATCATTCCCGAAGTTTTTTTCCTATTAAGGCTTTGACACGTGTAATGAAGGAACTTTGCCCTTTTGATTCAGAGCGGAAGTGCACTCCAGTTGGCTGGCGGATGCCATGTGACTGATGAATATAAATCAGCAAACCACATGGCCCGAGGACGATTTTAGCGTTCCCAAGCGCGCGAAAGGAGAAGGTATTGCGCCGTTAGTTTCTCGCTTTGAACACTTTTCACTGATCCGATTCATGTGTATTGGATTACATTTGTTACTGAAAATACATTTTCTTTCAGATCTAAAATCTGTAGCATTTCTGAGAAGATGACGGCGACCGAGAGTAACCCGCTTCTCGACAAATACATGAGCCTCGATCAAGGCGAGTGTGTGCAGGTCATGTACGTTTGGATCGATGGAACTGGAGAATCGATGCGTTGTAAAACCAAGACAGTAGACTTCGAGCCAACAAAACCTGATGATCTTCCCGTCTGGAACTTCGACGGCTCAAGCACTTACCAGGCAGAGGGCTGCAACAGCGACGTTTATCTTCATCCTGTCGCGCTGTTTAGGGATCCATTCAGAAGAGGAAAAAACAAGATCGTTCTCTGTGAGACTAGCAACTTCGATCACAAGCCTGGTTTGGCTAACTTCAGGTTGTCATGTTCACAAGTGATGGAAAAAGAAATCGTCGTGGTGAGTAAAACAAGATCGAACGTAAACTTTCAAGTGATTCGAACACGAGGATTGAAAATGGCGCCAACGCGCGCTTCGTGTTTTAGTGATTTCACACGCACTTATATCTGTTCACTGTTAACGCCAAGAATAGAGAATTCAACCAAAAAGGTTCTTGACGACGTTAGTGGGAATACGGTCGAAAATCATAGCGGCAAAGTCGTTTAACATTTTGTTTTTGAGCGCTTCTTCCGCGGTCTAACTTAATTTTAACCGGCAAATGAAGGTGAACAAAAACCCAGACAACACCTTTCACCAACACATGATCGTGAAACTACTGCCGAATTAAAGCATACTTTTATCGGATTTCTTTCGTTCCACGCTTTTTTCCGGCAGCGCGCGTTTCATCATCTCACACGTGGCGCGATGTTTATAATATTTCTTTCTTAGACCTTGACCTCGCCATTTTACTTCATTATTCATTTTTATAGACATTTAATATTCTTTGATAGAACAATACATGGTCTTTTTAGATACTTTACAAGAGAATAGTTACAAGAGAGGAAGCGAAATTCCATGTGACGTGATGTGAGAATTCTCGGCTTTTTCGCGAAATCATTTGCAATGCCTTCACATTTGAAGTCGCTTTGCAAATTAAGGTTACCGTGTACGTTCAGGGTATAAAATTTTCTATTTTTATTTTTCTCCATAAAAATGAACTTTTTGCTGTGATCTTTCAAGCAAAAAGAACCCAATTCAAAACGAGTGAATAGTCGCCGAGAGATTGGGAAAAACCTATATGCACCGGATGTAAACATGGACAATATGCTAATGCGAATGCAGCCAACCGGAGCGATTTGCGCGGGAAATATTGCACGCGAAAAAGTTGCTTTGTTTCATGAAGGTTGTGCGCTTTTAGTTTTTCGGCTATGACGATGGGTCAGGTAAACTTAGTCAAAGCCGGAGAATGTGTAACAAAATGATAAAACCAGTGAACTGTTTGTAGCATGCAAGTTTGCGTGCAGATAAAATTACGCGGAAAATTTCCACAGTAGGTGACCGGAAGAAAAGTTAGCGTAAATTGATTGGCCGATCGTCGATAGAGGTGTTTGCGGGCGGTGTTTGTTTGTATAGTGAAGATTTTTTTAAGCGCTGTTTTCGCAAAGTTTATTTTTGTCTTGAAGAGGACACTTTCAAGAGTTACAACTCAAGGGCGATTTGTTCGATTTCGATCAAACTTGGACAGTCGCTAGAATAACTTATCTTCAACAAAAACGTGTTGGGGAATTAGATAATTCAAAACCGTTTTTCCCCGAGAGCCATTTCCGTGCTTATACCTCCATACATAAATCTTGTAAAACTCACCATCTAGTTCACATGGTCTCTACAGACAACCATCGCAATGACTCAGTCAATAGAACCAGCATGAACACTATACCTACCAACTTTTTCTGAGTCAAATGCCTGAGATTTTCGTCTCCTTTTGACTGGACTTTCCGAGAATGTTCCGGCAACTTCAGAATGCTACCAAAAAACATGTCTGAACACTTCTGAAGGTATTTGCAATTTTTCCAGTCCCTCAATGCAAACTAAAACACAACCTTTAAGTGCGTCCTGATAAAGTTAGGACTCAAACTCATCATTACGCGCCGTTTGTTGGAACATTTATGGGGAATATTGAATTGAAGTTTTAGTGGTTAATGTCAAGTCATCCAGATTTCCAAGTCAGGCGTGAGAAATTGTCCTTGATGCATGAGATCAATGTCTTTGGTTCGCAGGCATGAGACTCGAGCATAATGCATGAGAGTTGGCAGGTGTGGAACACAATGCCATCCCCAGTGTATTTATTGGGCATTTGCCATTTTCTATCATGAAAATATAATTTCAAGGTGGGGCTTCCGTTATTACCCTGTAGAGAATTTCTATGTTGTTCCTCCTGTCAAACCAGTTGCATTCAAAGACTACTTCCCTACTTTTAAAATCATCTATGTTGCCATGATTGCGGCCCAACATGTGCAAATATGAGAAGAATACAGAGGCTGTTAAAAATGAAAGGATGTGAATTTGTTTTGATTTCATAATATAAAATAGGCAGGCATTTTACTTGCCATTTGATTTGCATTTTTTGTAAATAAAAAATGCACTTCAGTCACATACATGTAGACCTCATAAGATTCCCACTGAACAGTGCAGTTGGTTTTCATTTGAATGGTCATATTTGAGGATTTCGTCCACAAACTCGGACATTAGAACCACTTTTTTCAGATTAGTACAATAAACTTTTGAGTATTGCTCCAAAGCCCATAGCAAGACAATTTTTGCTGTAGCAGTTTAAAGCTTATCGTGACTTTTCCTGTTTACATGCAGAAAAGCAAACCCTGGTTTGGTATTGAACAAGAGTACACATTACTGGACAAGGATAGTCATCCTTTAGGATGGCCAAAGGGTGGGTTCCCTGGGCCACAGGGACCCTATTACTGTGCTGTTGGTACTGGTAATGTGTTTGGGCGTGATGTGGTTGAAGCTCACTACCGTGCCTGTTTGTATGCTGGAGTGAAAATTGCTGGAACTAATGCCGAGGTTATGCCTGCTCAGGTAAGTGACTCAATTCAATAATTTAATTTTTGTTTTGTTGTTTAATCAAAATTTTCAAATGAAATGCCAACTAAGACCTGTCTCAAAAGTGTGACCTCGAAGGTCATCCATCTAACAAGTCTAGTTGAGAAGTTGTTGTAGTAAGCTCTGTCCCACCTTGAAATTTGCCGTATGCTGTTTTAGAGGCCTTTCCACTGTGTGAGGGAGACAGGATGGCCAAGTGGTTTGGGGCGCTGTATTTCACGCCGAGTTCAAATCCCGCTCTAGCCACAAGCTGGTGTTGTTCTGGGTAGTCCCTGGTTCTACTCCTCGGTCATCCTTGTAAATAGCCAACTGGTTTGTCTACAGCCAGTTGGGATTCTTATAATGTTTATTTGAATTATTTGTTTCTGTATTTGCTTGGCCCCACTAGCCTTTGTGCCATAAATACATAATTTTTATTTACTTATGTGTGATATGTACAGCATTAAACTGAGCCAAAGTGAGAAAAAACTGTCAACCAACTGCAGAAACTTATCAGCTCTCAAATGATTCACATATTGGAGAGCTGGGAGCTGGGATAACCAGAGCTTTAGGAGTTTTGACAAGGCCCTGCCAGGGTAAATTCCGACATGCGGCATGGCCCAGAAAGTAGCACATAAAATGAAATCCCGATGAGAGACATTACCCCCAGCAAAATTGCAACAGTGAAATCAAGGCCGAGAATTAGTGATTTAAACACCGACATGGGAGATTTTAAAATTCAGACAAGTGACACAGGCAACTGCCCCCCCTCCCCCCTCCCCCCTCCTTGTAGGGCCTCTTTGATACCCACCTGCTGTGAAGGAAAATTATCCATTTATGCAGCTTTAGGAACTAAACCACTGACAATTTTATTAATTTTCTCACCTTTTTCACTCGCTCATCGTATTGCTTTTGTCTTCCTCTAGTGGGAGTATCAAGTGGGACCCTGCGAGGGTATCAGTATGGGTGATCAGCTGTGGATGTCTAGATATCTGTTGTATCGTGTGTCTGAAGATTTTGGATTCAAGGTTTCATTTGACCCGAAACCCATACCTGGAGACTGGAATGGAGCTGGTGCACATACTAACTACAGGTAAGTGTGGGAAGGTGTGAACAGAGGACGAGGGGGGTACGTACAGGGTACTATCTTTTTTAAGGCCACCGGAGGTGTGCCACTGATTGAGTACACTTTATTACTACTATGGGACTCATTTCAAACGGAGTTAAGGCAATGGGTCCACATAGTTTTAACACTGATGCTGGGTGGGTGATTTTTCTCTGGTGTTCTCCTCTCCTCAGAAACTCAATTTTTCAATTTCCAATATTAGTCTTGGATAATGAGGCCCTGCCAGGGGGGGGGGGGGGTGCTGTGTCGCTTGTCTGAATTTTAAAATCTCCCATGTCGGTGTTTGTTGCTTATTCTTGGCCTTGACGTCACTTGTCGGAATTTTGCCAGTGAAGTATGTATTTCGTCTGTATTTCATTTCACGTACTGTTGCTACTTTTTGGGCCATGTTGCTTGTCAGAATTTACCCTGGCAGGGCCTCAATAATGTTCCTGGGACAAATAAAACTTAAATCTGAAATGAAGTAAATTTTGTAATTCTGAAATTTTCTCTCCAAAGCACCTTGGCCATGCGTGAAGATGGTGGCATAAAGTACATCTATGATGCCATAGAGAAACTCTCAACCCGCCACAAGTATCACATCAGCATGTACGATCCCAAGGGAGGAGAGGACAACAAGCGAAGATTGACTGGCCGACATGAAACTGCCAGCATCCATAACTTCTCACATGGTGTGGCCAACCGTGGTGCTAGCGTGCGAATCCCCCGTCAGTGCGCAGAAGATGGCATGGGGTATCTTGAAGACAGACGACCTGCCTCCAATTGTGATCCATACAGAGTCACCGAGGCAATTGTGAGAACAACGATCCTGAATGAGACAGATTAACTCATTTCATATATTATGTGCAATCTGTAGTATGGGACTGACATAGTTATGTGTTAAGATCTTAAACTGATATTATACAGCGTAGTTTTGTGTCCGTACATGCGTTGCTTCAATTGCTTTCATTCCATTCTCAAGATTAGTGCCTGAGTTGGTGTTGTGCATTATGGTTTGAGTAGCTGGGGAGAAAGATTTCATAATTGCGGCCTTTTGTCATTTTTGCACAGAATAAACTGGAGTCTTCTCAAAGGCATTTTGAAGTTTAAACTGCAAACAATGATAGCAAAATTATGTAATTTGTACTAATAAGTATTAACAATATCACTGTATGTAATAAATTATATATGGCTTAAATGGCTCTCTTCAGATAAAATTAAGAAATAAGTGTTGTTTTGACCTTGAAGTATGGTTGATAATATCATTAAAATGATTATTTCATGTTATTTCTCAGTTGCTTGGTCTTTTTCTGTGACATCGTCGAGGTGGTCCATTTGGTTTGCTAGCTCTAACTACCTGGAACAGGCTACTGTTTTTCATGCTCCCAATAGACCATGTTCGTATTCTAGGTATTGAACTGGATGCAGCACGAAGTAGACTCCTGTCTTGCGAGGAAATACATACTAGTTATGCAACGCTTTTGAGTGGTATACCGTGGAATATCCCACAAGTCACTTGTATTATACAGTGGCCAGCAGAAGCGGGAATCTAAACGCACGATGGGGAGGTTGGGTGTGATACTATCATTGAAGGTTCGGCGGAATACTGACAAATATACAACGACTTTCCTGCATTCTGATTGGCTGTATTTTCAATGGCATGGTATACATTTACATATGAAAGCATTCCCCCTCGTGTGCATGCTAGTTCCAGCTCATTCCAGAGAATACGAATAACGTCTACTCCCTGATGAAAAGCCATCAGAAGCTTTACATCATGAGTGGGTTTAATGATACAGAAAGTGATAGAAAAAATGGCGTTACCCCGCATCTTTTCCATGTAGAATTAAATAGTTTACATCTTCACTTGCCCGTCAATAGTCACTGGGTTATTTCAAGCATTTGAAGAATTCCAAATGGATGAGCCCTTCTTTCTTGATGCCGTTAAAGGAACATTAAAAAATCGAGATCACCTGAACACGCTCCTTGCTTTCTTTCATTGTGTATGCCTTCCTTGTAAATTATTTCCTCTTGTATTTGGTTGTTGTGATATTTAACAAATAGATTCCATGTTGCCGTGCGTCTGTTCAGTAATAGATCACAGATGACGTCAAAATGTGGTAAAAAAAAAGAAGTGGCGCACGAGCCGCAGGCGAGTGTGTCACTGATGTTTTTACCACATTTACCACTTAGTCTCTTGGTAAGGTAGTTCAAATCAAATTGATTTTATAATGCCATATTTTATGTAAACACCTGAGGAAAATACTGCAGATAAACAAAATTTTGTGTGTTTTACCAGTTGCCCTAGCCATATACGTGCTTTTTCCCCTCCCATCCCTCCGGACTTCTCTTCCTTCCCGCTGAGTTGGCGCCTGGGAATAAGGCCCATTATGTTTTTGCATGTTGAGGCACCTGCTATTGATGGCACCTTTCCAAGTCACGTGATATAAACAACTTGCATTGCATTTGCATTATTTGCATTTGCATTTCATGATCATCCAAAATATAATTTTTGCTGCCTGTTTTGACTGAACCATGAGCGACTTTTTAAAATCAATTAGCTGTTGGATTTCAAGCTGCTGGTTTCCTACATCGAAAGAACAGCTTCAAGACGCCGAATGCAAGATCTTGAAACGAATAAATCGGCCTTGGACTGGGAATTTCATTCGTGTAGACGAAGACGTCGAAATGTGGACTGTTCGAGTCAATCTGTCACCGTCCAAGGAGCCTCCACTGGTCCTAGTACACGGGTTTATCAGTGGCGTCTGCTGGTGGGCTCAAAACTTCAACGATCTTAGCGAGGAAAGAACCGTATATGCCTTCGATCTGCCGGGTTTTGGCCGAAGTTCACGGCCCGAGTACTCAAGGGATTGCGAGAAATCTGAACGCAAATTTGTCCACTACATTGAGGAATGGAGAAAGGCAGTGGGCCTGAATAAAATGATCCTTCTTGGGCATAGCCTCGGTGGGTACATTATAATGGCTTATGCCTTGAAATACCCCGAGAGAATCAAACATCTTATTCTCTCTGACCCCTGGGGTTTTGCCATCTTACCGGGGGGTATCGTCGACCGGCATCCGGAGTCGGAACAACGGTACGATTTGCTGCCAAGGTGGGTGCATTTTGGAAATTTCCTTCTGAATGCATGTAACGTCCTTTCTCCTTTAAGAGCTTTTGGGCCATTTGGTCCCTGGCTCACTCGCTTGGCCCAGTTTGACACCCACAAACGAGCATCAGAGTTGTGGAAGGACAGCACCATGCTAGAGTACATTTACCATTGTAATGCTCAGAACCCCTCTGGAGAGGATGCCTTTCGCAACATGAATGTCTTCTTGATGTGGGCAAAATCGCCAATGGTGAAACGGGTCTCAGAACTTCCTGATGAAATTCCGATGACGATCATGTATGGTTCAGCTACATTTTTTGACCATCGCACTGCTTATGAGATCAAATGCATTCGACAGAATTCCAAGGTTGATGTGTGCATTGTCAAGGATGCTGGGCATGATATTCATGTCGACAATGCAGAGGAATTTAACAGGATTTTGAAGGAAACTTTAGCAGATATTTCAGATGAAGAAGAATGGACAACTGTTGACTGAAGTGACAGGTGTTTTCAGCCTTGGTTGAATTTTGTAGTCTCAGCTTTGTAGCTCGTAGATCTCAAACTCAATTTAACTAAAGCTCATATCAAATTTTTTGGTAAGTCAGCCCCAACACTGGGTCAAATGTCAATTTTCGCATGAGCTGGAACTAGCACATGAATTGCATCATTCTATTTATGTAAAGTATTTCTTTAAAGTGCCAGGGATTGGTTTACAAAATTTAATGCAATTAGGTCTTACTGTTGAATTCAAAACAGGATTTGCGATTCTCTGAGAATTGCATGTTGTTGTTTTTGTTGGGGATGCAAGGGCTTATGTTAAGCACCATTCAAAAATGGTCTTTTTGTCCAGCATATTTATTTTTACAGAATACTGTTGGTGATATGGCATAAGCAGTGGTTGTCTTGGTTAAGTATATTAATAATTTATTGGAATAGTGGTCTTTGTAAATGTTGTGGATTTGTAAAAGTTGTGAACTTTATTAAGCCAGGGATTTGTAAGCTACATTTTTTAATATTATGACTATTTGAAGGGCTCGGAGCATAACCATCCTATGTCGAATTTTGAGTCGTTTTTCGATTTTGCTTGGATTTGTCTGAATTTCTGCATGTGAACTGCAATTCGATGGAAACACATTGTATGGTATTTTTTGACTGATTCATCAAGAATCCAGAAATGCATTTTTTCTTACGTACACCAAGAAACCAACCTTCCATGGGAGTGGTTTGCAAGTTGCATTACCTCTTCTTAGTAAGAAAAAATGCATTTCTGGATTCTGGATGAATCAGTCAAAAAAATACCATACAATGTGTTTCCATCGAATTGCAGTTCACATGCAGAAATTCAGACAAATCCAAGCAAAATCGAAAAACAACCCAAAATTCGACATAGGATGGTTATGCACCGAGGCCTTCATTTAAAATATACATGTAGGTCAATGTAAATATACTGTGTTATTATATTGTACACCATCACTATCTGTAGTTTTAGAGAACATCATGCACTTGTGGAGATATTGTTAAATGTTTATTTATGGGTGTCATGTATTGGGTCCAAATGTTTTTTTTAATGTTATGATTATATGAAGAAATATTGGCAAAGAGTAGGCTATTACTCACATAAGACCACACAGCAATTTGGGGAAAGTTTTCATAGAAAATAAATAATGTCATCCATGTATTTATTAGGCACTTGTAATCTTGAAAAGTTTGATCTTGTTATTATCAGTTTTAAGCTGATGTTTAACGTATGTCTTCACCACCTTTCCTGAAATACATTGGCATAATGGTTTAGTAAATTAATTTGCAACTTGGGTCGAGAGCTCAGCTTGTTCCCATTTACAAAACAAGAATCAATAACTGAGTTTTTAAATATTTAAAAGTCTGGATGAGAGAGGAGAAACAGTAAAGTTGTCCTCAGACTGCTAGCTAGGATTCCCAGGAAGATAGTAAAAAGTATGTAGCAACTTGAGCCACAAAATTAAGGTGTCCTTGGGTATACTAGAGCCTTAAAAGTTTTCTTTTAAATTGTTTTTTAAACAATCTTAGTTATTAATAGTCAATAAAATTATATGGATTTGTCAAAGAGTTATTGTTTGTTTTATTCTAGTATTATTCAAAGTCCATCATCTGTTCTGCAATCAGGGCCTCTCCTTTGAGATCAGCTGAAAAGAAACAAGTGAACATGAAGGCAAGGCTAGAAAAACTGGCAATAAAAAATTTGTAATGCACATATAATAAAAGGGGGACAAACATACGTAAAACACATTGAATTGTTTGGAAATATCAAAAAACTTCTTTGGTCACCGTCAAGTAAGCTTGTTTTGCGCTACTCACTTGAGTCAGAGGAGTGAGCACAGGCTCATCCAGAAACAGCAGCTGGTAATCAAGCCTATCAGTGCCATCTTCATCATCAACAGTCTTGTTGTGTTAAATGCTGCCAAATGCATTATGAGGCCGTTTTTGGTTTTATGAACTTCATTTTCTGGACATAGTCACAGAGAAAACCTGTGTTGGCAATACCCCGTGTAGATTTGCCTGGAACCCCACTTGCAAAGCTGCAGAACAGTTGGGTAAAATTAAGCTTGTAATAATAAAAAAAACTTGCCTTTCTCTGGGATTGTATGAGAGTCTCCAACCTGACAATCTTTAAGACTAGCATTCTCTTTGATGTAAGCATTTGTACAGATAATGCTTCCCTGGATGTTACAGCTAGCAAGAAAAAAAACTTAATCAAAAACAAACTTATTCATTAATTGACAAGCTTAAACTTTATTTGGGAGGCTGCTTGACCTTAAAAAGGAATCCAAAATTGAGAAAATAATAAATTACATGGTGCACTTAAAGGTGACAACATTTTTAGGTCAATTCTAAGCACAGTTGAAGAGGGGCACAGGGGGACAAGTTATATATTAGTTGTATTTATATTATATATAAACATTGTAAATTAATTCTGAAAAGCCCCTTGGGGAGAATTAATAATTTTTGTAATAAGTATTGTATTGAATAGTAGCCCAATGACACAATAATTTTCATTATCATTCAATACTTTTTTCCCTTCCTTTTCATTGGCCCAGAGCCTACCACGTTACCTACAAATAACTGCAATAATGACGGTGTGTATTACCGTCCAACTGAGATTTTGCTACAAATA
This sequence comes from Pachyseris speciosa, assembly GCA_016490735.1. Classification (NCBI taxonomy): domain Eukaryota; kingdom Metazoa; phylum Cnidaria; class Anthozoa; order Scleractinia; family Pachyseridae; genus Pachyseris; species Pachyseris speciosa. Next base: position 383,779 of record JAEMWC010000525.1, read on the forward strand.
ATATTCTGCTCATGTGTAGTTGTGTCCATGCATCCATGCTCTTCAAATTCAGTGAAAAAATGACAGATCATTTCATGCTTCCCAAAAATAATTACGATAACAAACTCGGTGATCGAATGATAAAACTATTATTGAACTCAGTTTTCTCAAAATATCGTGATTTGCCAGCGTCTTGCAGATCAATTATTTGATCAAATAATAATTATTGATCTGCTCGCCACTGACAAATCACAATATTTTGCTCAACCTCGTCCAATAATAATAATCACATTGCCATAAAATTTTTAAATTCATCTATCTCTGTATCAAGGCATGACAGGAAAGCTATAACCTACCTAATGGTTACTACTACCACATTATTTTCTTTTTTAATTTTACAAGAAAATTCAGAAGCTAAACATTGTCATTCTGACTTACCTGTCTTTGATTGTTACGTGATCCATGATCACAGAGTTACTGATCTTGACTTTCTCTCCAATGGTGGTGTGTTTACCAATCACAGATTTCTTGATTGAAACTTTTTCACCCACAGTTACACTCTCGTCCAACATGCAGTCATTTCCCACCTTAAAAAATCATAACACAGAAACAAACGTTTACCATAAAATAAATAAAATAAAGGGGGTAGTTTTTATCCCTTAGTAACCTGTCAGTCAAATTAAAGGGCTGAAAGCAAAACTATATATTAAATCATTTTATGTATACATGTGACTTTTTGAATGCGTGTACCTTAGTGCCAACCATTTTCCTACGACATAAGAAAACGGAAAATTTTTCGAATGTCCATTTTCATTTTCCGTTTACCTACGACTTGGGAAAATGGAATTTGAACTTCCATTTTCGTTTTCCATTTCCCTACGGCATGGGAAAACGGAATTCGAACGTCCATTTTCATCTTCCGTTTACCTACGACTTGGGAAAACGGAATTTAAACTTCCATTTTTCTTTTCCGTTTTCCTAATACATTGAAAAACGGAATTCGAACTTTGATTTTCATTTTTCGTCTTTCGTTTTCTTAAGACATTGAAGGAATTTCGTTTTTCGTTTCCGTGTTTTTGTCATTTCTGTATTTTACCTAAACCGGAAGAGTGTTGGCCCTTCCTGTGAATGAGCACAAGAAAATGGAATTATTATGGAGTTACAAATCAAGGAATGAAATTGCTTTTTAGGTCCCACTATTAAGTTAAAAAATTCCAATAGGCTGTTTAGACCTAGATAAAAAATATACTAGATACTAGATATCACTTTTTTTGAAATGTCTTGAAATATTTTTCTAAATATCTTGAAAAAGTTTTAAATATCTCAAAAATAGCTGGCTTTATTTTCAGACATTACAGTAACAACCTTAAAAAGTAGCCTCTCAAATGTCCTTGTACAGAATACAACAAAACTCTAAATGATTTTACATAAAGTCGGCCTTAGACTTATTTCAGTACCCAGTGGCCTCCAAGAACACTAGGGCAGTGCAGTTAAAGCAGAGTTCATGATTATTTACTTGGAACATTAGCGCTGCCTCTACGCAGTCTAAAAGGGACACATGACATACCGTATATTATAAATGGAGAATACTGTTGAATCTGATTACTGCGGGCCTAAATGAGAGGAGATTTGTTTCAATTTCTGTCACTGTACTGCCAATGCCCTAATTGACATCGAACTAAGTAGCTTTCTTTCTCAATTTTCCTAGGAAAAAACATGATCTGAATAATTTTTCGCTATCAAATTCCGAATATAATTTTTTTCTAAATATCATGAGATGTTCTAAATATCTCAAAAAATACCCTATACCCTGTATCTAGGCCTAAGGCTTTTCATGATAGATTTGGAATATAACCTCGTACTACGATGTTGATCAGTCAACTGTGCCATCAGCAACGGATGCCATGATGATGATGCCATGTTAACTGCAAAACCTTTTTACGCTTTGCAAACTACAGCCCCTTAGATTTGGGTGATGGTTCTTGATTACCTCAAGATCAGAAGGTCTTCATAGCTATTATTTAAATTTCCGCAATAAGAAAACGGCGCAAAAAAAGACTTCATCAAAGGATATTTTCTAAGGCGGTCATCTTGTTTGTTATCATCCGAGGTTTGTTAGTGACAGAAGGTGCCAACATTCTTCTGGTTCAGGTGAACTAGGATTTATATAAGGATTTATATAAAGGAAGTTGGAATATACGACCGCTAAAGGCAGGAGCATCTAGGGGGTGGTGGGGGAAGGCATGCTCCCTGGGAAATTTTGAAATGTTGGAGTCAACCAGACTTTGCAAAAGAGATCAACATGTAACGATGAGCATTCGAGTTTATATTTACAAATCTATGTTAAATTCAGTTGATGTGACTTTAGCAATTGAGGTCAGCATGCTGAACAGGCTTGCTTTTTTATGCAACTTTGTGCTTCATAAAAAACTGAAGAAACAAGCAACTAACCCTAGCAATAAGCACTTCAAAGCTTATCTTAGTGCCCCCAGTGATGCATGCCAGACTGCAGATCCAAAAAATGCTCAATTTGCTGCTGTGAGCGACATGCTCTATGGTGTTTATTGTTTACATTACCAGGTCCTGCCTTACCCTTAATTTTTCCACCACGTTTCTGTGGTAACCTAAAGTTTTTAGACGTTAATGTCTTACTTTTAGGGGGTTGACCAAAGCCCTAGAACCAACCCTATGATCCGCCCCAGGAAATACAGAAGTGACAAAAATACAGAAACCAAAAAAAAAAATCAAAGTTCAAATTCCGGTTTTTAATGTCTTAAGAAAACGAAAGACGAAAAACGAAAATCGAAATTCAAATTCCGTTTTTCAATGTATTAGGAAAACGGAAAACAAAAGTGTAAGTTCAAATTCCATTTTCCCATTTTGTAGGAAAACGGAAAATGAAAATGGAAGTTTGAATTCTGTTTTCCCATGCCGTAGGAAAACGGAAAACGAAAATGGAAGGTCAAATTTTGTTTTCCCATGTCGTAGGAAAACGGTTGGCACTAAGGTACATGCATTTTTTTAGGTGCACATGTTTTTTGGTTCATGTTTTCTCAAAAACTGAGTGCAAAACAGTGAAAAAATACAGGGCAATGTTTCTTAACTAAAGTGAAGTCCACATGCCAAAATTCAGCCAATTCTGAGCAATTTCAAGGCTTATTATCGTCATATACAATAGTTCCGCTTTCAACTCTTCAATTAATCATTGGTTGCAATGAACAAAAACATAGATCTCAGGGTTTTCAATTAAGCTTTGAAAGAGCCGTCTGAGCTAACTAAAGTAGGCGGCAACCCGATGATTTTTTAAAATAATTTGAGTGAAAATACTGACAAAGTAGGTGGCGGTAAGAGGTTAATTCTGACAAAGTACAACTATAGGTGGCGATTTTTGCCAGTTGCCGGCTTGAGCATCAACCGACTCTTAACCCTTTCCCTCCCAAGGGGTCTCCCTTTGACAAGTAAAATTGTCTGGCATTAGACAGAGTAAAATGTATGAAGTCACTCTTGGGAGTGAAAGGGTTAACTGTTTTGTTGTTTTTGCTTTTCTTATAACCTATTGGGTCCACTATAACATTGGTTAAACTGTTGTGGCTACACTATCTACAATGTTTTTTATCTGTATTGTAAAATTCATTAATAATTCATAAGACTAACGACCAATATACGGGTAGTATTTGAGTCACATGTATACCTCTCTAAACCCCAATAAAAATTATTAACTTTCATAAAGGTGTCCTGCTCCGCTAATTAGTATGCATTAACTTTGATACGGATCTCTACTGATTAACCCATTGGCACCCGTGCCAGCCAAAACCGGCCGTAAAAAACTCCCATGCTTCAAAACATTGCAACTTTCTCAATCGCACGAATATTGCCTTAACTGTTAGTTGTGAGCACGAAATGGAATGCCCTTTAAATTTGGATATCCAATAAATGCAAGAAACGTAGCGATTTTTACCAAATATAGCCTTTTGAGTTTGGACAAGAACGAAACTGGCCGTTTTAACGTCAAAGAGAAACAACAAAAATGCCCCTTTTTGCCTTCATGTTTTTAAAGGAAATCATCGTCGAAAAACCAAAATTCAACCATCATAACGAAATTCAGTCCTTTTTCTAGCTTAGAAATGACTTTTTTCGTTGATATTCTTCTCCTGAGCGTAGATACAGCCTTTTGTTCCAGTGCATTCACGCCTTCCCGACATTTTCAACATCTTGAGCGCATTGCATGCTGGGAACTAACGAGAATTTTTGACAGCGCCCTTTCCTTCCCCCAATTCTTTCACATATAAACTAAGTCTACCGCCAAAATTTCCTGCTCGTGGTCATCTTCAGTACACAGAAATTCCAAAATATGTGGCGGTAGGTCGAGAAATTCATCAATAGTTGAGTCCCAAAGGTACTAAGTGTTTGACCGGCCAAATTCCCAGTTCGTCGAGTAACAAGCCAAATTCAACAACAAAGTACATCACCTTGCTCGATTCTTTGAGAAAGTGGACTCTTAGCTACCGTCACGCTTAATGATGCTCATCAGGCAGCCGCTAAAGATGAAAAATGGCTGTAAATTTAGCAAAAATCGCAAGCAAACCGAACTTGGGCCATTGTTGTCGCTTCACGGATAAAAAATAGCTATGTCAAAATGACGTTTTCAGAAACCTTGAGCCTCCAGTGGCTTAGGACAGCACCACTTTTCCCTGGTAGTTCAAATAATTAGAGTCACAAATTGCTATTCATCGTTTATAGGTGTAAAATCACTCCGAAAATGTAAAAACAGCCGGTAGTCAATGGGTTAACATTACAAACACGACAAACACAATCTATTGTTTCATTTCACAAGTAACATAAAATATTCGCGTGAGACCTTTATAGGCTTTAAAACAGCTCACCTGCGGCTCGCCGTTTTAACTGCCCATAAAGGTCTCCCGCGAATATTTCATGTATTACTTAAAGGCAAAACAAAATTAACAAAAATAAATGCTATATAATGCACCATCACTAAAAAGTATCTAATGAGGAAATAATTCAAATTAAAAGGCCTTAATCAAAATCTCCAGCCTGTAATTAACCTGTGTTACTGAAGAGGCTTAACATGATGATAAATTATGCTTGCAAGCCAGTTGAATGAAGTAAACAACAAATGAAAACAAAAAGAAGCTAAAAGTCGACTAAAACCAAACACAGCTTTTATGGTGTCATTGAAATGATAAGAGGATGTTACTGTCACGTTACCTGTGATTTGGGTTTGATTGATGCCTTTGAATGAATCAGAGGAATCTCTTTTGATGTTAACGAAGGAAGAAGCTTTGATATCTAAAACAACAATAGATAAATTATTGATTAATAAATAAATGTGAACAAAAAGTATTAATTAGAAAAGTAAATAAAATAAAATAAAATGCAGCATCTGGAGTATGTCACATTTTAGTAATCAACTTGTAAGTGACAACAAATGAATAAAAATATCTTTCAGTAATCACTGCAAGATTAAAATTTAAAATCAAATTTTTTTTACGATTTCTGTGATATAAGTAAAAATGGGCAAACAAACTAAGTGATTTTCACCTCTGTCAGTTATTTCCAAATAGTAGGTGTATGATGAGATTTAACAGTTGTCACAAAACTGAAAAATGCAGCATATTATTAAAGAGTTTGTATGGACATGGGAGAGGCAGGCTCAAAATTAGAGATGTTTGTATGGATTTTGAACTACGTTTTAAAGACCATGACTTGGTCTCTGCTCAACCTAAAAGCATCAAACTTGGACAATTGGCTAATCTCAACATTATCTTTCATGTGATTGGTTAAAGTTTGAAACTTGCCCCAGTTCCCTGCACAACTCCGAAATGGCCAATTAAAGTAATGTGATTAATTAATAAAGAAGGCAATGACAAAAGAGAGGAGGAAAGGATAAAAGGCTGACAGATGGAAAGAGGAAGGAAACATGGAAAAAAGGGAGTAAGAAGGGAGGGAGGGAGAAGGAAAAAGACAAGAAACAAATTCTGAATAATAATAATAATAATAATAATAATAATAATAATAATAATCATTGATAATAATCCGGAGTACACACTAGTCAGGGAAAATCCTCTCAGAGCAATGATGAGAAGCAACAACAAACTCAACCCACAGTCCCAGTAAAATAAATAAATATGAGATACATGTAGATGGTCGTCATGTTAACACAATGCACCTGTCTGTTTGCCTCCATATAGAGTGGAACAGTATTCGTACGAAGACAGGTTCCACTATCCATGACATATGCATGGCACCTGATAACATTACTGTGGTCAATGTCTGTCAGTGTACCACTCCATGAAGACAGCTCTCTTGTATATAACGTGATGTCATCCTCTTTAACAAAGTCATAAACATCTGGAAAGAGAATGATCAACTTTGTTAACCTGGCTGGTGACTGGGAAGCAGCAAATCAAAACATGAAGGTTCAGTTTAAGGTAGCAGTGCACATGTTACAGGTTAAATTTGATCTCAGGTTATTTTTTATTTAACCTAGGTCTAAATGAAATTCCTTTGTCTCCTAACCCTACTTATTCCTGAGAAGACAAAAGAATTGAATTTCATTTTCACCTAGGTTAAACAAAAAATAACCTGAGATCAAATTTAACCTGTAACACACACATGAGGTAGTGCTTATGTTTTGGCGAGGTAGTTTCAAGATAGCAGTCTAATCTAAAAAATAGTATATAATTTTCTGCCAAAGCAGCATAATCTGTACCTATTTTACTATTAGCTGAGTCTTGGACATTTGCGTTACTCTCAGGACATCCATCAATACAAGTGTTCACATTCTTGTGCTTCTGAAACTGTTTGTTTACCAGGTAAGGGATCAGTTCACCCTTAATTGAACTGATTGATCTGAAAACAAGAATAAACAGTCAAATAAATCATGTTACACCAGTGCTGCATTTGTGTAGGCTTAATAATTATGCAGTAGAAAAAACGTTTCCGAATACATTTTCAAAGCAAAGCCTCAGATCAGAATTTTACAAATGACAGCAGTTGAAGGGCTGAGAGCAAAAACTGCCTATGTGTAATTTTCGGCCGTTTTTTTAGTTCGCTTGGATTTGTCCAAATTTTTGCAGGTGAACTGCATTTTGATTCAAAAACATTGTCCCGTATTTTTTTTCACCAATTTCTTTTTCGTTTTCGAGAAATAACGTATGCAAAAAAAAAACACCTAAAACTACACATAGGCAGTTTATGCCCTCAGCCCTTCAGTTAATCGGCCAAAAAGAGCAAAAAGATATCCAATAGTATTATGTTTTTGTTATTGTCTACAGGTTTTTGCTTTTTTAATAAACATAAAAGCCACAGTTTCAGTTAAATGAAAACAACTCTCAGCAGCAAGAACCATTGAACCAAAGAAATGCAAGTGAAGAGAAACAAGAAACCGAAGCAAACAAGAGAGCATTTCAACTAATTCCATAATGTCCCCGTCTGTCTCTCAAATGGCACACTTTTTTCTTTATGGGCCCTTGGACCCCAAGATGCAAAATTCTGGTGAGAACTCTGTACTTGTAGATTGTATAGACCCAGTAAGATGTAATTTAAAAATTAAATTCTCACCTGTTTTCTGCTAAATAGTCCACTACCCATTTCTTAATAATGTACAAATGGGCATCCATTAGATTCTTTACAATGTTGATGCAAGGATATCTAAATGAAAAGAAAAATAAGACTTTGATGTTGATTTTCAAGTTAAGCTCATTAAATTATCACAGGTCGGAGTGAATCTAAAGATATTACTTTGATCTAACCAAATCATGAAAATAAGATACTGTTCATAATTATTATTATGTACAAAGCTCCTCCTAAATGTTCGCATGCATGTTGTTGTACAACATCGTCAGATGTTGGAGGACATTAGTAATTTATTCTCAGTCACAGTACAACTGGAAATAACATTATTTTCAATTGTCATTCTACCTTTTAAGAAGTGGTTTCCTAATCACTAAAGTTTCTTCAAGATCAGCTTCAGTCGAAAAGAATAAAATCCTGTTCTCCCTTGAGTCTATGCTAATGTAATCAAGTTGACCTGCGAAAAAAAAAACAAAGTAAAAAGCAACCTGAGGAGATAACAGGTTTCTAAAAACCCTCCCCTCTTTCTCACATGTGAAAATTAAGAACCCAAGATGAGCAAATTATAGTTACTGTAATACTCGTAAGTATGTTTAGAGATTTCTTTTAACAATTTTAACAATTTTATCAATACTTATTTATTACTCATTTTCAGTTTATTTTATAGTATTTGTAAATTATAGTTATCTGTATTTCTAAATTTTATCAATTGCATATTAATTAATTAATTATTTTGCCCAATGTATTTTAGACAGTTTAAATAGTTAAATTTGTCTACCATATTGGAAAAAATAAATAATTATAATTAATTTAATTTAATTAAAATTAAAAATTAATTTAATTAAAATTAAAAAATTAATTTAATTAAAATTAAAAAATTAATTTAATTAAAATTAAAATTAAAAATTAATTAAAATTAAAAATTAAAACAAAAAACAAAAAAAAACATTGCTTTGGGGCCATCTTTTCAAGATAGACAAAATTAATATAATTGCAAATAATATTAACCATAATCGCGGGGGGGGGTACTCCCTTGTAATTATGGCCTATATACATATGTGTGGCCCCAAAGTGTATGGTTCTTTAGCCGTTTTGGTCTGCAATAGGGTATCAGTTTTGACCATTTTGGTCTGAAATAGGGTATGGTTTTTGTACTCTAGTCTTGAATTGGGTATGTTTTTTTAGAAGAAGCTGCTTCTTCATCATTAGGCAACAAACAAGACCATCAACAAAAGCCCTTCTCAAATTATGTTAACATCAAGGTTCCGTGTACGTGCTGTAACAGCTTGTCATGTCTGAAATAGGATAGGGAAAATCGCAGATTTTGGTGTGAAATAGGGTGAGGGTTTCGGGAAGTGGGTCGCACATCCCCACCCAATTTTTTTGGGAGTACTCCCCCAGCCATAATCTTAACCTTATCCAAGTCCTGATTCTGACCCTTAAATGCTAACTGAAGGGGATACCCTGTTGAAATATTGACTTGTATTATTATCAAATGTGTGTCATGAATTTGTAACTGATTTTGAGCATTCTCAGGAAAAAATAACTGATCAGAAGATTAATTAACAGAACCATTCAGCACCTGTGCTATCAGTTTTCTTCTTTGCCTTGGGATTACTAGCAGCTTCTCTGTCAGCACTCGTCTGCGGAACAGGAGCTAGAAAAGCACTAACAGTAGCTTCATGGCTCCGATGAATATCAGCAAGATGATGAAGGGCAACATCAGTGACTAAATCACAGCTCACAACAAAAACATCTTTCTGAAAATAAACAAATACATGTACTTACATTGTACCTTATTTGTACATCTCTTCTTATTTGTATGTCTAATTTTCGTATGTATTCAATTTTGCGAAAAATTTCAAGGTGTATTTTGCGAGTATTTAATTTAATGATTTGGAGAGAAAAAGATAACCTAGGCATAGTTAATTTTACAATGCAAAAATCAGAATAATAAAGACCAGTTGCTAAATGGAAGGCGTTTTCATTGACTTTTCCAGGAGCCAATAACAGGAACAACAGTAACCAATTATGAATTGAATACAAGTCTCATGAAAAAGCTTACTATAATATCAGCGCGAGTCTTGTATGAGCAACCAATTCAAGACTTTTCAGCAACTGTAAATTTCGTAGTCTTTTATTGAGTCAGACATAATGCAGCATTAAATTTTGCAATTAAAAAAAATAATTTTCAAGCAGTCTATTTTTAGTAAGTACTAAATTTTGTGATTTTTTTTAAACCCATTGACTACCGCAGGTTTTTACATTTTCGGAGTGATTTTACACCTATAAATGATGAATAGCAATTCGTGACTCTTTATTTGAACTACCAGGGAAAAGTGGTGCTGTCCTAAGCCACTGGAGGCTCAAGGTTTCTGAAAATGTCATTTTGACATAGCTATTTTTTATCCGTGAAGCGACAACAATGGCCCAAGTTCGGTTTGCTTGCGATTTCTGCTAAATTTACAGCCATTTTTCATCTTTAGCGGCTGCCTGATGAGCATCATTAAGCGTGACGGTAGCTAAGAGTCCACTTTCTCAAAGAATCGAGCAAGGTGATGTACTTTGTTGTTGAATTTGGCTTGTTACTCGACGAACTGGGAATTTGGCCGGTCGAACACTTAGTACCTTTGGGACTCGACTATTGATGAATTTCTCGACCTACTGCCACATATTTTGGAATTTCTGTGTACTGAAGATGACTACGAGCAGGAAATTTTGGCGGTAGGTCGGAGTGGCTGTAGACTTAGTTTATATGTGAAAGAATTGGGGGAAGGAACGGGCGCTGTCCAAAATTCTCGTTAGTTCCCAGCATGCAATGCGCTCAAGATGTTGAAAATGTCGGGAAGGCCCGAATGCACTGGAACAAAAGGCTGTATCTACGCTCGGGAGAAGAATATGAACAAAAAAAGTCATTTCTAAGCTAGAGAAAGGACTGAATTTTGTTATGATGGTTGAATTTTGCTTTTTGGATGATGATTTCCCTAAAAAACATGAAGGTAAAAAGGGGCATTTTTGTTGTTTCTCTTTGACGTTAAAAACGGCCAGTTTTGTTCTTGTCCAAACTCAAAAGGCCATATTTGGTAAAAATCGCTACGTTTCTTGCATTTATTGGATATCCAAATTTAAAGAGCATTCCATTTCGTGCTCACAACTAACAGTTAAGACAATATTCGTGCAATTGAGAAAGTTGCAATGTTTTGAAGCATGGGAGTTTTTTACGGCCGGTTTTGGCCGGCACGGGTGCCAATGGGTTAAATCACAAAAATTGGTACAAATAAGGTACTTAGCTAGTGGTTGGGATTTGAGGATTGGGGGGAGGGGGTATCAGGGCTCGACCTTGGCGGTGGTTAACTAGCCAAATACCACTGGATTGTCAGTTTTGGCCGGTGAAATTTCCTCAGGTACTAGCCATATTGGCTACTAAAATTATGAAGGCAAATTTTTTTGTCAACTGCTTAAGATAAATTTAGTGCTGTGAAAATTGTGACACAATGTTTAACATGCAGAAAGAAAAAAACGAAGTAATCTTTCGTGTGAATGAAAGTGAACAGCTTCATGACCAAGCCACGTTCAGCTAAAGAGACTGGATCTGAGTGTTCCCATCATGCACTTCAATTCCTCGATTCGCTCCAACGAAGGGCTAACGCTCGAAACGTCAGCTAATCGAATCCCTGTACGGTGGTCAATTTACATTATCAACTCCGTTGATAAACCAAATTTTCATAAATGAAAGTGCCTGCCATGTTGTTCATGCTTTGATGATCTTCAATGGATATCAGGTTTTTGTTTTTTTTGTTTTTTTTTTTTTTCAAAACTAGAGTAATTACTAACTTAAACTGAATATTTTATGGCTAGTATAAAAAGCTCTTTGGCTAGTGAGAACTACCATTTTACTAGCCATAAGCAGCTACTGGTAACAAAAGTTAAGGACGAGCCCTGGGGTATAGTTGTAGAAATATCATTAGCTACTTCACTCAAAGGCAACTGGGATTATGCTCAAGCAGATGTACATTCCAATATGACAGCTTCATCTTACACAGTCTTTTAGAGAAAATCAAGACAGCAGACTATAGGACACACCAATACACACCTCTATCTTATCCTTGATGTGCCTCAGGGAATCAGCAGTGCCCATGTCTTTATCATCAGGAATCGTAACAAAATCTAATTTCAGCTTTGGATTGCAAACACTTGGTAAAATTTGATGGAACTGTGTAACTGCAGACTCCAGAACTAAAACGATTATCTCTACAAAATAAAGCAAAACAACACCAAAATCACTTCACTGGCTACATTTGCAAAACAACAATGGACAAGCTCCTTGAAAGTAGTTAAAGCAATTTAACACTTAATGTTAAATATTAATCGTCCTGTTCATAAAGAACAACGTATCACAAATTTTATCATTGCTTACCTTCAAAGCCCGCTTTTTCAAGCAAGTTGATTGGGTACCAAATCACCGGCAAATTTCCAACAGGTAACAAGGCTTTTGGAATTCTCTCAGTTAGAGGAAACATACGGGAGCCTGTACCGGCTGCCATAATAATTGCTTGGAATTCAACCATTTTTATAAAAGCTTTTCGGTTTGCCAAATGTTTCGTTAAGGGTGCATGTGTTCAAAGGCGAGAAAGAATTTTATTTCACTTTGACCGCCATTTTGTTTTGAGCTTAAGGCCTGGTCGCATAGCGCGAAAGAGTAACCACTTCATCAGTTCTAGGGCGCGGGCGCTTTTCATTGAGCAAAAATCAAATTTTCGGATGGAATAGGCGCCTTGCACTAAGAAGTCACGTGATCTTTTCCGCCATGTTGGAGGGCAAACAAATCGGTTGCTACGGGAAACAGTGGCTGCCTCGTGGGATCACGAAAGGTCAGTTAAGCAAATATTTGCACTAATAGCTTCTTTGTTTCGGAACAAAACGATATTTATCCACCGACTGTAATAGTTACAAACCCACTGATGTTTTTGATTTTTCGAAAAGCTTTTATTTTCCAGTGTTTTCGCGTTCATCACACTTTATCACTAGCTGGCGCATCATATCAAATGAGCCGATTTGAGTTCCGTTTCAACGCCGGTTTTCCCGATTTTTAAGTTGATATTGTAAGGTGATCATAAGGCGATGTAGTTTTCAGAACTACAGCGTTTAAAACAGTACTCTGTGAGGTTGAGAAAAATAAAAGTTTGTTTAGTTGCGAGCACAGACATGAGTAAGTTTCATTGCTGTGTCCCACTCTGCACAAATGATGGTCGCTATAACAGCGCACTGTCATTCCATCGTTTCCCAAGTAGCCTTGAACTGCGAAGGCAATGGATTGCAAAAATTCGACGAGATGAAGGAGAATGTTTTCAGGTGAGGAATGCCTCTTTTTCGTGATCATTTTCTGAGTTATTTTCAATGCACCATCTAAAAAGTCAACGTCAATACACGTGTAGATCACTCCAAACACCAGGGTATATTCTGAACATTTTCAAGTTGCCGACTACCTACCTGATGTGGACAATTTGGGACGAAAAAGACTTAAGAGTGGGGCAATTCCGACGCAGTTTCAATGGCATCACAAACCTCCCAGACGAGAGTTAATACGCAGTGTCCATCAGTTCGATGAGTGAGTACAGCGTCTTTTGTGATCAGGATCATATTTCTCCTCACAGTATGGATTAATAGTTTGATGAACAATGAAAAATTGCCTTGAATTGTAAACAAATTCTACGTTGGCTAATTCTGTATGTTAGCTTATAAGGTTTGTGCCTTAGCAATCTTTAATTTTTGAATTTTTAGGATTATTTTTTCAAGAGTATTTTGGGGAGGGAGTTACAAACCATTTTGATATATCTCCATGATCTTCTTTTATCTCCATGATCTTCTTTGTGTCGGCACAAGAAATCTTTATCCACTCTTTAAATATGCATTACACCGAAAGAGCTATTTTGATTGAGCAATTGTAAATATTAACTTTTAACAGGCCTGCGACAGATACTGGCAGTGAAAATAGTGAGGTAGTCAAAGTCACCCATCCTTCACATTAACCCAATGATCCTCCTGTAGAGGAACCCAACATCAAGGAGCAACTTTTAATGGCAAAAGCAGAAATAAGAGATCTTAGATCCCAGGTTGAAGCTTTAAAGTTCTGTAAATTCGGTCTTGAGC
>JAEMWC010000525.1:402500-412500 GCA_016490735.1 Pachyseris speciosa
ATTATCCTAAAAATCACCGTTTTATCATCCGAGTGCCTGCTAAAACAAAAACAAGAACCCCTTGATCCGGTAGTTTTGGTTACGTGGACGACAAAACACACAATTTAAGAAAACAAGATATGACAAGATTCAGAAACCCATCCAGTCAAAAACTACTACAGAAAATCAAAGGCTCTCACTATAAAACGCTATTGTTTCATTCTATAAACAGCTGGGCCAAAGATGAGTTTGAAGCGAACAAAGTTATTATTGTCATTGTAAAGAAACAAGTGACTGTGGTGTAGTCACGCGGTGGATCGTGCAGGGTGTTTAAGTCACGTGAGTATCAGCCAAAGCAACGGGATCGATTTCAATGCAAGCATTTTGATTGGTTTTCAAACATTTGGCGCTGTGCATGAGCATATAAATTCTGCAAAGTCTGGTGTAATCTCGCTGAAGCCAGTCGACTGGAAGTATTGCCGTGAAGAGTTTCTCCAAAACAACCTTTTTCCCAGGTACCATGGGAGACAGACAGAACTCAGCTCTTTCTAAGTACCTGTCTCTCGATCAAGGTGAAAGCGTACAGGCTATGTACATTTGGATAGACGGAACTGGAGAAAATCTTCGCTGCAAGACAAGAACCCTCGAAGAGGAGCCGGTAACACCCGAGGACCTTCCAGTGTGGAACTTCGACGGCTCCAGCACATATCAAGCTGAAGGCTGCAATAGCGATGTCTACCTCCATCCAGTCGCTTTGTTCAGAGATCCGTTCAGGAAAGGCAAGAATAAGCTGGTTTTGTGCGACACGTACCAGTTTGACCACAAGCCAACGAAAACTAACGCGAGAAAAAGCTGCTTTGAAGTGATGGATAGTAAAGTTGTTAAGGTAAGAAGTGTTCGGCAATTTAAACTCTTGCAAGTTAGTTCATAGTCAGCTCGAATTGATGGGAAAATGTTTATTTTTCATCTACACACGTGTCGCTGTGGGTGTTCAGGGACGGGGAGGGTGAGTGAAAGGGAAGAGGTGACATTACCCCCCTTTCTTTCTGAAGGACACTAATATTGCGGACAAAAACGAGTGAAAACATCTGGGCTTTCTTCTCTCTGTTGAGCTTGGAAAGTAACATTCACAAAGGAGCTTCTCTTGTCATGTTGGCTTTTCAGACCTAAAACACACGCGGTGAATGAATGTTTTCATGTGCATGACATGCTTGTCAACAACCAGCTTTATGTCCCCCGATGTGAAATAATCTAAAATTCAGACTGTTCTAGTTTCAAAACAAAGCACGCTACCGAGCTGAACGCATGCAAGCAGATACATTTCTAAAATGTCTTTTTTAAAAACTGCAAAAGTCTGTTTACTTTTAAATTTTATTTTTTATGACGTCACGTCAAAACCAAGAGTTCAAAGGTCAATGTTTGTAGCTACAATGTTTTCCTCATTTTAGGATACCCATCCCTGGTTTGGTATCGAACAAGAGTACACATTATTGGACAAGGATGGTCATCCTTTAGGGTGGCCAAAAGGTGGGTTCCCTGGGCCACAGGGTCCCTATTACTGTGCCGTTGGTACTGGTAATGTGTTTGGGCGTGATGTAGTTGAAGCTCACTACCGTGCCTGTCTGTATGCTGGCGTGAAAATTGCTGGAACAAATGCCGAGGTTATGCCTGCTCAGGTAAGGGTTTGTGAATTGTTTGTTCGTTTATAAAGCGCTTTTCACGTAAAACCAAAACCAAAGTAATTACTCTGACCAATCACAACAGACACAAACAGCGCAATGAACCAATCAGAATACGAAGCAATTTCATGTAGCCGGCTCACAGCGCGGGAAAATACGCGCGTGCAAGTCGCGATTGATTTTGGTTTTCCTTCTCATTGGTAGAAAAAGTGGCGCTTTTGGCGTTTGATACAATTATGTATTTTATTGACTTTTAAGCGTTTTTGAGAGTGTTGATATATAATTATTCGCATTTGTTCGCAAGTTGTTTTTCCGTCGCCAATGCTGATACTTGGCTTATTCAAAGTGTTTGCGAACGTGATAAACTATGTACAGTCGACGGTAGGAACGTGATCTTTATTTCATTAGTATAAATCTACTAGCGTTCTATCACGAATGCCGTTCTCTGATTGGCCACGCTACTCGCTATCTATTCTGTGATAGATAGTGAGTAGTAGTCTGCTACGCAGCCGTTCTTTGTCTCGTCACGCAACGCTCCTCGCCACTATCGAGGGGCGTTGCGTGACGAGACAAAGAACGGCTGCGTAGGAGACTAAGTGAGTAGCGGTTGTCAACAAAACGGCGGCCGCTTCTTCGCGTTTTCGAGGTGTCTGCGAGTAGGATTTAGACAATTTACTTGTTTAGTTTTGAACTTCTAGTAGATTTATACTAAAACAATTAGATTATTCGCTCTCAATTTCTATGCGTGATAGCTGATCAGCTATCACGCGATAGAAATGTCGAGCTCATAATCTAGTTGTTAACTAGAACAATTGACACTTATAACAAAGCTACGCCTCGAGCAACTCTTACGCATATTTCGTGCTCTCCAAACTTCCCGCGTGCTTCATATCTCGATGAACGCACGCTGACGCATGAACCAATTGTTTAATAACAAGAGCGGCATGCGCATGTATACAATTAATCGGCTTGCTTTGGAAATTGGTCGCGTTTGGACAAACACGAAACCTTTCGTGACAAACGTTGGTCCGTTCAAATCTGGCTTTGTTTCCAGTGCATAATTCGAACATCTTAATTACATTAGCCACTTTTGTTTTGCACCAAGCTTTTGTTCCAGTTAATCCAGGAATTGGATCGTTAGTAAATACTGTCGAAATTTATCTTCGTTTGCAGAAATTAGTTAATGCGCGAGTGGCCCGAACAGAGTGTTACGTTGTTCACTTGAATTGTCCACTTAAGATGTATTCCGGCTAGGAACTCTAACTTAAGTAGACGATCAAGAATGGAAAAGAACTGTGGCACTATGTGGTTCCATCTTACTCACACAAGAACATTTTAGTTGGAAAAGTGCTCTGTGTTGAGTTAATTACTTTGTCATGAATACCTTTTGTTACACATGAACATTTCAATTAAGTGCTCTGCGTCAAGTTAATTACTTTGTCATGAATAGCTTTTGTTTTCCACGTCATAGACTGCGAGTAGTCTCTAATTTCGGCGATAGATTGTGGGGCGAGCGAAAGACACGCGCGCGCGCCAAGTTGCGAGGAGACGCCACGCGAGGGGAGCGCCGAGATTTGCGCTCCCCTCGCGTCGCGTCTCCTCGCAACTCCGCGCGCGCGCGTGTCTTCCGCCCGCCGTACATTCCATCCCCGAAATTTAGAGACTGCTCGCAGTCTAACCACGTCACGTCCACGCACTCCAGCCAATCACAGCGCGTCGTTTGGTTCAGTTCGGCGTCCTGACTTTAATGCTGGTTTTGATTTTAGAAACGACACTTGAAGCTAGCCTCCGACCTGTAAGATTTAGTACAGCCAGGCAGATTAAACTGTTGAGAACACAGTAAGACGTGACCAAAAACAGCCCGGGCAGCCCAAACAGTCCCGCAACACTGTAGTTCTTAATATATAGGTGATCTTGGGATTTAGTGGAAAATCTCCAACGACCATGACGTAGTAGTATACTTCTTTGAAACCAAATTGTCACTACCGTTTATAAATTTGTCAATGATTCTTGCTGCTGGATACTAGGGATAATTTGTTAAATTATCAAAACTGTTTGTCTTTAATTAGTGATTGTGTCCTTTATTCTCACCACCTGTACGTTTAAACAAAAAGTGATGCTGTGAGAAAAAAATAGAGTTCGGTCACTGCACTGTTGGGATTAAATGAGTTTAAAATGATTTTTGTTTTCCTTAAAGTGGGAGTACCAGGTTGGACCTTGTGAAGGAATTGACATGGGGGACCATCTATGGATATCAAGGTTTTTATTGCATCGTGTAGCTGAGGATTTTGGAATCAAAGTCACCTTTGACCCCAAGCCCGTCCCTGGGGACTGGAACGGAGCTGGAGCTCACACCAACTACAGGTACACGTATACACAACATAAGTCATTGCTGAAATTTAAGTCATTAACCCGTATCCGTGTTGAAAACATTAAATTAACCGTTTAATAATTAAAATCATCTATAGAAACGTTTTCTAACAAACGGATAAAAATATTAGGCTTTCTAGAAAGTCCATTTGTGTGGAACACTCAGTTAGGCAAACTTCTTGCCACTTCGTCGCTCGCTCGTGGCTTCGTCGTTCGCTTAACCCGCCATGTCGCGTGAGGCGATCGTACCTCGCTCGTTTCGTTACTTCTAACTGCGGCTCCCATATCGAGATTTCGCCGTTTCGCCTTGTGTTGCGCGGTTAGGAAGTCGGCCAAACATTTGAAATTTGGCCTGCTTCTAGAGAGTTTATAGAGAATAAGAACAGTGAGTGGATTTCCTAGTGGGTATTCCACCGCTCTCCCTCACTCCTCCCTTAACCGCGGTCAAACGTAAAAAAGTAAGAAAATTCCTGAAAAGATAAGGTTTTTACGTTGAGAGCTCAAAGATGATAAGTTTTTCTTCAGTCTGTGAGTTTACTAAATCATTTCATGAATTACTAAAAAAGTTTTAGGAACAATAAGGTGAATCGGTTTTCCTAAAGTCACGCATTGAAACAGAAAACAAAAACACACCGCGCCGAACAGTTTCCCCATTCTTCGCTTTAAAAAAAAATTTAAAACTTTTTTAGTAATTCATGAAATGATTTAGTAAACTCACAGACTGATGAAAGACTCATCATCTTTGAGCTCTCAACGTAAAAACCTTATCTTTAAAGGACTTTTCTTATTTTTTACGTTTGACCGCGGTTAAACTCCTCCCCCAATCTTCCATTTACAATTGAAATGCTACTCCAAGCTGCTACACCCCCTCCTCTGCGCTGTAGCCAAAGATTTCTTTGCATTATTTGCACTTCCTTGCATGGGGATTTAATAGTTTGGATACATGTCAATAGCCTGCCATTCAATCGGCGACGATTTTTCATCACGCGAGGAATCAAAAACTAGATTTGTGCGCCTTTTACCGCCCTTTGACGTAACGATATCAGAGTGCTTACAGAAATTGCTCCTATGGAAAACAGAGTCGCAAACACAGTATTTTAACAGCGTAACTGTTTTGGGATTGAGGTATCGCAAACCGTTTACGACTATTGCGCGCATATGGAACCTTGCCATTTTCATTTTTTACAAAAGGAGCCTTTTTCTCATCGCTTTATCATGGTGTCACTAGATTTCTGTTTCTTCATTTGAAGCCAAACACCTTGTAGATTTTAAGGAGTGATGGGTAAAGGTACCTAACCCAAGTTCATTTCACTCGCAGTACCCTGTCAATGAGACAAGAAGGCGGCATAAAGCACATCTACGAGGCCATAGAAAAGTTATCAAGCAAACACAACTACCACATCAGGATGTACGACCCAAATGAAGGTGAAGATAACAAGCGACGATTGACTGGACACCACGAAACCTCATCTATCCACAGCTTCTCTCACGGAGTGGCAAACCGCGGAGCAAGCGTGCGTATTCCACGGCATTGCGCTGAAGATGCAAAAGGTTACCTTGAGGACAGACGGCCATCTTCCAATTGTGATCCTTATCGTGTTACCGAAGCAATTGTGAGGACAACCGTGGTGGAACATTAAAATGGAGACAACTTGTCCACTGCTTCATCTTTATTTTTTCTAAAAATTCTCTTAACTTGTGGTTGTGGACCAGCGCCAGTTACCGCAAGCAACGCGCATGTGCAATGGTTATTTTGAATTTTGATCAGGATAGGCCTGGTACAGCGGTTTCAGTTGGTTTTCCTTTGCTTTGGTTTTGTTTTTCCTTTTTCCTCTCTCGCCCCAATCTCTCCTCCTTTTTTGTCAGTAATTTGCATAATTTTAACTTTTCGCGCGCCCCACGTGGCTCTGAGGAACAAAGGACGACCGCTCGCGTTCTACTCAACCAGTGAGAAGCAAAACCTAAACCAATCATGACTTGCACGCGGCATTTTCCCGCGCTTTGCGCCGGCAGCATGAAATTGCTTTGAATTCTGATTGGCTCGTCCCGCTGTTTGCGTCTGTTATGATTGGCCAGTGGCTTTACGACACTCAATTAATTGAAAATTGCTCTAATTATAGCCGAATGATACTGTTAGATGAGCATTTTAAAACTAACTCCTTTGAATAGCGAATATACCGCTCATCTATATAACGATGGCAAACTTTTCGTACGTTCGTGGACGTAGTTTACGGGTTGGTATGGCTACACGTATTCTATCGTGCATGTGGGAAATTCAACTGCCAACCGCCATTTAAATTCCGCGGACAGATGTGAAATTTCCCAACCCTATGAAAACTAGATCTTTGCTACTTAAAAGTACAATGGACATTCAGACTTAGCAGTAGCTGCTTTGAAAGTGCCGCTTTCGTAGTTATACTACAACTCAAACTTCAGCGCAGTTTGCAAGTGCTACGAAAAATCAAATAATCGAAATTGCCATATTCAGTTGTTTAATGGTTGAAAACAAAATAATTTATGATCAGGGTTGGTTTGTTTCCTTCTGCAAATATCCGTATTTCATAAAGAAGTAACTCCACCCAACTAAGGAATGCTCATCAAGAGAGTATAGTAAATACATACGGCGAAAGAACTAAACTCGTCTAAGTACCAGTCGAAAGAGAACAAAGTTTTAGACCGGGGAAGGATCTGGTTTCAAGTGTTGACTTAATGAATTTAAAACAAATGACTTTAAAGGTATGATAAATAGGGAAGTTAACTAGATTCTGAAAGAAAATATAACGTTAATAATTTGCGAGATTTTCTCGAGAAGTGCGAGTTTTTCACAGTTCAATAGACTTTTTAAAGTGCAACTTACGGCAAACATTTTTACGTCGCAAACTCCTTTGAATGCATTCAATTTGCATTCCAAAACAGTTTGTGACGTAAAATCGAGAATAGGTGCCTCTCACAGCACGGTTGTGGGTCCACATGACTGCTAGTTATGCTAACTTTACATAGCTTGTGAGGCTACATGAAAAGCCAAATTTCAATGCGAAAATGGTGAAATTTGTTTGCTATGAGTGGAAAGAATTCTCTTAAGAACGAAAAACAATTGCCTTTAGGTTCACTTTAATTAAAAACACTTTAATTAAAAAGGAATTTTCGCTGAAGTGTCTTCCACTATGCTATAGACCGATATCATATTTCTGATGAACAATAGATTTTGCCCATCCAGACTCGTCATCAGGATGAGTTCTAGCTCCCATTGGATTAAGATCCTTTGTGTTTGCTCGTTTTGTTGTCGAGGCTGGACGAGCAAATCTATTGCTCACAACAAGCGTGATATTAGTCTATTAGATTGCAGATTAAATGTCCCTCTTTTGCTAACTTCTCAACTGTCTCTACATTGTGTTAGTCCACCTTACTTCCGTTCTCTTAACTTCTAGAGAAACTTGTTCATAATGACGGTCTAAAACTTGAAGACATAACTTTGCATTATCATCATAACAAGGTGGATCTGACAGTTTTTTGAAGGAACGCTTTCCAGTGTTGACTCTCTGTAGATCATGATAAATTATCGCTCAAAGAAAAGTTATTCTTTGAGCAGATATCCACTTTATTTCCTGTTGCTTCGTGTAACAAGTAGTAGCTGGTTAGAGCATGTGCAAACAACCCCTCACCATGAAACGCTGTCTGAGGCTTCGACAAAACCTCTTTTATTTCCTCTAGTCCGATAGTGTGACCAACTGGGACCCGCTTATTGTTTTTTGTTAAATTTGTGCACAACTGAAACTTACAGTCGATTCGGTCTCGTTCGAAGTACCATGCATAACTGAGAACAATGCACCCTGCTAGCAGAGCCTTTCTTAAACTCCGAGAGAAAAGAGTCTTTCTTTCGAAGTTTAATGAAGGCACTGCTAGCAGGGTGGCAACAATGCTGACTGTAGATATAAATGACACGTAAAACTTTCTGAAGGCTTAGCTTCTTGGAAGTTACTCGTGTTGAAATGTTTCAGCGTGTGCTCATCACTGTTGGTGTGTTCCGCATCCATCTTCTGTCGCGTGTTGACATTTATTCCCCCGGGGGACTCTCATATGAAAGGGGGACGGGGAGACTCGTCAGAAATCTTGAATGAAACCCCTAAAGAAGACCAATCTGGGCTTGGCCCAAGCTTTTGTTGACCCCTAAAAGAGACGATATTATATAAATAGATATATATTTTTATATTTATCAGTGGCGTTTTGCCCAGAACAACCTAAGTGAGATGCGAGATGACGAGCATCCCCGCCCTTTTCATACGCGATTCCCCCGGGATTTATTCGTTATATCGGGGTAGATTTTAAGTTTGTGCTTCCGGATTGAGTTTGGTAAAACGCGAATTTCGTTATATCGAGGTTACGCTGCTCTATACATTTTACTGTAACTTTGGACGGGTAGAGGAATATCGTTCGTTATACCGAGAACTTCGTTATATAGAGACTCGTTAAATCGAGGTTCCACAGTACATTGGAGGCTAAAATGTCTCTTACTTATTTGCAAAATAGGACAGAAGTAAAGCGTTTGTGATGCAAAGAGTTGTCATGAATTAAAAAAAAACGTATTTACCCTATAGTTTCTCTATGTAACACATAAAATATGAGCGGTCGACCTTTATGGGCATTTTAAATGCCCATAAAGGTCGGACGCGAATATTTTATGTTACTTGTGAAATGAAACAACAGATTGTGTTTGTCGTGTTTGTAATGTTAATCAGTAGAGATCTGTATCAAAGTTAATGCCTACTAATTAGCGGAGCAGGACACTTTTAATGAAAGTTAATGATTTTTATTGGGGTTTAGAGAGGTTATACATGTGACTCAAATACTACCCGTAGATTGGTCGTTGGTCTTATGAATTATTAATGAATTTTACAGTGGGACTTTGAATACATCCGGATAAACAACAGCAAGGATAAACGCGCATGGATAGATCAAGTTTTTACAGTAGTAGGTCATGTGGGTGTACGACTGTTTGTGTCCGCGTATATTCTTTTGTAACATTTTCGTTCATGTTGAGTGGGAATCTTAACTTACTGCATTGTTAAAAACTGCCCAAGAAGCCCTTTCTTGTTGTATCTCTCATCTAACACTCAACCGAGGATTTACTAATCTCGCCTGAAGACATGAGCGACTTTCAAAAGATTGACAAGGTTAACAATTTTGATTTTTGTCGCTGTTGCCGTTGTTCAGGTTGCTGTTGATCTTCAGATCGAGGTTAAACTCCATCATGGAAAAAATAGCCCCTACGGTCAAAGATAAGTTTTCACCATTCGACTTCTCGAAAGTCCGCTATTTTCGATATCCGAATAAGAAGTTTCAGGGATCGTTGCTAGCCATTGGATGAAGAGAGTGAAAACTTAAAGCAAAAGATCCCGGATTCCCACAAAAGTGTCATACTGTCCAGAAATTAATGGCAAATGATCATGAGGCCATATAAGGGCTTTGACTAACCAGTCCGGGACATATCCACTTCTTCTTTTTTTCTGTGATGTGATTGGACGAACACCAATCAAAACAAAGTAAAACCCTGGCCAAACTATCGAACAAAGTTGCATCCAACTTAGTTGCTCGATACAACATTGTTCGAACCTTTGGCCACTCATGCTGTACAATGTTCTTCAAACATTGTTTGCTCGATCAATTCCCGTTGGATATAGATTTTGCTATTGATCAAACATTACCCCCAACAATTCTACTCAACGAAAACATGTTGCAGTGTTATGCCGCTTTAGCGCGGGTAGAAGTAACAGTAACGCCTATAAGTACAACTTCTTTACCAGAACCTTAAAAGAGTGGAACACTCTACCTTCTTTTTTATTAGATCAGCCTTCTGTGGACGATTTCAAATCTGCTATAACGAACTATTTTAGTCTCTCCCACTAATTTTGTATATTTATTATTATTGTTATTATTATTATTTATTTGCTTACTTATTTCTTTTTGTAATATAA
>JAEMWC010000525.1:417500-527500 GCA_016490735.1 Pachyseris speciosa
TTTGCTATTTGTGTGCTCAATAATTTGTTTGTTTTTTTTGTTGTGTTACAGTCATTCACTATGTTCTCATACATTGCCTCTTATATGTGGACGCTGTGCTATTCTGTTGATATTTGCCTCAAAGTTCATAATCGACAGTCAAGGTAATTACAGGTTTTTTTTCAATGCTGTTTTGTGATTATATTTACTAGAGTATTTATTGGTAAGCTTGATAAATTAAATCCATCAGTACTTCATGTAGGTGATCATTCGATTAATCCTTCGGTTAACGTAAGGAATTTGGGAACAATATTTGACAATTCAGTTAGTATGGATACTCATATAAATCAAGTTTGTAAGACCGCTTTTTACCATATTCATAATATTCGTAGAATTTCTAAATACCTTTCACAGCAATCCCTTAAAACATTAGTTCATGCTTTTGTTACGTCCAGACTCGATTATTGTAATAGCTTACTTTATGGCCTTCCCAAATATCATGTAAACAAACTACAACGAGTACAGAATGCTGCAGCCAGGTTAATAATGAACACCAGAAAGTATAATCATATCACACCAGTTTTATATAATCTTCACTGGCTACCTGTGTTTTACCGCATCCATTTTAAAATTTTAATTATTACATTTAAGGCTATATATAATATGTCACCTAGCTACATGTATATTAGTAACTTAGTGTCTATTAAGTCGTGTTCTGCTTATTCCCTTAGATCAAATTCTTCATTATTTTTGGACCGTCCCAAGGGGCGTATGCTATCTACATTAGGAGCTCGTTCTTTTTATGCTGCTGCCCCCACACTGTGGAACAGCCTTCCAGCAAATATTAGGGAAATAACATCACTCGGCATTTTTAAGAAGAAACTTAAGACATATCTTTTTAATTCAGCTTACAACAAGTAATTCTTAATGGCATATTAGCAGATTTTAGAGTTTTATATAGTTATATATATACATACATATATTCTTTGGGAGGGGGGTGGGTGGTCAATTGTGTATTTTTAGTGTTAGGTTTTATGGATATTTCTTATAATTCGTTATAGTTATAATTATTGTATTTTTATATATTAAATATATTTTTTAATTCATGTAAAGCGCTTTTGATCATTTTTATGTTAAAAGGCGCTATACTAAGTCAATAAATTATTAAATTATTATTATTAAATTACTGGTACTGAACTTGATGTACTTGTGGGGAAATTACTGGTACTGAACTTGATTTACTTGTGGGGATTTGACAAAATAATGTGTCCTTTCTTTTGTAATTGACATTTTGACAACTCAAATGGAGATCATTATATATAAATTTTATCTTTCAGGGCCTGGTTGTTTGAAAGCCGCTCAACCCTAATCCAAGGTTAAAAATTAACCAAGGAGTTTATTTCTCTATCCACAAACATTGTTCAATGATGATATTCTGGAAAATTTTAAATTAGAAGATGTCAATCCTGA
Source organism: Pachyseris speciosa (assembly GCA_016490735.1). NCBI lineage: Eukaryota > Metazoa > Cnidaria > Anthozoa > Scleractinia > Pachyseridae > Pachyseris > Pachyseris speciosa. The sequence continues at coordinate 418,950 of JAEMWC010000525.1, forward strand.
AAATTAAGCAAACAAAAGTAGCAAAAGAAACTTTCATCCAAAAGTTAGAAACTGCAACCAAAATTTGTAAAGTTAACGCTAATCTTGGATTAAGTTAAACAGCTTTTGAACAACCAGGCCCAGAATATTTTAATAGTTTGTTGTATTAAAACTAGAGGATTTCTTTTATATATTTATTCTGAACTTTGCTCTCTTTTCGTTTGTAGCATTCACAGTCAAGCCTATCATGCGCTGTCCTGGCCAGTGGCAGCTTGGCTTGTTGCTTGTGTGCAATATGCTGTTTATGCAAGTGATACAATTAAGTAAGAGTCAGAAAAATAGACTATAACAGTGTATTTTTATCATCAGGCTGTTGTTAACTAGATGTCCTGTGTACATGTATTTCTTCATGCCTGCTTCAACTGATGAGCTGTTCCCTGAGGCACTGTTGTTTTCTTACCTACAGCTCTCAGATATTAATAAGTGGCAAGTTGTGGTTAACTGGGTTTAAAGTGGGTCCCGGTTACTAACATTCCTGCTGTTTTGTTAAGGAGCACGCGAGCAAGTGACAAAGCCGCAGCATTTTGCATTTTCTACTGCCACCTCCTAATATGTTTGACAACCTGTTGACAGTTTTGACGATCCAGATGGTAACATGAAACTTAACAGTTGCACTTCGACGTCAACAAGTATCGCCGACACAACTCGATGGAGTTCGCTGTTCCCTTATAATCACCACAAGAAATGGCTTTTCCAGCACTGTTTTTGAAGAGCAGTAAAGGAATTGCTGTGGACTATCTCGGCTCTTTCACCAAATTTACAGTTTCAGACAACAGCTCCTCCACAAAGTGTGCAGTTCAGGAACATTATTTCTGAAATCAGGTCATGGAAATTATAATCACACACATTCTAGTTGAGGATAATTCTTTGGGTAGCACGTATACTGTGAAGATCATGCTCTTGCCTAAGCCTGTGGACAACAATTTCTCTGTCATCTCGTCAATATTAAGGCTAAATGAGGTTCTAGCTAATGCTTCCTCTGTCATTTTGCTTTGCTTCTCATAGAAAAAATTTACACATTCATTTTGGAGTTCTCCCTTGGGAGATTAACAAATCATTTGTCAATGATTGACATGAATACTCATGAATCTGATCCTTTCGAAACGGTCCGTGTGCCAGCGTATGGACTACATGTACTTGAAAAGGCCCCAATCCGGGCAGGTGGTTTCTCGTTGCCCTCCGCTCCATTCTCCTTGCGGCTTCATCCCTTGCTTGCGTGCCCCCAACAAAACGGAAACCGCCAGCTATGCAGGCTACAGCAAAGGAAATATAGTGGTTGACACAGGACTTTAAAGGATTTATTATTGATTACAAAAATTTAATTATTAAATTTTTTATTAGTATTGATTTTTAATTTTGAAATCTATTTCAGTTGCTCAACTCCGGGTCCGATAGGTCTTCTTCATTATTTGGTTTGCTTTGTGCCTTTGCTGTTGGTAATGTTTTCTCTTCCGTTGATCTACTGGAAAGCTTACAAAAAAGGTGCAGTATGTGCAGTACATGTACATCTGTGTGTTAAGGCTGAGGGTGATCAAGTGGAGTGGTGATGGGTTAGAAAAAGAAAACTGTCTTTAAGTACAGTGACAGGTGGAGCAGGGAGGGTTAGGGGGTGGGGGGTTAAATTGAAGTGTTTGGTACAAAAAGGCACAATTGAAGGGCTTTCTGCCAATGGGGCATATGTTAAGAGGATATTACATGGCTGATCGGAGATATGAAATTTCTCTTCGAGTGTTGAAACATTTTTCAACACAAGAAGAGAAATTTTGTATCTCGCTCCAAGTGACCATGTAATGTTCTATTTATTATGTAAATACCAAACCATTTCATTTTTGCTGCGGAAGGTGCAATTTATTTTGTAACCATAGCTACAATGATCTTTTCATGTGTGAAGATAACATGTTATTTTTACGTGTGAAGATATCATGTTTCTGTGTGAAAGTTCACCTGGTATTTCATTCGTTTTTATATAATAAATTACTTTTTGGCCTTAAAATCGTCAGAAACATGGGTCTGCACTTATTTTGTGATTCAAGTGCGTCTGTAATTGCAGACATTAAGCATATGACAAGTTTTGCCCTATAAAACTGAATTAATTGAAGTGATGTGTGAAATATTTCTTTTGAAATCCCAAACAAAACAAATCAACCATGCATCAGATCCTCTAAGCTGTTTCAGTTTCTTGAGTGTCTAGCAAAGGTCATATCCACATTTCATTGAATTCTAGCCTTTAGGTTGCAAAATGAGATACATTTTCGAAGTAATAACCAGTCTTTACCTATAGGCAAAAGCAGAGCCTAGTTTTTTACTGTCTGTTGTATTAATATAGTGGGCACATGTAGTTTGATATCACAGACTACACATTAAAGTGGCCATAGACACAGCATGAATTTTTAGTGTCAAAATTATTTCCATAATTTGAATAGCTGATATAGGTCATATGATGGTTAAGCTTCAAATACTACTAACAGCAGCTTTTGTTTCAGTGTCACAGAATTTAAAAAGAAGCGGCTACTTCACAGACAATGAGAGAATGGTGCAAAAGTCTGTCAGGAAAAGATTTTGTTTCATAATATTTGTCTTTGTAATCTGGTAAGCATTTGTCTCAACAGTTGAACCCCCATTAAGCAGCCACCTGCAGTCTCTTTTGCTATTTCTTTGTTTCTTATAGGCATTTCAGTCAGTCAAAGAAAGATCCGGATTCTTTGACTTCAGTTTTTGACGCCAATATGCAACTTCTGTGCTGCATGCTGCGCCATTAAGTGGCTGCTATCCTTTTCCCTGAGGGTGGTTGCTTAATAGGAGTTGAACTGTACTTTAAGACACAGGAAAATGTTTTCCAATATCCTTGCCCCCCCCCACCCATGGGAGTTTTTTTTGGAACTGACCCCCTCCCCTCTCAGCATTCAAATGTAGCTTCATGCATGTACTTTTCTTTGAAGACTGTGACCTTAGAGATCCCCCTCCCACCCCTCCCCCACTTTTACCCTCTGAATTTCTGTGATGTGGCCTATTTGAGGATATTTTCAAGGACCTGTTGCATGTTATTTTTCAGCTGGTTACCAAACTTTGCTGATGGATTTCATGACATTTATGGTTACATTGTACAAAGGAAAAGTTTGGATAAGGATGAAGATCATTTTTGGCTCTGGATGTTAGAGGTATTAGCGAACTGTTTTCTTTCTTCAAATTAATAATAAAAAGTAACCGGTGTACACAAACGGTAGGAGAAATGAGTAAAATCACAGTCCAAGAATATCTTAGTATCAGTCTTAATTTCTATGTCCTTGCTATTTCTTTTTGTGTCTGCGGATAGTTATGCGCAGACACAATGATGTGCTGTAAATGGATGATAACTACTTCATGTACCTCAAGGTGTTCAAGATATTCATGAGGTCTTACTAAGGTTTCATCTTTGTGATTACTTACATATTGAAGTGTTTTCAGTGGGTAATACCAATCAATTGTTTCTCGGATATATTTTGGTACCCTTACTGAGAAACCGATGGCAATTGAAGCCAATCGGATGTGAGATAACACGACAACTTCAGAACCAAATTAAGAAACTGATGAGGATGCAAATCAGAGCTAATCAAATGTGAGAAAGTGACAACCACGATTAATTGTCCATGCCATGTGTTGTTCAGGTAAACGGAACTTTCTCTGTGAGGCGAGTGTTCTTTGCTTTCCTAACCTTACTTTTGTGATGGGTATCTTAAATTGATTATCTCATTACTATGCCAGAGCTTCCGAACTATGTGTTCCAGCAGCATGAAAGGCTTTGAAAAATGCGTTCAAGTCAAATCCCGGCCCCAACAGAATCTCAGTCAATCAATCTCCACGCCATGTACTTGCAAGTCGCTACTATTGACAGGATACAAATTGACACAATAAAGCTTTACGAGACCCGTTTGGAGAAAGAAAAATCCCTTTGGGGATCAAATCAGCCCCATCTGGGGAAAGAGAAACCCTTTGAAGGATTCTGTTCTGTTCTTTGTGGGAATTATTGCGCCCCTTTTTGGGGATTTCAAAGCCCGCTAAGGGATTACACTGTACATAGCCCCTACCTGGAAAATGTAAACCGCATAAAATCTTTCACAGCTAATGTATGCGAGACGAAAATACCTTTCATCAGCCGAACATGTGCGAAAGCTGTGGCCATTTTATATCCACAAAGTCCTGCTAGAACTAGTAATTTTCACAACTACCTAAAGGGTCAGTTTTGTGCAACTTTTTAATGCAATTCCCAGTGTTCATAAGCACCAAATCCTGCAGCTCTCAACAGAGTATCTAACCACAACATCACTTATCACTTTGAATTAACCTGCATTTGTCATCCCAATTCATATTTTCTAACTCAATGGTGGACAGGTGTATTCTTTCTGATCAACCAGCTGACCAAGTATTCTAAACAAGTGGATCCACTGTGTTTCAGCTGAAACACTTATTCAAGCAACAACATCACTTATCACAGAATGCTAAAACTGTCATCTGAAACAAAAAGTAGCATCAAGTAAAATGCAAATTGGTATGCCACTGTATAGTTCAAGGATGACAATAACAAACACTGAGGATGACATAACAACAATCTTCCTTAGCCTACTATCTGTGATCACAGTTACATTCAACAATAAGACCAAGATTGTACCAAAAATTGCAATCAAGGAACCAAAAAATGTAACATGGAGATCTGCTTTGTAAACCTGTTTGACATTAAAAGAAAAGAACTTGTTTTCACTCTCACTTACATCTTCAGTTGTGTTACCACATGGGTTACTACATAAAAATAATAATTTTTCTAATTACAGCCTGAAAATCTTTATTACCCGCTTGAGGTTTACATTTACTTTAGTGTTGTTAGGTTTCAGTTACCGTTATTAAGTACCTATTAGTTATTAGCAATTCAAAAATACCACCTTTTAAAACACTCAGTGAGAAATCTCCTTCAATTAAATTTAACTTTAACACAGCATAAGTGATGGCCCAAATTTATCAATGTGACATTCAAAAAATTATGTGGTGCTTTTAAGCTGTACTATTATTTTAACCATTTATATTATAACCAACAAAATGCTGTTGTTTGTCCAATAGTTGTTTTCAAAGCCCTCGTATTGTTAACTGCCCGTTACAGTTGTTTATATTGTAAAGTTACTTGTATACAGTAAATAAAGTACATGGTTCAATTGCCAGTTGCATTTCTTGCTTGTGGACAGTAGATAAAAATACAGCCACTGTGCACACTATTAAAACTGTACACATTCTCTTCCCATTGAAATTTCAGCACACCAATACCATACTGCTTATTCTGAGAGATAGGCCGGAAAGTGCACTCACTGATTCGCAATGGGCATTTCACAGGAATACTAGTACTAACTATCCAAATGCTATCTTCACTGTAATGCCTATTGCAGCAGACACAAGTACCCATTGGGTACCTATTTTTTCTTCTAGGCATATTTGTCAAGGAATGACACCAAGGGCTGAATTAGATTCTTTGACTTCTGTTTTTGATGCCCATATGCATTCCAAGTTCTATGGTGTATGCTGCTTATTTGATTGATGCAATGAAGCTTACTCATGTTTCCATGTTGTTGTCAACTTAATTGTCACATTCACCAAATTGACTGTGTGAAAGTTGTTAAGAACAAGAAGTATTTTTGATGACTTGCTATTCAAATGTTTCTACGTATTACAAAAAATATCCTCAGAGTGTTTGCCATCTGTGATGAAAATATGTCAATAAGCCGATCGGTAAGTTGAATATGATTTGTCTTTGTTTTTCCCGCAGGCAGTACTAAACCCACTGCAAGGAATCTTGAACTGTTTTGTTTATGGACAACACAGACAGTTTTCATCATTCGTTAGACATATTTTAAGTCCACGGCACTCCACAATCCCTCCAAGCAATGATGACCTCCAAGAACAAAACAGGAGATTGACGATAAACTCATTTTCTGGATCAGTGAAGATTCCAGTAAGCGAGATTTCCCCATTACTGGCTGGTAGTAGAAGAAATACCCCTGTTCTGCCCACAGCAATGTCAGACAGTCCTAGACAGCTGCCATTTGCTGCAAAGCTGTTGGGTGAATTCTCAAGATAGCTTGACAGTATGATTCCTGTCAAACATGTACTTGATGATACAACAGTCAAGATAAATCAAATTTAAATAGACAAGAAATAGACAGGGGCAGCTTTCATAATCACTGCTAGCCTGTATTAACTATTAACAATAAACGCCGACCGGTTAGAGCACCGGACTACCGTGCGGGAGGTCGCGGGTTCAAACCCCGGCCCGACCAACACTCGGGGTCTTAAAACAATTGAGGAGAAAGTGCTACCTTTGTAATTACATATGCAAACGGTTAGACTTTCTAGTCTTCTCGGATAAGGACGATAAACCGTAGGTCCCGTCTCACAACAGTTGTACCAAATAATCTGTGGGACGTTAATGAGCCCACACACTGTTCGACGGAAAAGAGTAGGGAACATAGTTCCCGGTGTGGTGGCCTATCTCTTTCTTTCATCTGTCCTTGACATTCACGTGTGGGTTGGGTGGGTGGGTGAGATCAAATATGGACTGACGCATATATAGCGGCTGCCAGAAGCGCCTTTACAGACTGATGTCCGATCTCACCCTAAAGAAGCGTTTGTAAACCGCCATGAAACTATGTGATATGCGCGGTTTATAAATCCATTATCATTATCATCAATAAAACAATAAGAATAAAAATTGTATTCAGTTTTTGTGTGCAGAGAATATCTCTTGTCCAACTCGAGGTAGCTATTTTAGAAATAAATCATACTGACATGACTTTAGGAAATGTCACATTGTTCATTGTCAGATACTGAAAGCAGAAAAAACCTGTATGTTTTGCATATTAGGATAAGCTTTTATTGATATTTTTTAAAATGACTTTCTTTTACGGAATTTATGTCTGAATTTAACATTGCAATGTATAGAAAATAAAGTTTTCGTAATTTAAAAAATAAACCTGGTGTGAATCTCACAAACTTGATTTAACCTATACCCCTTATAAGACAACATGGTGTGTGTTGTACATCATCATGCCTGTAAGAGTATTTCATAGACAAGGAAATCGCATTTACGCTGGAACTTTGTTAAACAACGTGATGTTAGATATTTATCCTACGTGCTCTGGACTCAAGACTTCTACATCAACATGCTTGTAAAACTAATCAAACAATGAATTTAAGATGACGTAGGACCTGCGTCTTTAATGTGCCGGGCACTGTGACGTAATTTGGATAAAGCCAAAGATGTATAAGCAACGGTGGAAGCTTTCTTACGAAGTACTTAATGTGTGAATTACAACGATTTGTGGTACGTTGTCTATGGCCAAGGATGATCTGAAAGAAATGGATTGCAACTTGTTTTCTCGGAGAAATCTCCTTAAAATAATACATTAATTGCCAAAAATTTCGAACGTTAAATTTTCGGACCTTTTCTTTCGTAAGTTTAATTTTCGGACACTTTTTATCTAGTTTCGGACAAATTTGGACACTGCTGAAACATGGCTAAAAGTAAATTTACGCCTGCAAACAGGGATTGCCGACTGAAACAACATCTGTGAAAATGATAGTTTTTACTGCACCCTCATCTGTTTTACAGACACAGCGACGAGAAATAACAAATTCTGTCAACCGTTATCTCAAGCAGTGTCTCAACTAGAGTTCGCCCTATAAAGGAAGCTAAGGGCTTTGGAGCTGAAAATGGATTGTACCTACATTATGTTTTTCATAAAAGAACTTTTTATTACTTTCCTGAGTGATAAAAAGAACCTTTGCTCGTTCTTTGCTGGCTTTGCTCGTTCATATAGTATATGATGCATATTGGCGTTGAATACATGTACATAAGGTTCAGATTAACCTTAAAGTTTTGAAAATTAAGGTGGCTCTGAACCCTATGTACAGAAATTTTTTAAACTTTGCCAAACGTTGCGTAGTTGATAATACAAAAAAATTCACCGTGCTGTTTTTGAATTATAAGCCAATAAAGCTGTAATTAAGGGTGTTTCCAGTAGGTCATACTGTTGCTATGGTAACCTTTTACGTCACGAAAATGATAACGTGTTCACCAATGATTGGGCAGCTTTTTGATACCATGATTGTAGCATCAAGTGATAAAGAGTGGTTATAATGACCCATCAAAATCTAACTGCTGGAAACTGTTTTGAGCCACCTTAAGGTAATTCCTCAGCAAAAAATCTGTTGAACGATTTTTTTTGTCAGTTTACCGCACAGTATATCAGCAAGCTAAGTATTGATTACTTTCAGTCAACGTCTTTCCCAGGGTCCTGTCCTTTCCGCGGAAGACCTTAGATAACAATGACCGACCGGACGGGGAGGACATTTCGGTTTATTTCAATCTTGCATGGAATCATGGGCCATGGGGGTTCCCCTTATAAATATTTCTCTTCCTGAAAAAGTGAAAGCTCGCTACACTGCGGAGTGTTATAGTAAGTTGACGTCTTAGGGTGATTGCCTTCCTATTCAATTTCAAAACATTTTTGAGAAATTTCGATTTCTGATACAGATTGATGTGGCAAGATCGCAAAACAGTCATAAAGGACAAGGAGTCCGGGAGGCTTCCAAACAGAAACTGAAAGGTAAAGGCACGCTACTTTATCGTATATAAGGACTTATTCTGAGCCCATCAGTTGGTATACTCTGTAAGCTTTTCTTAATCTTATTTTTTATCGTGATTGATTGCTTAGTATATTTTCAGTTAGTAACGAATTTTTAGGCAGCAAGAGACCGTTTATTATATCCGGGATTATTTTCAGTGTGTAACAATCTATCATTTCGCTAGTCGATAAAAATCGATCGTTGTCGATTGAATTCGATACTATACATAACTCGACCAATATCGCAGATCGATAAAAGTCGATCACACGATTTCTTGTGATTATCGAGATATAAAAAATGCTATGTGGCCGCAGCCTGAAGACTTCAGTTGTTCAAAAGCGGATAAATGAAGCAGGCTGAACCATTGTACCCATTTTACACTGTTATTAAATATAGAAGCAGAAAGCAGAAACTACCTCTTTTTTCCAACAAAGGCAATTCATGTTCAGGTACGATGTCAGAAATACTCGTAGACTTATGTGTGTCTTCTGTTCACAGCGATTTATGCACTCTTGCCGTCTTGTGTCACGCTGTGTCACGCTACATACATACATACATACATGCATGCATGCATGCATGCATGCATGCATACATACATACATACATTTATTGAACACATCCCCATCTGAGGCTTTTCAGTGATCAAGTAAGATTACAGATAATAAAAAAAAAACTAAAAAAAACTATAATTATATGCATTAAAATACATTAAAATAACTAACTACATACGATATAGCTCCTCATATCTAATATGAATTACATGACTAGAAATGAAATCATTGTTGACATAAAAATTCGTTCAGAAGTTGAGTTTTCTAGGCTCTTTTGAAGATAGCGGGATTCTTGCATAATTTTAGGCTTGAGTCGAGCTTATTCCAGATAGATACACTTCTATAGTGAAAAGTTTTCTGTCCTGTTGCAATTTTAAAACAAGGAATGTTTAGTTGTTGAGAAGTTCTGGTTGTACGGGCGAAACACTCTTATATCCCTTTTTAGGCTCGATTTCCACCGGTCTCTCGAGTATGGTCTACTAGCGCGGGCTCCTTTCCTGAACAGCACCTGGTAATCGAGTGTATTCCATTTTAAGTGATATCTTTTCACGATGAAATAGAGCTTGAACCACACCCAGATTGGTGTCCATTAGGGGTTTACCGTAAAAGCTCTATTAAGCCTCACCCTCTCTTTCAACCCCCCTCTCTAATAAGTCCCCCCTTTGGAAGTTGATTTTTGTAATAAGCCCCCCTCCCCCCCCCCCCCCATTTTGGGACACGAGATTTTGTAATTGTTCCCTCCTATTCCCTCTTACAAAATACGCTTTATGCAACCCATTTGTTTTGTTTTTAAACAAATACACAATAAAACACACAATACTGTTTCCTGCTCGGTGTTAAATAATACAGTTTTACTGCAGTTGTTTGAGATTTGTACAGAAACTATTTAACACGAAATCGGCGTGTTCAAAGATTTAAAATAAGCCCTCCCCCCCTCTCCAATAAGCCCGCCTTTCATAAGGCCTGAAATTAAATAAGGGGCTTAGGGGGAGGGGCTTAATAGAGCTTTTACGGTAATTCAAATTTTCCGACCGGCATCTCCGACCTTTTCATATGGGTGCTTCCCCCGGGCAAAATCCGTGAAGGCAACTGAGCCAACCCGGTTACCGGGCTCAAATGAAGAGGCCCTAAACCTGATTAAATTTCTGAGCTCACCAAACTCAAATTTGTCAATATTTCATTTACAATTACAGCGCTCTTCGACTCCTATTGTCACACAAACGACTATAGCGCCGTCTTTGCGTTTTGTGCACGGAAAACAATTTGAAAACAATAACGTCCCAGTTAAGGTGGGCCCACACGAGGGGACATGTTGCAGGAACATGTTGCTGCAATATGAAGCAGGGACAAAATCGCGTTAAGTAAACACTGAGGGACATGTTGCACGGACAAAATTTATGTTGCACGAGAGAAAAAGTGTCAACACACACGAAGGGATGTGTCCCTGCAACACGTCCCTGAAACATATCCCGGCATCTTTTTCACAAGTTTGCAAACTCTGCGATTTGGTCGCTGCTACATGTCCCTGCTACACGTCCCAGCTAGATAACTCCTAATGAGAACAGTTATAAAAGTGTCGCTGCTACGTTTTGCAGCAACATGTTACTGCAACAGATCCCCTCGTGTGGGCCCACCTTTATAATCATGTGATTTAGCTGACCGTCAAGGGCACACTGAAGCTTTCCTGGCGGTGACAGTTGTGTTGTTTTCAAAATTTTCCGGCGTAGTGTGGACGGAAAACATCTGATGCGTTTTTTGGAGTGAAAAGTCTCCTAATCTTTGGCTATGGGTATTGACGGAAAGGGGCACATGTAATGGTTATGCTGCAGCACAGCTTTACCGTACACGAAATTAGTGACAGCTCATGAACGACGGTAAACATTTAATTCTACATTGAATAACAAACCAATTGGTTGCTCAGATTTTCATTTCAACCCTACACCTCCAAAAATTGGTTCAATCTATTTAATACTGCTTCGGTTATTTTCGTCTCCATTTTTGTCGATAAAGTTGACAATCAGTTGAAATTCTTGTAATTGTCGACTTTTATCATTAAACTTGATTTGCATGTTTAGTCGCGAGTAGCAAAGAATTAGAATGGTGATTAGAATTCATTATCGCCCGTAATTGCGAAATCGCCTCGACTACGCGAGGCGGGAAAAAATAGGTCAGGTGACTTAAGTTTTAAAAGGAACAATTTATCATGTAACGATATTCGAAGTCAAGTCATCACCGTCGCAAGCGCAGACATCAAGATAGCGAATCAAAGGAATCTAACGACTCAGGAACACAAATTGTAAGATTCGAAATCGTTTGTCGCTTCAATTGAGAATGTTTCAAAGTAAAATAGTAATTTACCTCGCAATTATTTCAATTTCAGTTGACTACGATGTAAACACGGACACCACGTACCGTGTATACTTCAGTGCAAATAAATCTGAGGCAGCGTGGCTGAGTGGTTAGCGCGTCGGACTTGCAATGAGCGGTCCCGGGTTCGAGTCCCGCTCTGACCACTACCTGGATTTGTTTCACGGTAGCCCCGAGTTCAAATCCTCGGCCACGCTTGTAAATAGCCAACTGGTTTGCCTCCGTCCAGTTGGGATTCTTATCATGTTATGTTCAATTTGAATTAGTTGTTTCTGTATTTGCTCGGCCCCACCAGTCTTTGTGCTATAAACACTGCCGAGGGTAAATAAAGGTATATTTATTTTTTTTGACTTTGATCCGTGGTAAACGCAGGCTAATCTTCCAACTAAGTAGCATATTTTTTATAGCTTTGATTTGAAGAGGGCCATATTAAAATAATTCGCTCTATTCAGAAAATGAACTATTTAAGCCTTTCAGAAAAAAGTCCAAAAAATACGCCCGCTGATTGCTAGTAGGAGGTTGATTTCTTGATTCGCTTTGATGACCTTCTCAGCTCCGTTGCGTCATTCATTTCTTCAGTGGCATATATCTGGCTCAGCTTTAGTTCTTTGAACTCATCTGTCGCCTATTTTAACGCTTTTTGTAGCCTCTTGTTGTCCTCTTCAGTTATAACTTTTTAAATCCTCTTTTAGTTGTTCTACCAAAGGGACGATATTTCAGGAGAATCTTACTTTTTGTTGACCTCATTTTTACAAACAGTCGTGCCTCCATCTTGGGAATTTTCACCGACAGCGTTGGATCCTTGTCAATTTTCGATGCATTTTCTCTGTTTGCCTTTTGATTCCTCTTCTCTCCTAAACTTGGTAGTTGTACTGTTAACGCTCTCTTGCTAATCCATTTTGTGATTAGTATCTAAAAGTTGTAGAGGTCGCGATCGCCTACGACGGTGACATTACGGAGCGCTTCACAACACGTCCGAACCAAAGCACGTGTAGTTTTGAATCCCTTCTAGTTTGCTCCTGGCCAAATTAATTTTGTATTTGCAAATCATGTTTTTTTCTTTTATTGCACTTTTAAGTTGTGACTTTATAATGTAAAAAGAATTAATCAGAAGGATTATACGTCAATGCTCTAACACTGCTTATTGTTCATCAGATTAAACGGAAATTTAATAATTTGAATGCTTTGCTTCATTTTAGAAAGTTTGAGCATTTGCTCCCAACTGGTGAGAACGGGGAGACCAGGTTCATAAAACTGTGCTATGATTATATTAATGTGTACATGTGCACGAGCCATATTGTTTATATATATTTGTATTTTTTTGTTTCATCAGTGGAAGCTGTTTCTGGGACAAACACAGCACTATTATTTTCAAGAATTGTAAGCATGGCAGAGCAGTCCTTTCCAGGAGAGGATGATATAAGTGATCAATCGCAAGATAAGAAGATACACAAGCTACATAGAGCAATAGAAAATGGGGATACAGACGAGGTGGCCCAGATTGTTAATGACACTGATGACGTTTTGTCTCTGTTAAACAGTTCTTGGAGCCTGGCCCTGAGAATCAGTTCCAGTTTGAGAAGTTTCAGTTGCTGCTGGAGGCAGGAGCATCAGTGAACACCAGAGCGGCATTTGGTGGTCAGCCACTCCACAATTCCGTGAAGACCTTCCACTCCGCTAAGTGTGAGCAGAAACATGATGCGGATCAGACTCCCATGTGTGTGAGAGTGACGCAGATGATTCTCGACAAAGGTGGCGATGTCAATGGCCAAACCAGTACGCATGAGACCCCTCTTCACTTTGCTGCAGCAGATGGCTGTGATGATATCGTGAAGTTTTTGCTAGAGTCTGGTGCTCTGGTCAATGCAAAAAATCTCAGCGGGGAGACCGCGATATCTCACTTAGCTCGCCACACTACTCCTCCATTCTCTGACGTTGTGGGAGATGAAAACAGATTCATTCAGAAGAGGACTAAGACTATGAAGCTGCTGCAAGCCTATAATGGTGACATCAATTTCAGCAACTCTATGGGAGACACTCCACTGCATTGGCTTTTAGCAAACCCCTCCGATTTTACACCAAAGATGCTGGAAGTGTTCATCAAAGCTGGAGCTATGGTGAATGCAGTCAACATCAGGCAGGAGTGTGCACTTCATTATCTGGATATGTACGCTGCAAGTGGGTATGGCAAACCCCTGGCTACTTCCACAGCCAAAGAAGCCATAGTTCAAATGATGGCAGCCAATGGGGCTGATGTGAATTTGAGAAACATAAATGGGCACACACCCCTGTTTGCAGCACTTGAGAGGAAAGACCAAGATTTGATCGAAGTACTCTTGCAAAATGGAATTAGATTGGACATGCAAGATAGATTTGGGAGGACTTGTCTTCATTTCATAGAAATGAATGACATGAATAGATCGCTGAGTGCTATGTTGATGAAAGCCGGTGTTCCCGATGATATCAAAGATATAAATGGGATGACGTCCTATGAAGTCAGTAAAACCATTACATCCCTTCAGGATTTATCCAAGAAACAACATGTAAAGGAAGATTCATACCACACTGAGCCTTTTGATGAACTGGATCGGTTGTAAAATGATGAAAACAAACAAAATCAAGGTGATGATCCAAGTCTTAATATCCGGCTTGAAAATGAAACGCCTGATGAGCTTACTAATACAGAGAACATTGCATTTAATGAAGACGAAGATGATTCTGATGATAGTGAGTGTGAGATAAACCTGGATATCCTATCACCCCTGGAAATGGAAGTACTGGCACTACGATTTGGTGCTGGAGATTCACATCTGGCCAAAATCTTGGAAGCACTGCTGACCCCAATAGACAAAAACCTCAATGTTGACAATCATGTAGCCAAATTAAAGTCTCAGTTAGGGGACATTGATTCTCTGTGCCTTAACTATTTGTCTGATCCAAATAAAGGACCTGTGAAAATGACAGAAGAGTTGGAAATCATAAAGGAAGAAATCAACACACTGATGAGTAGAATTGCCAGAGGTGTGAAGGAGCTAGACACCAGAATGGGGTTCACACCCGTGCTTTCTGGCAGTATGAGCGAGGGAACTAAAATCGGAAGCATGGACGAGTTTGATTTCCTCTTGTACATGCATTCTGTAGCTGAGTTGTTGGACATAAAAGAAGCAGATGATACAATACCAGGATTTGTGAAAATGAATGCTAAGCCAGACCTCTCCAGGGACCAAAGCCAGGATATCTTCATGGGTGACAAATTAGTGGCCTCGGTCTTTGGATGCTATCTATACAGTCTCATCCAAAGGGTTCTTGGCAGAGAGGACACCTGGCTGGACCTTCACTTCTACTGGGACAAGGGCCCTCTCGAGCTATCTGCGGGAACTTCACAAGTCTGCAACCTAGACCTGAGATGGGTTGGCAGAGAGTACAACAACCTGTCCATATCTGTGGATCTAGCACCAGTCATACACCTGCAGAACTGGTGGCCACAAGCTGTGATAGAACAGACCCTACTGCTACCAAAAGCTGTGAAGCATTATGGCTCATTGATTGTGGTCTGTAAAGCAGCACCTGAGGAGCCATTTGAGGGAGGCCATGAGTCCTACTTCAGATTGTCCTATTCTCATATGGAAACCAGGATTTTTAGTTCTCTGCCACTTGACATCAAGTACAGCTACGTTCTTGCTAAGATTTTGATGAAAAATATATCAAAGCTGGTACCAAATCACCACAGTGGAAGGACACGCATTTCCAGCTACATGTTGAAAATGGCATTCTTCTCTCAGTACGAAAATGTTCTAAAGTCTTGTAATCAAGAGGATAACCAGTCTCAGTCATTTCCTGATGAAATTCCAGTTGAAAATGTGAGGCACCTGACGTCCGCAATGTTTTCCCACCTTGAGAGTTGCATTAAGAACAGGACTTTGCCATCATTCTTCCTACCGCCACAGAATATCATACGATACCATTCTCGGATATCCATTGCTGACAGGGAGATATGTATGATCCTTCACCAACTTTTGAAGGTGACAACCTGATGTTGTAGGTGGCACCGCTTTACAAAACTATTACGCAACGAACTAGTATAACAGTATTCCTAGGACAGTCGCGGATGAAATGCCAGTCAATCTCAGAGAACTGACTGAGCTCACAGTCCTTGTTACTGAAGCAACATGATTCTGTGACAATTTTCGAAGAACTCTCGATACTAGGACCATTCTTTGATTGGACGACAAGCGGCGGTGTCTCGATAAGTTTACGCCAAAAATAATCCAAAATCATCGGAAAGCATTCCTCCTGTTAAACACCAGAAGATGTTTCTTAGGATTCGAAATCCGCGCTGCCCAGGCGAGCGGTACCGAGAAAATGCTTTATAACTTTTAATTAACTGGAATTCAGTACATCTGCAGCACATGAAAACTGCGTACAACTATGGTGCTTTGTCATGCTGTATTAGGTGGTTAACTTTTACGTGTTTGGATGAAACCCTAGTGTGCGACCAAACGAAAGCTACTGAGCTGTACTTTCATGTGGTACTGTTTATTATGCTGTACAGGGTGATTTATGTCTGTGGATGAAATCCTAGTGTTTGACCATTCAAATGAGAGCTACTGAGCAGCACTTTCATGTTTTACTGTTTATTATGCTATACAATGTGCTTCCGTTTTACATGAAACTTGGCTACTAAGCAAGACGGTGATTATAACGTCTAATTGCCTGTTGAAAACCCTAGATTGTTTCTTAATAAATAGACGCTATTAAGGAGTAATTTTAGTTAGCTCTGCTATTTTTTAGGAGTGCCGAATATATACATTTTCTGGGAAATTCGTGCTAGCGGACAGTAAGAATTTTCTAAGTTGACACCCTCAAATATGAGTGGGAACAGCCAATTTTATTTATTGACCTCCTTAATTTATAATCTGTTACAGCAGGCACTACACATTAATTTTAACTGCTACTCTTAATTAAGATAACAGATTGAAAACTTTGATATGGCAAGCCAAATGTAGCAATATTCAACTCATCTAATTTTATATTCAGTTATGTATTTTGTTTTCAACTATTGGTTTAATATTCAAATTTTATTCAACCTTCAACACATCATTCAACATTCAACTATTTATTCAACATTCAACTAGTCATTCAACATTCAACACATCATTCAACATTCAACTATTCATTCAACATTCAACGCATCATTCAACATTCAACTATTGATTTAACATTCAACTATTGATTTAACATTTAACTGTTGATTTAATATTCAACTATTCATTCAACATTCAACGCATCATTCAACATTCAACTATTCATTCAACATTTAACACATCATTCAACATTCAACTATTCATTCAACATTCAACGCATCATTCAACATTCAACGAGTCATTCAACCGGTCAGTATAAAAGATGGACTGTGGACTGCGGACCCGGACTGCGGACTGGGTATAAAACGCGGACTGAGTATAGAATGAGGACTGAAGGCTGCAGACTAGGTACAAAACAATGTGGAAAAGGCGTTTGTAGTCATGGCCCACCCTATGGCCTCCCGGCGGTCGTTTTTTTTTTTTTTTTAACTCAGGCATCGTTTACACGGACGCGGTTGCCAATCGACACGGTTTCATGACCTCGAAACCGCATCAAAAACGACACGGTTTCGAAGTGTTTACACGGAACCTATCCAACCGCTTACGTCATGGCGATCTCGTACTCAGACATTCTTCTGGAAGCATAACACCGTCCAAAAAGTTGTCCCATCAAACACGAGTTCTCCCAGGCCGAACCCAGAATCGTCGTTTTGCTTTTCTCTTCGTTACTTTGGAGCGTATCGACGAAAAAGTCAACATTTCAAGACATCTCTGCCTGTTATTACGATATGCCTCTCGGTTTATAGAGAGTAAAATATATGAAAGCTGAAAAAGCGAACTTAGATTGTGATCGTGCAAAAAAGTGCTGCACTCCGTGCGAGGTTCACCATATTTACCCTTCGCGAACCAGCCAATTTCGCACAAAAATAAGTAACCGTTTTCAAATCGATGCGGTTTCGCCGTTTACACGACCAATGAAACCGTATCGTTTTGAAAACGCTCCACTTTTGAAAGCGTTTTCAAAACGACCCGGTTCTGATAACGAACTCGACCGGCGCCGTGTAAACGAAAGGCGTAACCGCATCGAAACCGATGCGGTTACAAATGAATCCGCGTCCGTGTAAACAGTGCCTCAGTTCATCCTGTGTAAACTGAACGTTTTCCATCAACACTCCCTGTCATACCAACGACTCTCTTGGTGGCGGTTCGCTCAAAATTTTCAGTGTTAAACAGATTCGTGGTAGATTGGAATCAGGAAAACCAGAATGCCGTATAAATACAACTTTCGGGCAGCTATCAAGAGGCTATGGTCCTATTCCGTGCAGATCATTCAGCGAACTGGGTCCCAGTTTCTGTCGCTTGCGTGAATCCGCGATTGGGGGGGGGGGCATACCCAGGGGGGATTTGACCGGATTTTACCTGATTTTAATGTCACTGCAGGTGTCAAATACCCCTTCTATGGGGCTAATATCAAAACGTAATTGGGTCATGTCATGCTATATAGTCTTGTGTTAGTTATGTCCTAGCTATCCTAATACTTTTTAATATTTAGTTTATAACGGTTAGTTCTCGTTCTTAGCTGAATTTTCGTAGTTTTAGACTTATCGTATTATTAACTCGTTGTATTAGCTTTAGTTTCATTTTTATGTCTGTATAAACACGCCCTCCATGGAAACCAGCTTAGCGTTGTTGGGGCTAGCGTGTTTCTTGATTTAAATAAAGTATACCTACCTACCTACCTAAACAACCAAAAAACAACTCACCTGCTTTTGAAAATTCTTCGCACCCATTCGATACCACGCCCTTTGTTTTCTTTCTCTTGACGTCCCAAAATTGATCCCAAGCCTTCAACAGGGCCATTTCTCCGGAAAATCTAAGAATATTACGATTCAACAGCTATTAAATTGGAAAAATGGCGGGCAATCCGACACTCAACCACAATCCCAGGCTCTTCCGAGTAATTTTAAACCTCAAACCCAGGCTCTTCTGGGTAATTTCATGATGGTGGGCTCTTCCGCGACCTTGTCAAACATCCCCACCCTTGGGATCTTGTGTTATGTCAAATTTCTTACTATTCCCCACCCATGGGAGAGGATATCAAGTCAAATTCCCTGGGTAAGCCCGTCCCCTCCCTCCCCCCGGAGCTAAACATTGACAAGTGCATTAAAAGACGGTAAAACGTGGGACGAACGGGTTATCCCGAGTGGTCAAGATGGCTTCATCTTGACCACTCCGGTAGGAGAATTGATTCATCTTGACCTCTAAAAGAGCTAGTCATATAATAATAACTATTAATAATAAAACAACAAGAGATTCAGTTTTTGTGTTAACAACTGAAACAACTGAACTAAAACTGATAGTTTTTACTGCACCTTTAACTGTTTTACAGATACATCGACGAGAAATAACAAATTCTGTCAGCCGTTATCTCAAGCAGTGTCTCAACTAGAGTTCGCCCTATAAAGGAAACTAAGGGCTTTGGAGCTCAGAATGGAATTTATCTACATTATGTTTTTCATAAAATAAATAGCTATGAGGCGTTTATTAGAGAGACGCGGAGTAGGATAAAAATCAGAGAGTGAGTAGGAGACTAATCGTCTATTAGACAAGAGGCGTTTATTAGAAGGGAGCGTCAGGAGCCCATCACTAGGAGCGTATAACTACCCCATGTTCCTGTCACGGCGTTTTCACAGACCAATTTATTTTTAGATTGAATTTCCCGCCAATATCAGATTCCCGCAGGAGCCCCGATGACCAGTGACAAGTCGCTGCACGTGCCACAATTATGAAGGTATATCTATGACAAAATGCAATCCTGAAAGCTGAATGGCAAAAACCTGTTTCACGTATCATGCAGATAGTCAAACCGCGGAAAGGTATCACACAAACAGGCATATCGCAAAAGGCATAACGCAAAAAGGTAAAACGCGAAAAGGGATAACGCAAATAGGTATAACGCAAGTAGGCATAACGCGAAAAGACATAACGCAAGTAGGCATAACGCGAGAAGGCATAACGCAAATAGGCATAACGCGAAAAGTCATAATGCAAATAGGCATAACGCGAAAATGCATAACGTAAGTAGGCAAAACGCGAAAAGGCATAACGCAAATAGACATAACGCAAAAAGGCATAACGCGAAAAGTTACGACGTAAATAGCCATAACGCGAAAAGGCGTAACGCAATTAGGCATAACGCAAATACGCTAATCGAATGTGCTCTGAAAGAGCTCTAAAATCTTAATCAGCAGCACGGGTTTCTGCGAGCGCTAATTTTGTCTTGCTTTCAACAGCAATTACCGACCCCTTTCCCCTCCCGACTAGGCCTGTCCAGATTGCGCTGGAAAAATTGCCAAAAAGTGCTCAAAACATGGCAAAAAAGTGCTCAAATAGTGCTCGATTTTTATAAAAAGTGCTTAAGTTTAGAAATAGTGCACGTAAGTTACTCGCAGTTTTTTACTATTTCGTAGCAGATGCTCATACATATTCCTAGTTTTATCAAACTTTTAACTGTCGATTTTCTAATACTGACGTGATCATAAAGTATAGCAACGGTTGTCGAACTAAAGCTCTTTTATTATCAGTCAAGTATGGAGCTACAACTGTAATGCTTTCGTCAGCAGCTGCACTTAACAGAAAAGAGCGCTAAAAGTTCTGAGAAACACGAAGTCAGGAACCAATCAAAATCGACTGTTCCCACGGTTGAAAGAACCATAGCTCGTGCATTTCCATGACAACAGTCAGCCGGTCACGCGACAAGATGGAATTAATTCACGATGTAATAGGATTATTCGGCTTTACTGAAAACTTTTCAAAGACAAAATATTGCATTTAACATATGGAAAACTGTGAAAAATGTGCTGAAGCGTTCCCAAAAAGCGGTAAAAATGCTCAAATTCTGCTCAAAAGTCAATTAAGTGCTTAAGAGTGCTGGAAATGTGAAATAGTGCTGCAAACTCAAAAAAGTCTCGAAAAAGTGCCCAGTGCATTCGGGACAGGCCTACTCCCGGCCCTCTCTTTGTATTATGTCTATTTGCGTTATGCCTTTCCACGTTATATCTATTTACGTTATGCATTTTCGCGTTATGCCTACTTGCGTTATGTCTTTTCGCGTTATGCCTACTTGCGTTATGCCTTTTCGCGTTATGCCTATTTGCGTTATGCCTACTTGCCTTATGCCTTATCGCGTTACGCCTACTTGCGTTATGCCTTTTCGCGTTATGCCTATTTGCGTTATGACTTTTCGTGTTATGCCTACTTGCGTTATGCCTATTTGCGTGATACCTTTTACCATTATGCCTTTCCGCATTTTGACTATCTGCATGATACTTGAAACGGGTTTTTGCCATTCAGCTTTCAGGATTGCATTTTGTCATAGATATACCTTCACACACAAGTATCTGCACGTGCAAAGCCTTTGTGTTTCACTCATTAAAACTATTGTTTTGTGGCGCTCTCGTGGCGGTTGCCGTGCTCGTTGCCCTTTTTCGCGGGAAAAGATAGTCTAAAAATAGATCGGTCTGTAAAAATGCCGTGACATAGGCTTAGTATGGGAGTTGTACGCTCCTAGTTATGGGCTCCTGGGAGCGTCTAATACAAACTTTACACCCCAGGGAGGCATTTATTAGATACGAGGCGTTTATTTGAGAGTGGGCGTTTATTACATCATTTATGGTAACCACGTTTGATCTTGGTCCCAATCTCTGTCCCGAGCACAGGTGATCGATCAAACCTCTCACTGAGTGTATGGATTTCGCTCGCACTCCCCCCCCCCCCCCTAATCCCCCTCCAACGGGATTGATAATAATAGATGCATAAAATTTTCGTCCCCCATTAAATGTAGAATATAGTCACAGAAAGGAAAACACGAGATACGAGGGTATAGATACGAGGCGTTTATTTGAGAGTGGGCGTTTATTACATCATTTATAGTAACCACGTTTGATCTTGGTCCCAATCTCTGTCCCGAGCAAAGGTGATCGATCAAACCTCTAACAACCCCTTGCTCGCACATTCCCCCCCCCCCCCATCCCCCTCCAACGGGATTGATAATGATAGATGCATAAAATTTTTGACCCCTATTAAATGAAGAATATAGTATATAGTCACAGAAAGAAAAACATTAATTTTATCGTTTGTCAGCACTAACGATATTAAACAACCGTAAGAAAACAACGATAAAAACAAAGCAAGTGCGAATCCTTGGAGATACTTAGAAAAAAGAAGTCTATAATTTTCTGTGATATTACGCTTTTTAAGAATCCTTTGCTTTGGGGTTTTCTGGCGTTTTCCTTTATTTTTGCGAGCAGGCAATAGAACTATCTAGCGGTGATACTTTTTAACAATGTATCCCACAGTTCCAATAGATGCCAGATCCAAGATCGATCACTGACTCGTGGCTGTATGTGGCAAACTGAAATTAAAGTCAAGCACATCGTTATATCAGGTTCTGCAGGCGCTACTGTAGCCTCGGTAGCACCGCAATGTAATTGAGTGGTATATCACGGAATATGATATACACACGAGTGCGTTACTGTGTATGCAAATAAAATACAAGAGACAAGTGGGATATTCCATGGTTTCCTACGAGAAAGCGTTGTATGACTGTTTTATGCCAGGGCACACCCCTACCCAATCAATGCGGTACATGATGGAAAGGTCCGCCTTCGAATAAACAACGGCTTTCCTGCATTCTGATTGGCTGTGATTTCTATGGCATTGTATAAATGGAGATATTTGGGGAATTTCACGAGACAATTGAAGGTTTTCTTTCCGAATATTTACGGTAGGTGAGATAATTTGCAGCGTTGCTAAAACGAGGGTGAGGGTGACTTCACCCTCTTATTCACTCTTAAGGCCCGCGTGTTGCGTCTGGTCACACGTCCATGTGTACAAATCCGCACAGAGGTGGGTACTCGACTTAGTGGAGACAAACCTTAACTTTCCTTTCCCTCCCTTCAATGATTTTTTTCTGGACACGTGTTCAGCCGTAACCTTACACCGTAACCAGTGTACATTTCTCGAAAAAGAGGGAGGACTCTGGGAACGACGTTGCCGAAAATCCTATCTCGCGTTATATGCACGCTTCAATCACACGAAGAGAGTTGCCTTCCAATCGACAAGTGAGTAGATTGTAAATTAACTATTAGTTGGATCATTTTTAAGCTTAAATGAAGAATACCCGGCCACTTATTTGTATGTCATTGAATAACAATAGCGTGTATTGTGTTCTGCTTCGTTCTTCGAGGTAAACAATGGTGGCCGGGTTTTCTGCAGTTACTCCCATTCTTACTTTGTGGCGGTATATGTAAGCTTATGTAGTTAAAAGTGAAGCCGAATGTTTCTGTTGTTTCCCATTAATGTAAAGCCTTGGGCAAACGGACTCGCAAGTAGCCGCAAGTTGAACTTGCGCACAGACTTGCGTTGGGTGGCCAAACGGACTCGCAAGTTTCCTCACAAGTCGCAAAACAACCACTTTAAGACTACATAGAGGTTGAGAGGTTGACGAGCGGGTAGCATATTTGTGTATGCTAGAAGTTCTACAGAAAAGATTTAGAATATTTGTTTTGCATTTATATCGTACATTAGGTTTGAGACCGCTTGGACATAAAGAAAACTTAGGGGTGAAACGTTAGTTTTGACACCTAAAAACCGGTCGCTTGTAGGGGACAGAAATTGGCAGAAAACGCGCGACAGTTTGCGACAGCAACAAATCACTTTCCATTCCTCTGTTTTCTTTGTGAAAGTGGCATCTGTCCCTAAACAAACAGGCGACAGACAGAGTCGTAAACAAGCGACAAAGTGACACCAAACCACCTCTTGGGAGGCCTTAGTATGTGCTGAGACCATTTATTATCAGTTTTTCATGTTTTTTTTATTCTGTGAACCTGTTGGGAGTAAGTCTAGCGAACGGAGCCATAGCGGACGCAAGTGTTCTAGTAGAGGAGGAAACCGAAAATGCAACAATGCTAAAAACCAATCGAATGGCACGGTGAAACTTTTTGAGTCCTTCTATATCAAAAACTTGGTTTATCAATACCCAGGCGTTACTAAACATCACCGATATTTACAATCTGAAACAACTTATTAACGAACCCACAAGAGTAACGCCTGTGAGTAGCACTTTAATTGATGCTATTTTTACTAGTTACCCGGACAACCTTATCCTGCTCTGGAGTATCTCATGTCGGAATCAGTGACCATAGTTTGATTTTGTGTTTTCTGTAAAATTTCACTGTCAACCGCCGTCAAGGGAAATAGTACTGTTTCGTATATCGGAGAGACCGTCTTAATATTAAGGCTATTCGGACGGGAGATCCAAGTGATTGGAATAATTTTAAGAAGTTACGTAACGAAGTGAACAGTGCGATTACATACATACATACATCACATTATTTACCCTCGGATTTTAGAGTAGCTTGTGCAGCTAATATTTCCGAGCATTTAATCATCAGATGAGAGATAGACCATCACACCGGGAACTACGTCCCCTACTCTTTTTCGAACAGTGTGTGGGTTCTTTTAGTCCCACAGTATCAATTATGAAGAGTTGTGAGACGGGGCCTACGGTTTATCGTCCTTATCCGGGAAGACTAGAAAGTCTAACCATTAGCAGATGTTATTACAAAGGCAGCACTATCTCAACTATTTAAAGACCCTGAGTGTTGGTCCGACCGGGGTTTGAACCACCGACCTCCCGCACGCTAGTCCGGTGCTCTACCACTGAGCTAACCGGTCGATTGCCATTACGAATGTTAAAAAGTCCTATTGTAGAACTTTTGAAATTTACAATGGAAATTCGCGTAAGACATGGGAAACTATTAATGAGGTGACACGTCGCAAATGATGAGAATGATGATAATATAACGTTATTTAACGAGGGTAAAGACATTGATTACTGGTCACCCAGTAGTTTTCATAATGGCCCTCCTACAATTAAAGTAATAAAACGTATAACGTTAAAATCGTATAAGGCTTTAATCGGATAAGGCTGTAATTAACGAGCTTGAGCGTCATGGTACAAGAATAATTAATTCGACCGAAATCGCAGAGAGTTTTAATAAATTTTTCGAATAAATCGGTCCCGAACTATCCAGGGATATAGAATAAGCCGGCACCTCTTTTGATGAATATATTTAACAAACCAGCAATTGTTTTAGTTTCCAACATGTGACTCAATCGCACGTTTTGTCCCACCTAAAAAATTATGCAAAATAAAGGCGACAGGTCTCGATTCTGTGTCAGCGAGACTTCTAAGAGAATGCCCGAATTTAATCTCCGGGTCACTCGCTCTGATATTCAATCAATCAATCGATACTGCTATTTTTTGCCATGAATGGAGCGAGCAGTAAGTAGGAGTGACCCTTCTAATGATCGACCGATTTCGCTTATCCCGGTTGTGGCCAAGGTTTTCGAGCGAATTATTTATGATCAGTTGTATCATTACCTAAATGCCAACAATCTTCTAAGTAGACACCAATCCGGTTTTCGTTCGCTTCATTCTACAGCTACTGCATTGATTGAAGCGACTGATAGCTGGTCTTTAAACATCGATCGCGGCTTTATTAATGCCGTTGTATTTTTAGATCTTAAGAAGACTTTCGATAATATGGACCACTCTATTCTTCTTTCAAAACTACAAGCTTATGGTATTCAGGGTTCCACAAATCAATGGTTCTGCTCCCAATCAAGGAAGTACGCCGATGATACTAGAATTACTTTTTCTGGTAGTGATGTTGATGAAATAGTTGTATTCATCTTGATCTGGAGAGAATTCGCGTGTGGCTTGCAGGCAACAAACTAACCGTTTAAGACAGAATTTTTTCTGATTGGTTCCAAGCAAAGGCTCTTAAAATATACAGCGAATCCCACTGCTAATATCAACCCGTTTTCGATAAAACAAGTCTCGGCTGTTAAATCCTTAGGTGTACACGTTGATGAAAATCTTACTTGGGAGTGTCATATCAACGAGCTTTCTAAAACGATTGCTTCTGGTATTAGCGGCATTAAACGTATTAGGTATTCGGTCCCATGTAAGACTTTACTTCCCATTTACACATCATTAGTCCAACTCCATTTCGATTACTGCAGCTCGGTGTGGGGATCCTGTTCTAAGAGTCTTTTTCAAAAGTTACAAAAATTACAAAATCGCGAAGCTCGCGTCCGATTCATTTCAGTCGCAAGTGAATGTAAATAAATAATCGTTTCCACACGATTTGTCAGTAATTTTGTAATTATTGGTCTCATAGAACACACCGGGAGTCGTGGCCTCTGTTTAATATAGTACTGAACCAGCAAGGGTTGTGAATATCAAAATTATAATTTCAAGCCTTTTTTTCTACTGTCCGGCGTTGTTGTTCTAGACTGCGAAATCAGTTCTAATCCTATTTGAGAATATCAATGCGAGAAGTTTTTCAACGCCTAAGCAGAAACCCTCGCCATAACAAAATAAAGTGAGATTCCTTGCTCCTTTGAAGGAATTTATTCCCCAAAGTTAACTAGTGAACGCTGTAAGAAACTAACTCGAACGTAAACTTCACAGCCGTACTGTCTTTGATTTCGCGCTGCTTAAACTTGAACTTTGAAGGGCTACGGCGACGTACTCAGCCAAGACCTCCTTGGCCACGACAGCCGTAGTATCGCCGCCGTAGCGATTTGCTTAAACTCCCTAGTGTCTCCATGCAGTGATGCGGGTCCCATATGCACGGAGTCTCTGCAACGTGATTCGCTACGAATGTCTTCCACTGGCAACTTGAACCTCTGATCCACTGAAGGGTTACTTTACTGTCGGTCCAGCACACAACCCGGTCAATTTTGAGTGTTTTAGGGATTCAGCAACGAATTTCAGCAGTCTTGCATTGAGAACAGCCGTGAGTTGCTCTAATCCTGGAAGCGACTCTTGACTTGGACATGACAAGGTGAGTTGAGACACGACCAGATTCATCCGCGGATCTGATGTAGACTGCTGCACCATAGGCCTTAGTCCAGGCATCACCAAAGCCGAGGAGCTCTATGCTTGAGCTTGATCCGATTTTTGTCATAAAATAGCGGGCAACGTTAATGCAATTCAATTGAGACAGTTCCGACCTCCATGACCTCCACTGAACAGCAATATCTTCATCCAAATGATCCTCCCACTGCAAACCTCTCTGCCAAAGCATTTGAAATAACATTTTCGCCCTGATCGTAAATGGTGTGATAAGTCCCATAGGATCATAAATCCTTGAAGCGTTGCTCAACAAGCTTGTCTTCGTTTCGGGATCGCTAACAGTGAGCACATTCGGTGGAACACAGAAGACAAAACAGTCAATTAACGTATCCCAACAGATTCCCAGTGCTTTTAACGGCTCACTCGCATTGAAGTCAATTGTACTGGACTGAGCTTGCTCTTGCTCTTGGATGTGACTGAGGACTTCCTTCCAATTACTGGACCACTTGGTCAGATTAAAACCACCTTGCTCCATCATTTCATCTAATGACTGCTGCACCTCTGCCGTAGCTCCAACTTCGGCAGCACCAGTGAGACAATTGTCTACGTACATATTCGACAGAACTTCTCTTGTGGCATCAGGGAATTGTTCCTTGCATTTCTTTGCGTGGCTATGAACTGTGGCAATAGCTAGGAACGGACTGCAATTTACACCAAAGGCCAACCTCTGCAATCGGTAAACTCTTGGAGGATCATCAATCTTTAGATCCTTCCACAGGTATCTTAGAGCATCCTGGTCCCTTTCGTCAACCTTGATCTGTAGGAACATGTTTTCTACATCAGCCATAAGTGCAATTCTACGGATTCGAAATCGAAGCAGAACAGATACAAGGTTAGGTCGAAGTGCTGGACCCGTTAGAATGCAATCATTGAGCGACACATCATCATCATAGACACATCATCTTCATTACAGGCTGACACATCAAAAACAACTCGACACTTTGTTGACTTCTTGTCTTCTCGGAAAACTGCATGATGTGGCAGGCACCTTACTCTCTTGTTACTGTCCTCTGACTCCTCATTCTCTACGGCGTACCCATTTTCTACATATTTGTTTATGACATTCTTGTAGGCATTGGCTCTTTCTGGATTCCTCTTGAGCTGCCTTTCTACACTCTCAAGCCTCTTGACTGCTTGTACGTAGTTTGACTTCTATTGTGGGACATCACTTTTCCATAGCAACAGTACTTCATAACGCTCACCATCAAATTTCAGTCCCTCGGTGAACTGTCTTATAGAATCTTCCTCCTCTAAGGACATATGTGCCTCCCCTTTATCAACAACTCCAACAGATTCAAGCTCCCAAAAAACCGCTTCAGACTGTCTGTCTGTGTCTGTGTCTGTCTGTCTCCTCCTAACATGGATACGCTAAGGACTTCAGAGGGTCCATGTAAGGCCAATGATTCAGCAACATTCTTGGTGATATAAGACCTTTGGCTTCCTGAGTCAAACAAAACCCGTACAGGTACTCTTTGGGCACCATCTCCAACCAACACACCCGTCGCAGTCTGCAATAATGTATGTTGTACCTTGGCGTTGTATGAAGCCACAAATCCACTGATGGTTGTGTGTATCTGACCCTCTGTACTTCTATCCCCATCACCATGAAGCATTGTGTGGCGACGCCGACCACACCCTTCATCACTGCACTTGGGTTGGCGACAAACTGAGGAGCAGTGGAAAGTGTTTGCAGGCTTTAAACAGTTAAAACACAGTCGGTTCTCTCTGACTGACTGCCATCGTTCTTCGACCGAGTGTCACTTAAGCTCTGGACATTTTGGAGTGTCATCTCCCTGTTCCTTACACATGTTGCATGCTGCACTGATACCCTGATTTGTCCCAGTCGCTAGTAGACCAGCTGCAGTGAACATTTTCTCTCGGGTGTTTTTTTATTCAAGTTCCGTTCTTGTCCCGTCCCACATTTCCGTTTGCCATTCCACAAAGTTGAGGGTGATGAGGATCTTTTCACTAATTACGCTAGCATTTCTCTCTCCAGCCTCCTTGGAAATCAGTTGTTTGTTCAAGAACTTGAAGAATAATTCAAGGTTGATACTTTCTTTAATTTCTTGATGTCAGTTATTTCTAATTCCAATTACTCAGATAACTCAGGTGGAAGCTTGGTTTCCACTGTTGGGAGGAGGACACAAGAATGCGTATAGGGGAATAGGTATAGGTAGAATACTACCCCGATGTTTGACCTTGGTTCCAGCTGTACAATTGACTTACCCACAGATGAAATTATTATTCTCTTCCTACCAAAGCGATGTTTCAGAGCATCAACAGCGTGGTGCTAATTAGCACTAGTGACCTCAAAACCCTCAATACACAGGGTACAGAGGAGTTCTGTTCGATCGTAAACGACAAAGTCTCACCTCGTTAATTCCAAAATGCCTTTACTTTGTACGATAAAGATTGTCGAATTGAAATCCACCTGATTTGTGAATGTTTTCTGTTTCCGTATCCTTCCATATCCCCCGATCTTGTGCCGTACGAGAGAGACAAGATCTGGAGATATAAGAAGGATATGGAAGCGAAAAACGTTCACAACAACTCAGATTTCATTTCGACAATCTTTATTGTACAACGTAAACATATTTTAGAATTAAAAAGGTGAGACTTTATCGCTTACGATCAAACAATACTCCTCTGCACCCTGTGTCAATAGTGTGATAAGCAACCCCTTCGAGGGCTGAAGTGGTTTGCTGATCTAGTTTAGGGCTTAACAGTTTGGATAAGTACTCTTGAGTAATGTCTAAAGTATTATCAATTGCCTGTTGATAGTCAATCTACTTTTGAGTTTCTTCCGCGATTTCGTTATCTGGGGTAAGAATAATAAGCTCATCTTTACCTCACTGCAACCTTCCATGTAACCATTCAACTTTTGAACACGATTTTCCATTTTAATGGCGTTGTTGATGGGACTCTTGCTCTCATCTCAGTATGACTTGTATCACTGCGTCAATATCCATCTTGAGAATCTTTTCTTTTCTTCTTAATAACTGGATTTGACTTAAGTGGTGACTTGAAGACTGCAACGATAAATGGTCATCAGTTGCCTCTGCTGGCCCGTTATTAGCTGACACGGTTTGCGTTTGGACTGCAGTAGTCAATTCACCATTTCCATGCGAACTTGAAGGTTTTGAATTTTCTTGTCTAACAACATCGATAACACGCGCTGTAAGAGCTGTTTTCTTCACTTTCGCCGACAGTCCTTATAACGTACTTGTAAAGCGATGAACTCATACGAAACTGAAGAACGCAATTCATTTAATGCAGTAACAAACGTTTCGTCGACGAAATGTGTTTTCAGAACAGAACGCGGGAGCCCTTCCGGGAACTTTCTACCACCTGCATGGGCCCCTGAGGGCCTGGGGCTAACAATATCGTCGCATCTCCCTTGCTTTGACAAAAAAATAATAAAGACAAAAAAAAAAAAAAAGAAAGAAAGAAAGAAAGAAAGAAATGACAACAAGCTAACAGAAAGAAAAAACGAAATTCAACAACAGTCTCATTGCAATAACTAGCATAATAATATACATGAAAAAATTTCTCGATTCTGATTGGCTAAGAGAAATGCAGTTTTTAGGAAACACGATGAAGAAAAAAGGTAATTCAGTGCAGAAAAAAGGTAATTTAGTGCAAAAAAGATGTAAACAACAGACGATTCTGATTGGTTAATTAACAAAGGAACTGAAATTGACCCAATCAAACGCAGCCTTTGAATGGCGCAAAGTCTGAAGAGCTGCATGCGACTCTGCGAGCGAAAACAATGGCTGGCTTTTTGAGCAGGTTTTCTTTCTTCGTGACCGCAATAACAGCAGAGAAGCTGCAAAACAGCTCTAAAAAAGAGAAACGGCTGCGAAAAGCAATGTATTTTAGCTGTCTGTTTGGAAACAGTGGTGTCCAGAGAAGGGAATTACCGACGTAATTGGAATTACGAGTCCGTTGAATTCAACTCTACACTGGAGTGACGCCGAGATTAATAAACAAACAAGGACAAACAAGGCGAAGATAACGAACTAGAAAGCCTGAAGGTAATGATTACAGCGCTTGATAGACACTTAGCAAACAAAGTAGCCTTATAGCTATAGCCTGTAATTGCTTAGCCAGTTTTTACAGCTAAAAACGCTTTAAAACATTGAGAAAACTGTTGTTTCAATTCACCTTAGCTTCGTTGCTTTGCTTCTGCAAAGTTAAAAAGCTATCTCGCAATTTTTTCATGTATATTATTAATAAGTAATCACATGATTTTTCTCGTGCAATTTGGAATAAATAAGCACTTGTAAATTTTTCAAAGACCACAAATTGCACTCGCCCTATGGGCTCGTGCAATTTTGTGAGTCTTTGAAAAAATTTACTTGTGCTTATTTATTCCAAATTGCACTCGAAATCATGTGATTACCTATACTAATATGATAATCGACCCACAAGACTTGGCTGTAAGAAATGTTATCCTTTAAGTTCCTTAGACACTGGAATCGTTGGAGGAGGCTAGTCTCCTAACTGTTCTGCCGCTACTGGTGGTAAGAGGAACAGGACTATTCGAATAGGCCGTCTGGGCGTCCAGTCGTGAAAACTCTGCTATCACTAACTCATCGGGCTTTTGCACTGCTGGAGATGCAGTAGGTACCACTGCTGTGTCCTCCGTAAATACTAACGAAGTTTCGGGATTCAGGTCTGTTCCTTTTGCTTGCACTGTCTCATCATCTGAGATGGGTTGGTAACTTTCGGAAGCCTTGTAAAGATGGGAGCGGTTGCGGCGATACACCCTTCCACCTTCTGTGCGGACGTTGTAGGATCGTACCGCCACGTGATCCTCCACTTGAGCCTTAAGCCATTTAGACTGACCTGGCAAAGATAGGACCCGTACCACATCTCCTTTCGCTAATGGGTGTAAGACCTTAGCTCTTCGGTCATAGTAAACAGCTTGCTTGTTTCTTACTTACTTTGTAATTTCTTCGCCACATTGGGCACAACTTTTCGCTGGAACAGCTGATCAGCCATGGGGAGTAAAGAGCGAGTCCTTCGAGAGAGACGACGCTGTGCTGGGGAACTATCCATTCCTTCTGATGGCGTGTTTCTAAAATCCAGTACAGACAGGTATGAGTCATGGCCAGCACCTGCAGCTTTCTTTAAGATAGCCTTTGTTGTCTTAACACTGTTCTCCGCCTTTCCATTGGACTGTGATATCGAGGTGACGTTTTGATGTGCTCAAACTGGAAATCTGCGCCGAAGCTTTGAAATTCAGCACAATCAAACTGCGGCCCATTGTCCGTAGTGAGCCTATCTGGCAGTCCATATCTTGCGAAATGAGGCTTCAACTTGCTAATAATTTCTTTGGAGGTCTTGGAGCCCAACACATCCAGTTCAAAAAAAAAAAATGAGTAGCGATCAGTGGTAACCAGGTAGTCAGTACCGTTCAGTTCAAAAAGGTCTGCCGAGATGCTTTGCCAGGGGTCTTGTTGGTATTTCATGGCATACCAGCGGATCTTTCCGTTGTGCCGGCTCGTATCTGTTACAGATGCTGCATCTTGAGATGAACTCTGGAATCTGCTTGTACATCCCAGGCCAATAGAAAGCTTCCCTAGCCCTTTGAAGACAACCTTGGATACCCAGGTGGCTTGAGTGTATTTTATCAATAATGCACTGTCTCAGACTACGTGGTGCCACAATCCTTTCACCCTTGAACAGAACACCATCCTGGACTGATAGTTCCTCCCTGAAGTTAAAATAATCATGCCAAACTCTCCGGCCAGCCCTGCTTAATGACGGTGGTTAACAACTGAAGTTCTACATCACTTTCAGTAGCAACTTTTATTTTTGACAGAGTTGTTTGACGAATTGGCACAAACTCTATCATGTTCACATACTCGGCCTCCACTTCGGTTGGTGACCTTATGCCAGTAACACCCGACACATCTTCTTGGACTACTTCATCCTGACAGGTTGAAGGGAGGTAAGCTCTGCTAAGTGGATTTGCAATATGCATATCGGTGCCCTTGCTGTATGTTACCTCTAAGTCAAACTTCTGTAACCGCAGCAACATTCTTTGCAGCATTTTCGGTGAACTCAGCAGACTCTTCATCATTATGAATTCGAGGGGTTTGTGGTCAGTTTGGATGAAGACCTTTCTGCCATAGACATAGCTTGCAAACCTTTCAACACCGAAGACAATTGATAACAGTTCTTTCTCGATCTGGGCGTAATTAATTTCACTGGCAGTGAGGGCTCTAGATGCATAGGCCACTGGATGGTCCTCTTGAAGAAAGCATGCTCCAAGACCACCCAGGGATGTATCAAATTGAAGCACAGTCTCTTCCCCGAATCAAAAAACTTGAGCACTGGCGCTTTGGTTAAAACCTTCTTTACTTTCTCTAGGCACTTTCAATGGACTTCCTGCTCCCAAACAAATTCGTTTTCCTTCTTGACTAGATCTCTCAACGGCTTGACCAAGTCAGCGAGGTCAGGGGCACATTTTTGCAGATAATTCGCCATGCCAAGTATTCTCTGGACACCTTGCGTGTCTGTGGGGGCTGGCATGTCGTTAATGGCCCTCCGCTTACTTGGATCAGCGCCTAGGTCCTCTGAAGCTACAACGTGACTCATGTAGGTGACTTCCTTCTGTCAGAACTGCATTTTATCTGCATTTAACTTCATACCTTGTGCTGGCAGCGGGTGAGAACCTCTCTCAGATTGCAGTCGTGATCTTTAAGGGCTTCCTCGTCTGTGTCACCTGATCCAAAGACAAGGATGTCGTCTGCTATGACCTTCTGTCCTGGTAGCCCTTCAAGTGCTAAATCAATTCTCCTCTGAAATTCCTCCGGAGCTGGAGATAATCCAAACGGCATTCGAAGCCAGCGGTATCTTCCCCATGGTGTTCCAAAAGTGGTTGAAAAACTGCTCTGCTCATCTAATTGGATATGCCAAAACCCATTTTTGGCATCTAATACTGTGAAGACACGAGCCTTACATAATAGGGGAAGGACATCATCTATTGTAGGCAGGGAATAATGGTTTCTGTGAAGCGCTTGATTCAGTGGCTTTGGGTCAATGCAGAGTCTGACTTTACCATTCTTCTTTGTTATCACTACAATTGCTGAGATCCAATCAGTGGGCGTATCAACTCTCTGAATCACTCCAATGTTTGACAGCCTGTCCAGTTCTTTCTTAAGTGGCTCTTACAGGGCAATTGGTACCCTTCTCGTTGGCAGCTGAACTGGTTGTACATTTTTGTCAATCTCCAGATGGAGTTCTCCTTCCAGTTTTCCCGCTCCTGAGAACAAATCTTTGTACGGAGACAGGTAATCCTCTTTTGTGAAAGCTTCACTTTCAACAACATGGTAATTCATAGCAAGTATATTCTGTTTGTTAATGGTCAGCAGCTGTAGGTGCTCACTAGCTCTCAAACCAAGAATGGACTTGCACGTACCATTAACAATGAGGAACTCGATGCTGTACTTTTTTCTGTCCTTTGGGTTGATTACCCTGAAACGTTTCTTGCCCAGACTGGTTTTCTCCAGGTCATCTAGTCCGTTCTCTCCAAATAGGTTCTCCACTGTTTTGTTGGCCATCATGTTTACCGATGATCCACTATCCAGCTGGAACTGCTCTTCCCGTCCGTTGACAAGTAGGGTGGCAAAGACTTGGTTTCGGCTACCGGTTGCTACATACTCTTCATCTTTAGATTCTCACTCCATGGACAGACTTTTTTCTTAGATTCATGACAGCAAACAGTAAAATGATTAGGCTTACCACAGTTCTTACACGAGTTTCCCCAAGCAGGGCAGTTTTTTTTAGCAAAAGGGTGCTGTCTGGCACAAAACTTGCAGACCATCCTTTGACCTTTTGCCTCATTTGGATTGCTGGCTGGTGGACTTGTCTTGTTTTTCACAGTAGGCGTCTTCTTCCCCTCCTTCACGTAATGCACATCTTCCTGATTCATGACCTTACGTTGTCGAGTTGAAGTCTCAGAAGATCTGTAGATATCTAAACAGTGACTTAAGGTGAGTTTACTTGTCTGGAGGAGTTTCTTGCGAGCTGAGTTATCACTAATCTCAACCACCATTCTATCACGAATAAGCGAGTCGGTGAGGGAACCATAATTACAAGTCTTGGCGAGCTTCCTTAGTGCTGTGACATAGGCATCAACTGATTCACCTGTCTCCTGGTCCCTGCGGTTGAAGACATATCTCTCATAAGTCTCATTGCATTCGCCAATGCAGTAGTTATCCATCTTTTCGAGGATGATCTCTGGATCCTTTCTTTCGTCTTCGGTGTCGAATTTCATTGCACCGATAACATCCAACGCATCTGGGCCTATACAAGTGAGCAAGGTTGCGGTTCTCCGTTCCTTATTCCTGTTCAGATTTTACAAGTCTCTGAGTTGAGCAGCGATCTCATAATTCGACCATGCACGTCTAAAGCGTTGCCACTTAACCTTGAGATTTCCACCACTTAATTCTAGCTTTTCCGGAAGCGGTATATTTACAGACACAGTGATCACAGTGGGTTGAGTACCTGGCAGATTCTGAGCGACTCTCGACTGGACTAGACTAAGTCGACTTGAAGAAAAAAAATCAGTGTCTACAGATTTATAAGACGCGTTGGACAAGTTATAAGTCGACTTAAAAGTGGTCCTTTTCCATTCTCAAAATTGTTTGGTTGATGTCCTATAGGGGGCTCTGTGGGAAACAGACATTACACCCACAATTTCCTCCGGTGACTGAGGCGGTCCAAAATTCTTGTCATCGTCCGCCATAATCTCTTCGACTTGTTTAAGCTGCTGTCTACAATTCTCCTTGTGTTAATGCTTGACTTCACAGGGATTTCCTCAACATCCGACTCCGAAGGACCATAATGTTCAGTCCCAGCTCAAATATCAATCTTCTCCATGAGCAAAGCACATGGTCTGACATCCATAATATTAACGCAACAAAATGTCCAGGGATGGGTGGTTAAATTACAAATCTAGTCGTAAAGGGGGTCAAGACGACCTCCTACGTCGGGTCCGGGCAAGAACACAAGTACTCTCGTTAAGCAGCATGGGTTGATCGGTTGCGTCACTGTTTGTCACATCACTGTTGTTCAAGTTCGATTGAATTGACTTTCGTGACTCATAGCTTTCTAGACTTCGTGACAACTTTGATAAACATTGGCATACTTTGACAGCTTCGAAGTCACTCTCCAAATGGAAATCACGTACTTTCCAAATGGAATTTGGAGCTTAGGGGATCGACAGGGACTTCTGCCTTCTCACCTAGCGTCGATTCGATTTCGACATCGCTATTTACACCTCGCCTTCCACTCATTGTATCAATGTGCATTTGTTGAGGATCTTTTGGTTGACCTTCAAAGAACACCATTTTGTCACCTCTTCAGACACTTGCTTCTAATGATGGAGAATGCAGCGAGAATGCGTTCAAAGCACTAAAAACAGCCATGCAGTGGCGACGCAAAAAAATCAGCTCGGTGTGTCAGAACTTTCTAAGCCGTGTAGTGTTGTGATTCGCTCGAAATACTTTCCGCCTGTTGATTGGCTAATAGATCGAGCTTCCGTTTTATTTTTCACAGTAATGGTATACAAGTCTTTAAATGGTCTTATTCATGAATATCTATCCTCTAAATTTGTGAAACGAAGTGAAACGCCTTATTCCCTGAGGGACTCTAGTAAGAAGCTAATCATGTCCCGTTTGGGCGACCTAACTTCATAAAAAACAGCTTTATAGTTATAGCGGAGAAGGTCTCTGGAACAGCTTGCCCTGTGATATGAAAGCGGCTAAATCTCTAAGTCAATTTAAACGATTAGTTAATCTTCATTTTTAATATCATAAATGTACACGGCATTCATGAAAAACAGGTTTTAGTTAGATTAGTTGTAGTTAGTTTTTGCATTTTGTTTAGGGTAGTTAAGTTATTTATAATTTTGATACTCCTGATGGATTTTACCGTGTTTAAATAAAGAATTATTCTTCTCTTCTATTCTATTCTATTTGATTACAGAAGTTATACCCACTTTGCCCGGCACGCAACACGGCATGTAAAGGACAATATATTTGTGAAATGCATTAACTGAGGACCTACATGGTGGCGTACATCAAAATTCTTTCCTTTGAATACAAATGTTGTTTCTTTTCAGTTGCTATCCTTTCCTTCTTTGAAAAACCTTTCCAACTAATAATATACGATATAAGGGACTTACGCGAAAGTTATGAAGACAACGCCACCTTTTCAAGGTAAAGGCTCAAAATTATCAAATGTCCATAGTGATTAAACAACTGTTAGCTGAAACTTATTTTGAATGCTTCTTATTTACAGGTATCTTTGACAAAGGCAGCCTCTGGTGTACATAAATGGGTGTCATTTGCCTAAAGAGGCGCAGATCTAAATGTTTCTTCCTATTCTTTATGACCACTGCCGCTATCATGTTCTATACAATGGTGATGTGGAAAGAGAGTACACCACAATTGTTAGCTGTAGTTACTAACACGCGTGCTACGAGGCGTACGGAATGCCAGAGTACTGCCGGCGATCGAACTAATATAACAAACTTAAACACCACAAATGCATCAATAACGATGTTCGTGAGAATGCCAGGCAAATTGGAAAAGTTCAGATACCGCTTTTACTGTGACTTGTTTAGGTCTACTGTGCTCTATTGGTCACCATCGTATGGCAAGATAGTCGTGGTACTTGATGAAGAATCAGAGCTTGATCAAACCTTTGGAGAAAACATTGTCACACAAGTCAAAGAACACTTTCCAGAATACAAACTCGAAGTGTTGTACGAAGCACTACCTCAAGACAACCAAGTTTTGGACTTTCCTGGTATGCGAAGGGCCCCAGGTTACAATCGCCAACTTTGGAGCAGTTTCTTCATCGATTTCTACACAAATGACTCCATTATAGCGTGGATGGATACTGATGCAATCTTCGCTACACCAGTGACGAAATCTTCAATTTTCAATGGTGCAAAGTTAAGGGTGCTTGGCTGGGACTGCTCCTTTGCATTCAGGTGGGTTCGTCGATGGGCGAGAACTACAGAGTTAGCTATAGGCTTCCCATTAGTTGTAGACTTCATGACCTATTTTCCGGTCTACATCTACCGCGACACCTTCACTCACTGCAGAGAGCACATACTGAAAAAATTCAACACAAGTAACTTCGAAGAAGCCTTCAGAAAGTTTTACGTGTCTACTATATCTCCAGTAAGCGTTGTTCTCAGTTATGCCTGGTACTTCGAACGAGAACGATACGACTGGAATTTTCAGTTGTGCGCCGATTTAACAGAATACAATAAGCGGTTCCCAGTTGGTCACACTATTGGACTAGAGGATATACAAGAGGTTTTGTCCGAGCCCCAGACAGCGTTTCATGGTGACCGGTTATATCCATATGTGCTAACCAGCTACTGCTTGTTGCACGAAGCAACAGGAAATAAAGAGGATATCTGCTCAAAGAAGAACTTTTCTTTGAGCGATAACTTTGTTCTTATGCATCATGATCTGCAGAGAGTCAACACTGGAAAGCGTATCTTCAAGAAACTATCAGATCCACCTTGTTATGATGATAATGAAAAGTTATGTTGGCAGGTTTTAGAGCGCCATTACAAACAAGTTGCTCTTCAAGTTAAACAGAATGGACGTAAAGTGGACTGGCACAATGTAGAAACTGTTGAGAAATTAGCAAAAGAGGAAAATTTAATCTGCAAACGTATAGCATAGTGAAAGACACTTTCAGGGAAAACAAATTTTTCATGATATGGTTGAAGTAAATGTTAGAGGACCGTCACGGTGCTGCTGTTTTTTTTTTTTTTTTTTGGCTTATAATTTTGTTTCTTTTTTCCCCAGAAACACTCTTCGTGAAATATTAGACACGTGAATAACAAGAAAAATATCACTGATAAAGCCTCATGAAACAAAAAGTGAAGATAATTGTAAAACATGAGCTCGATGGAAGTGGATTCTTTTACTATAGCACTCACCTGGTTATTTGCAGATTTTCTGTAGATGACTAGAAAAATCAGTGCGGCGGGCAATGCATTTTGGGTGAACATGAGAATGGAATCACTGATTTATGTGGCATATTAGAATTTTATTATTTTTGTTTTTTGTAACCTCAGAATTCTCTTAGAGCAGACACCCCTATGACTCATAGTAAGGTATTTTAATATATTGAACACTAAGAAGAGTGTTTCATCAGTCCAAACACCGCTGAAAAGTTGGTTGAAAACAACGCGATAGTGCAGCCAAATGTTGTTATTTTGTTAAAGGAGCACGGTCACAATAATTTGGGTCATTTTTAGAAATATAAAAAAAGCACTTAAAGAACGCGAAACGGTGAAATAACAAATTTTCAGGGAAGATAAGCACGAAAGAGACAAGTTTAAATACAAATATGGCGAGGATGGAGACTATTGAAACGGATTACAAATAACGTTTCTGAAAATTTTAGCCTAAACTTTTCAAAAAGGTAATTTGTAATCCGTTTCAATCTTCTCCATCCTTCACCATCCTCACCATATTTGCATTTATTATTGTCTCTTTGGTGCTTATCTTCCCTGAAAATTTGTTATTTCACTGTTTCGCATTATTTAAATGCAATTTTTATTTTTCTAATAATGACCCAAAATATCGTGACCGTGCTCCTTTAAGCTTTGCTTCAACGTAAAATGAAACACTTTTGAGTGTTCGATATTAACACCTCAGACCATTGATAATTAATGGAAACATCCAAAGCAAACGTCAACTAAATTTTACTTGCGTCTGCTTGTTATGCATCAGCCAATTCCAGCGGTGCCCATCCCCCCCACCGCGGGCAACCGCGGGGCATTTGCTCGCGTTGTCAGTCCCGGGGGTGGGGCATTCGCAATTTTATCGCGGCCCGGGGACTGGGCATTAGCGTACCCCGGGGCGACCCCCGGGCATTTGACACACGTGTTTTCGAAAGATGGATGAATTTATCGGGAAGGACGAGACGTTTGTCAAAGACTGGCTTGTCATGGACTAGAAAAACTTGTCGATGTTTTTAAAGGTATGTTTTCTCAATTTTAGATATTTCTTCATTACTTGTAAGCATATAAATATAAGCGACAAGGTGAACTATATTTTGTTCATCACAAAACAATCACTGACGTGAACACTGCGTGAACAGGACTATTTCGCATTTAATACTAGCCTAGCAATTTTTAAATTCATGAAAGTGGAGTTAAAATACTGAAGGTTTACGAAGTTAAATGATGCGACCTTCAAATGAATGGCTTTTGTACAAGAAAATATTTAATGACACGCTATCCTCTAGCAAACTGTTAAAAACAAAATATAAAGAAATAAATATAATCAGAATAAACTAACACGTACTGTTGTCCTTGAAGTCTTTAATACCGTTGCATTAAACTATTGAACAGTTGAACATTTTATTCACTGATTAATAAAAAAAAACTGCAGAGGTGTTGGAAGTCGACGATCCCGGGGGCGGGGCATTTGCCCTCTTTCTTCGTCCCCACCCCGGGGAATTTGCCCATTTTTTTAAAAAAATGCTAATGCCCGGGGATCAGCCCGGGGGGGGGGGGCGGTTTGGGGGGATGGGCACTGCTGGAATTGACTGACGCATTAACATTTCGTGAAAATTCTACAGTTAATTATATAACAAAATCAATGCGTGCGCTCTGATTGGTCAATCAGCTATGGTTTGATGGGATGATTTCTCCTTTCGGATTGTCAATTTTCCTCACATGGACAGCAACATTCCTAGACTTGCACATCGAAATTGGATTTTATTGATAGACTTCACCGACTTTCATCACATCTCCTTCAACAAGGCTTCAAATCTACGTTGCTTCGTAAATCGTTAACTAAATTCTTGAAACGCCACGGTGCTATCGTTGAGAAGTATCCGGTCACTTCGTTCCATGGTCAGATCGTTCCAAGTCAGATCGTTCCACAGTATGGTCAGGTCAATATGGATTTTACTGCTAATACATTTACGTTAAAGAACGACAAAATCAGAGTATTACCTATAAATTGACCCAAAGCAATTTTTTATGTGTAAGTTCTTACTTTAGACTCAAGCAGCATGACTTAAGCTTCTGTTCCGAGGTGAGAACATTGTGCGTCAAAATGGTCCTTCGTATAAACGGATAAAGTTATCGATAAATTCATCGTAATCAACTGCATTTATATTATCAAATACACTTGAAATTTTAAGCGAAGTGCAATCTACGGAGAAAAAGACGAGAAGATTGAAGCATCAAGAAAGGTCTCGCACGGATTCGTGTCGGTAAATATGGTAACTCGTTTTGTCCACTTACAAAGGCCGTTTTTCTTGACATTATTATTGAGGGAGGTTTTCCTTACTATTTATAAGTGGAACAACTTTTCCGTGGGAAAAAATCGGACTTTTAGTATGGAACTGTCTTAGTATGCTGTGGAACGATCTGACTTGGAACGAAGTGACCGTAAACCGTGCTACACTACAGGAGATGAGATTAGCAATCCAGAGATGAGATTATATCCTTTATATTATCCTGACGCCCAAATTTGAGATCTTTGTTGCTTCCATTCATTACATTTTAATGCAAGTGTGCGCGCAATTTTCCTGAAGTTGTGCGCGTGCTTGCTTATTTAGTTTACGTATGTGCTTAGTTCGTTATTTAACGTACTCCTATTATTTTACGTTGTTTTCCTTGCTAATATGTATTGTCGACTGTGCTCACAGAGTGGGTGGCTCCTCCTAAAATGTTCTGCAATTGGTATAGGATTTGATGGAGCCGAAACCAATTGTGGAATTGCACACATTTTAGGTATCCTACTGATGAACAGTTATTACATGCAGATATTTTTAGAAGCAACATTTGTTTGCGGTCTGTCACCTTGAACTATTGTGCCAGTAAACTAATGGAAATTTCGCGCGTCTTCTGAATTATTATATAAAAGCAATATACCACAAGTTTCTATGGTTTATAGGCTGATAAGCCACTTGGGATGTTGGAAGAACACTCGAAGTGATTTACGAATTCTTCGAGTGTTCTTCCAACATCCCGCGTGGTTTATCAGCCTATAAACCATAGAAACTTGTGGTGTATTGCTTTTAAAATTTAACTACGTCAAAAGAGGTTTTGAAAGTTACATCAGACCGTATCAGCGCTAGGGCTAGATACACTATGCCGGCATAATTTTGTGTATAATGCTATAGTCGACGAATCGAGCATAATGCCAAGATAATAGGCATTTTTCAGCATAGAGAGAAAAAAATATATCGATATTTTCATAACTTCAATTTAATAAGAGATAGATATACATTATAAGTGTCTGTGCCTGCTAATGAACTCGTCAGAAAGTATCCTGACGGTAGGGAGTTCCACTGAAATAAGACGTTTTGAGTGTTTTGGGGCATTATTTGTTGTTAACTGCTCGCATAAAGTTGTAATTAAGCAAACATTAACGCTAATAGAAAACGTTAAGAAATCATTATTGATCAAAAGTTGTAACAGGGGCACCCAACGACAAGTTTCGGTAGATATCTGTTCGGTGAAGGGTAATTCGCCTTATGTTTTCGGCGTCGATTAAGGCGTGCACTCGGATTTTCGCACCTAAAACGTGGCCTAAAAGATTTGCAATTGGGAAATCATAGCCCTAAGGTTTTCGAAAGGGTTGTAATTGCTGTTTTTGGCAGTCAAAAACGTCAACTAGCATTTTCGGAAAGAAAATAGTTCCCTAGAAAGTTCGTGGAAAGTTCACTTCAGCTTCCATTTTCTCAAAGGAAGATTTTGTTCCCTAACATTTTCGGGCAATTAAAATTTCAGCTAGGGAATCCGAACAGACGAACTTCTTCTAGCAAATAAAATCATCACTTTAAACAGACTTCAAACACGATAAGGCACTCAAAAATGCCTTTCTACAGCTTTTGGTTGATTTGGCTCGTTGGGTGCCCCTGTTGTAATTGATGCAATAAAATGTTCTGTTCCAGGCTTATGGAGGTATATTTTTGTCTCCAGGGAAGGGAAAGGGCATCAAATATAACCAAGATCAGTCAAGCATAATGCCATTTCTCAAGCATAATTTTAGGCACAATGCTGTTGTTTCGAGGGTGACGCTTAA
Source organism: Pachyseris speciosa (assembly GCA_016490735.1). Lineage (NCBI taxonomy): Eukaryota > Metazoa > Cnidaria > Anthozoa > Scleractinia > Pachyseridae > Pachyseris > Pachyseris speciosa. The sequence continues at coordinate 461,716 of JAEMWC010000525.1, forward strand.
TCAGCATAATGCTCAAATTTTCAAGCATTATGTATCTAACCCTAATCAGCACCTTGTGGTGACTGGGATACTTGTGTGTATACATTTATATTAATTTGTTCATTTGTTACGGGACGTTTTTCACTGTAAAACTAGATTTAAGTTCGAAGTTAGCAAACATCAAAGTCTTTCTGGTCGTAAAGCAATTCATTTAGGTGTTTTCCATCTGCCTTTGGAGTGTGAAATGAGATTGTTAAGGTGTGAATAGCGAGAAATTCTTCGATTCACTAAGCTCACGTAAGTGAATGAGCTGTCCGAATATTATTGGTCGGAATTTGTATGTGACAATTCTCCTGTCAGTAAGAGCTTTGAGTTCTGCCTATAACGAAATGAGTCAAGATCTACAATAAACGCCACGTTCATGAACGAAGCTCCGGTCCACTTGATGTAAAAAGGGGACGGCGCACCTCTCGCTCAGCCACAGAAGTCAGAAATCCCCAGAAATGCCTCTGTTACACATTCTCATTCACCACAGAAATGAAATTCTCATTAGTGGTTTTCGAGAGATTGATTCAGTATACCCTGAGAGAATATGGTCCTTTGGGCTTTTTCTCAGGTGCCACAGACACGGCACCTGGGAAACGTTGCTAAAGAGTGGTATGACTATGGAACCTATTTCACAGAGGATAAGATAGCTGAGGGATTCCCTGTCGGCACAGTAATAACAATAAACTATAAAAATGCGCGATTTTTGATAGTAAAGTTTGAATATTGTTTTCAAGTTCTTCTCTTTATTCCATGGTGTTATATCCGAATAAAACGTCGGTTGCGTTTGAGCAGGTTGTCAACTTGGTTGAAAGCATAAAAAAAAGTTGTAAGCTTATTGAAAGCGCGTTCAATCAAATTTAAATCGGTTTAAACTTTCATTCAACATCGATTCAACTTTTCCTTTGTTCTCGAAAATGTTGAATGGTGTTGAAGCCGTTTTTAACCCCAAGAATCAGAGCTTGATCAAACCTTTGGAGAAAAAAATCTACGGGTGGGTTCATACCTGGGCGAGAACTAGAGTTGGCTTTAGGCTTCCCATTTGTTGTAGACTTTATGACCTATTTTCCAGTCTACATCTACCGCGACACCTTCACTCACTGCAGGGAGCACATACTGAAAAAGTTCAACTCAAGTAACTTCGAAGAAGCCTTCAGAAAGTTGTGTCATCTATATCTCCAGTAAGCGTTGTTCTCAGTTATGCTTGATACGACTGGAATTTTCAGTTGTGCGCCAATTTAACAGAATACAATAAGCGGATCCCAGTTGGTCACACTATTGGACTGGAGGATACACAAGAGGTTTTGTCCGAGCCGCAGACAGCGTTTCATGGTTGACCGGTTATTTCCAAATGTGCTAACCAGCTACTGCTTGTTGCACGAAGCAACAGGAAATAAAGAGGATATCTGTTCAAAGAAGAACTTTTCTTTGAGCGATAACTTTGTTCTTATGCATCATGATCTGCAGAGAGTCAACACTGGAAAGCGTATCTTCAAGAAACTATCAGATCCACCTTGTTATGATGATAATGCAAAGTTATGTTTGCAAGTTTTAGAGCGCCATCACAAACAAGTTGCTCTTGAACTTAAAAAGAATGGACGTAAGGTGGACTGACACAATGTGGAAACCGTTGAAAAATTAGCAAAAGAGGCTAATTTATCGTCCAATCCTATAGCATAGTGGAAGACACATTCAGGCAAAGAAATTACCTACAGTTTTTCATGGTTCAAATCAATTATTATTTCATTAATATAATAATAATAATAATAATAATAATAATAATAATAATAATTATTATTATTATTATTATTATTATTATTATTATTCACAGGAATAATGAGAAACATTATCATTCATAAAGTCTCAAGAGACGAAAGTGGAGATACCGGTAGTTGGAAAAAGTAAGCTTGATGGAGGTGGAGTCGATCTGTTGGTGCAATAGCACTGACCTGGTATTTTGCAGATTTTCTGTGGGTGCAGAAGTCAGTTCAGCACGCAATGCATTTTGGGTGAACATGTCATTACGTTGTAAGTCTGTTAATGCTAAATTAATGAGTTGCAAAATCTGCACTGCATTGTGGACATAGTATCCCACATATTTTTTCCCTTTATTTAATGTCTTCTTCACAAGCTATTATATTACAATATTGTGTACTTATTAAATTAATTAATTACTAACATGCAATTTTTTGTGTCTTTTTATTATTTATCCCAGCTTTTGACACATTAGGAGGGTACTTTGGAATACCTGTTGGAACAAGGCATATTTATGCCTGCAGTAGAGCTATTACCTCTTTCAGGAACCGGACCCTGATCTCTGAAAGGTGGAACTTTTTCTAGCAAATGCCCTGGAATTAATAGGTTTCCAATTTGCAGCTCAATCAGGGAAAAATTATCAAATTGAAACACTGATCTACATAATTATATTACAGTGAATAGACAAGGGAAGCTTTCGGGATTACTGCCAGCCTGTATTAAAGGGGCTAATTGTCATGAGATTTTGGTATGAATTTTACATGCCAAAGTGTTTATACCAATGGAAAAAACTCAAAATAATGCTCCAGGTTTGTCTCCCTGATAGTCTTTAATTAGCCTGAATTTTGCCCCAAAGACCAAAAAATAGCCACCCCATAGCCCCTGTAACTGCATGTGTGAATATTAAACAATTATTGGACGAGGTTGAGCAAAATATCGTGATTTGTCAGTGGCAATTAGCAGTTCAATTATTTGCCGAAGCCGAAGGTTGAGGCAAATAATTGATCTGTGAGACACTGAGCTTGTTTTTCATAATAATTTGCGAGACACCGAGCTTGTTTTTCATAATTATTTTTGGGAAGCGTGAAACGATCTGCCATTTTTCACTGAATTTGCAGAGCTGGGATGCGTGGACACAACTATGCATGAGCAGAACATCATTTGCAACAAAATCTCAGTTGGATGGTACTGTGCACGAGCAGACCATTATTTGTAGGCAGTTATTTGTAAGTCACGTGGTAGGCTCTGGGCCAGTGAATAGGAAGGGAAAAAAGTATGGAATGATAACATTTTATAATTAGTAAAAGAATGAATCAAAATGGTATTCAATTTTTTGTGTACAGAGATTATCTCTTGTCTAACTCAAGGTAGCTTATACTATTAACTTATTAAAAATAAATAATATTCACATGACTTACAAAAAGACAAGAAATGCAACATTGTATATTGCATTCTATGATATCTAATACTGAAAGCGACAACTCCTGTAAGTTTTGCATATAAGTAACTTAGAACATAATTATTTTAAAAAAGAAAACAGCATAAGTGTAAGTTATTTATAAAAACATGTTTTGTACAAAGGCTGAAATTTTGCACAAAGTCTAATTTTAAAGATTGTTTATATAGTAAAATTTTATTAAAAAACACATGTAAGATATAACATGTGCTTCTTCGTTGTACTAGTTTATATGTTTACATGTGCTGTCACTGAGTTCTGACCATAATGTTGATCAATCAGTTTAGTTCACTGCACAAATCAACAACTAATTCAACGTAAGACTACATGTAGGGCAAAATTTCAAGGCTGATGATTCCAGAGAGCAACACTTTCCAACAACATCAGAACCATTCATAATATCTAGACTGTTTTACTCATGCATAATAAGTGCATGAGTTGTGCATTGAGTACATGAGTTAAGGTTGTACCTCTGTTTTTCGTCTCAATGTGTCATGCAAATTTACGCTGTTTTAAATTAAACTCTAAAAAATCGAGTTCCTTCTAAGAGATGTGAACTCAGGATGTTTGATTCCTAGTCCATTCATTAGCTGATTTAGCCAAGGCATGGCACATATGCACACGAGTATAGGCTACTTGAAGCCTCCTCTTTTCAACAATGTCTGAAGATTTCTTCTTGGTATCATTATTTATGAATTGTAAGGAATAACATAACTCACCTCTCCTTTGTTGTTCTTTTTTGGTGTTTCTTTGGTTATAATTAATTTTTTTTTAAGTTTAAAATCAATGCCAGATGATTTTACCCATCCAAGGGAGACCCCTTAGGGGTTAAAGGGTTAAGAAAAAACTATCTCCCTTAAACAAATGTAAGATGCTTATCAGTGATGAATGGGACAGTGCAAGTGGGATGAAGAAAATTAAAATACCATACATCCAAATACATATCATACAGTTAAAAAAAACTGCCCTCAAAGGCGAAGGCATTGAAATTTTTCAATTCAGATTGCCTAATTATTAGATTATGAGCTCGAGATCTGCTGATGTCAGGGCATAGCCCGAACCAGCTATCACACATAAAAGTCGAGACTGAATAATCTACATCATTGTTTAAGGATAAATTTACTAGTTGTTCAAATCAAATCCTACTCACAAACACTTTGACTGCTCGTCACTATCTATCACAGAATAGATAGCGAGTAGAATAGCCAATCAGAGAATGGCATTCCTAATAGAATGCTAGCAGATTTTATACTAATTAAAAATAGAAAATATAAATTAAAATAACCTTAGGTTAATAGCTGATAATGCATTCACAATACAGTACATTAGCTCACAAGCAGGCTGCTGTGACTGTAAGGTGACTGATGCCAACATACATTGTAGGGCTGCTACGTCAAATGCAGCATAACTGGAAAGTTTTTCCAGCTTCCTTGTTCAGGTGTTCGTAGGTCGCCCACGACATCTTCTGGCCTGTGAAAGAAAAGAGAACTATCAGATGATTAGCTTCTATGGAAGCTAGCCCCGCAGTGTTCTGAATACAAAACCTGTGAGAATATATTGATTCATCATCAAAATATTACATTACATATTCTATATATACATAAAGAGGAGTTTAACAGTGCTTCAAACCAACAAAGGTGCCATGACGCCAGGAGGATCTCGCAAGATTCTCAGTCCAAGCCTCAACATGTGGTATTGATAGATAGATAGATTGATATAATTTACAATAATTACAACAACAAACAGCTAAAGTTATTTTCAAAATTTACACACACCAAAAAAAGATTGGGTGGCCCACAGGTAGCTAGGGCTAATCTACAGTGTAGGCAGGCCAGACTTACAATCAACCAAAGGATATAAATTATCAGTACAACTGGAAAGACGTTCAAAAACAATACGAGAAAAACGATAATAGTACAAGTTTGAGGAAAGGAAGAATGAAGTACAGAGATTTTTGGTTATTTAAAAAGTCTTAATTTTTGCACTACATGTATTATTAATACTTGCAAGCATTTCAATATATAACCATTTCCATTTTCCAAAATGTCATTTTTGGCAATCAGGCTTGTTCCCTGGCAAGGCCTATAAATATTGAACGGCATTGTGTGTTTCACGATTGGTTGGGCTTGGGATTGAAACACTTAAGCTGACAGTTCACACACCTGCTTAAATTCAAGAGGCTTCATTATTGGACTTCAGGATATTAGCATATGAGATTAGTGGGATTATGTTTAGCTGGGTGGACTTTGAATCAGGAGTGGGGCTTCTTTTTGGAAATTTATAGTAAATTTTAATCAATAATCTTGGCGACACTTTCTTGGTCACAATAGAGATTATAATAATGTGTTGTGTAAATATTTATGCCATGCCATAGAAATACAGCCAATCAGAATGCAGGAAAGCCATTGCATATTCATCGGTATCCCACTGGGCCTTCTCATTGTGCACTGTGTTGATTGTGTTCTCAGGGCTATGTATTATTTTGATAGTTATGAAAAGCTTTCTTGTTATACAGTCGATTATCCAGACCTTGATTATCCGGATTTTTCGATTATCCGGACTCGCTTAGCTGGCCCCAGTTTTTTATGAATATTAATTAGCCATATTTAAGATCTGCAACAAAACTTTTTCCCTTGAAATTAAGTAATGAAACTCCAGTTCAAACTGAATTTGTTTCGCTTCAAAACACAAATCTGTACGCGTACTGTGCTCACGCACGCCGTACTACAGCAGTGCATTTCACTGAGCTCTGATTTTCTCAGTTGTGCTTTGTTTCTAAGTGAAATTTCATGCTCCACTTGTTCAGTCATTCAGTTTTAGTTTTGGCTCATTGATATTCACATTTTCAATTATCCAGACTCTCGATTATCCGGACTGTTCAGCTCAGTCCCATTGAGTCCGGATAATGGAGGTTCTACTGTAATTATACATGTATCATGGAATAACCTACTTGTTCAGTCATTCAGTTTTAGTCTTGGCTCATTAATATTCACATTTTAAATTATCCGGACTCTCGATTATCCGGACTGTTCAGCTCAGTCCCATTGAGTCCGGATAATGGAGGTTCTACTGTAATTATACATGTATCATGGAATATCCTACTTGTCCCTTGCAGTTTCTCTGCATGCACACTCACCTAAAGGTTTGTGTGCATGCAGGATGAAGAAAATACAAGTGTCTCATGATCATCAGATAATTATTCTATCAGATGATTAGCTTTTGAGTATACCACTTGAAAGCATTAGATAACTAGTATATAGAATAGACACAAACGTATGAAGCACAGCAGTTAAGACAGAGTGTTACATGGACCTGAGTTCCTTTTTGCTATGGAGAATGTGAAGGTTGACTGCTGGTATCAGCAGACGTAAAGCCATCCTCATCTTCAGGGAATCTACAGTTTCCATTTCACCCAGGACAATCCTTAGATGGGAAGCGAAAAGTAATTATAATGAGTACAGGTTTATAAGTTCACAAAGTTAATCACTTTTATTTCATAAACTCTTGAGGAGCGCTGCATTTTCTGACTGGCATGTCAGTCTTGCAGGAGCCTGCAAACCACGCACAAGTCACATGATATAATATATATAGTCACTTACATGCATAACTTTTCCATGGAGAAATTATAAATATGAATATGGCATAATTATTATCAAAGGTTCCTTCTGAACTTTGTCTGTAGATGGTTATACTGATGATTTACAACAGAATTACAGAGTAATACCAGGGCCGCCATTAAACAAATCTTATGTCACAGTTATTCTGTCCTTGGGACAAAATATGAGGGCTATTAAAACCTACCTCATATTATCCTTATCAGGAACAGAATCAGCCAGCTCTGGAGAGTCAGCTCCAGTCATTACACTATCATTGTCAGAAAAGTCATCTTCACCTAATGTACAGGGAAAAAAGTATCATTAAGAGTGCTTTTCAAGTAGACATTTGAATACAAATGAAAATCTAGGTGTAGCATGTAACTGACCCAGAAGATGGAATGTAATTTTCATGCAATTTTTTTCTTTCCTTCTTTAGTAAATGATTGAAAAGAGTTCTAAAGTTGCTATGAGCATGTACAATGTAAATTTGAGAAGTCGTGATTGGATTTTTTGTAACTCTCTGGAAAAAAGCATTTTGAGAAATGCCCACACTGCTACAAACTAACATGTTACTGTAATTTGGACTCCAGAATTTGGTAAGAACCAGGCAAAATCACTAAGGGATTGTATGGAGTCACCAGAGCATAAAAAAATAGTTCCAATATTACTGGTACTCACAAATTTCAGTGACAGTCTAAGAGTTGACAAGAGTGTTTTTGTCTCTCATTTTTATTGTTGTTGAATTTTCCCCCCCTGAAAATTATCGGCTATAAGCCGAACCCCCTTCTCTGGTGGAAAATTTACTTTCAGTGGTTTAAATTTAACGGAAAAATTGCTTGGCTTATAGTCAAATACATATGGTATATTTTTTATTTATATTTAATATTTAGAGATTTATAATGGTAATTGAACTGAGTGGAGTGCAATTTGCTATGAAATCATACACGTGATTTCAAAATCGAACAAGCGCACAGCACAAGTTTGATTTGAAATCACAAGTATGATTTCAGACCAAAATTGCATGACACAAAGTTCAATTACCATTTGGGAATAAATTGCACTGTTGAGAGCCAATCAGATTACAAGGATCACCAGTGATTTCAAAATGGGTGTAATAAAGTATAACAAACTAATGAAAATAATTTTTTTTATTTATTTTTAAGATTTACAGATTTATAAGAAACGAGTACACCTTAAAAGTATCATTAGAAGAGGTGGAGAAACAAAAGTACAAAAATATCCCTACAAGGTTTAAGTCCGCCGGCACAACCCTTAAGTGCCAGCTACAAAAATACAAAAAATACGAACAATCCCATAAAAAACTTAAATGATAAATAAATGTAAAGTAGAAAAGACGTAAAAGTTATTCAACATGAACACAACACAAACATTTTGTTACTGGGGTATAAATCCACTCTGTCTTAGTGCACCTAACCCCAATATAATTTTTTCTAAACTAAATGTTTGCACCAGTACGAAATGCACTGCATGCCATTTTGTTAATTAATCTTCACTTTTTATGACTTTATGGGCTGTAAAAGTTACGAAATCTAGCCATCATCTGTTACGTGACTGAGCTAGTGAGAGGCATGGATCTGCACTGTACGTATTCCTGATTTGCATCACAGACTGATTTGCATTGTGGTACATGTAAGTCTTTGCATGCAAATCAGTTTGTGATGTCAAATCAGGAAAAGACCCATGACCCTCACTAGCTCAGTCGTGTGACAGGTGGTGGCTAGATTTTGTAACTTTTATGGCCTATAAAAAGTCATACATGTAAAAAAATCATTATTTGGTAAAAAAAAGGTGCAATGCATTTTGAACAGGTGTAAAGCTTTAGCTTAGAAAAAAAATATTTTGGGGTTACGTGCATTTTAAACTCTAACCTTGCTCTGGAAATGTCAGCTCATAGTAAAGATTATTAGCCTTTCTGTATGACTCTGGCCAGTTATAGCCGCGTCCAACAGGTTTGTATGGTTCTTGTTTTATTCCTTCATCTTTGTCTGACAGACGTGTTCCATACACATAGTACAATCTCTTCTGTTTCCCATCCTTTTTGGGTCCTTTGAACACATAGTGGAATTTAAAACTGTCTTCTGGTCGCACTTCCGCATCTACGATGAAAAAACACCATCCATTAAAAATGTTACTTAACAGTTACTACAAGTATAAGAAATATATTAGGCTGTAAATTAACAACAACAATTTCAAACAAATTTATTTGATAAATATTAACCAGGAAAATGACAAAATCAGGTTGGCAGTACACATATTTTAAATACAGTGTTTTACTTGGCATTAGACTGGCATTTTCATGGTAGATCATTCCCACTGGAAATGAAATGAAAAATACTTCTATCCCAAGTAAACGCTCATAGATCGTGTTGTTTTTTAACATTGAGTGAATGTTTTAAGCAAAGAAATTTCTCACACAATGACAAAGGTTATCATCTCTACCTTCACTGAAGTCATCAAGCCGAGGATGATAAAAGTACCCAGTTTTTACTTTAGTGTTGTCCTGCTCACTCTTCTCATCAGGGTGGCGATAGCGTACTGTACCATGACCAAGCTCAATCAAGGCTGGAGAATCCAACATCAGTTGCTATAAACAAAGTAAATAACATGGATCTGTATCCACCAGTTCACCCCAAGTGTGTCATGAATAACAGAAATGCTAATTTCTGAAGAGAACCGGGTGATTCTTTTGTTGGGCCAGTTTCCCCAATATTTAACCCCCCTCCTCCAAAAAAATTGATGCACCCCCCCCCCCCCCAATCGCATGGTTACAAAATAGGATATAGTACTGGCCACTGGTTTTGTTACAATTAAATGTAGCTATGGGGAGAAAAGTTGTTTTCCCAAAAAAGGTTTGGCTAACATCTTTGACAATTTACGTGTGAGTATTTATCAATTAAAACAAGCTAGCTAGCGCTTTGTCCTGCGATGCGTGATTAAGCTTATTCACCATGTTCTACTAAATTAATTTTGAACTTTTTGATAAGTCTTCTGACCAACCTGTAAAGTATGATCACTCAAATGAAACTACTTATACATGTAGAAGGTACATGTATTTCAAGCAGTTTTGGTTTGCATAATGCTGTGATGACTTCCTTTTTGAAAGAAAAGTCATGCACTTACCCCATTCTCGTTCCTCTTTGTCATGGCTTCAGCTCTAGGACTTATCAAAATCGACCCTCGTCTGTTAGCAGAAGCGCCGGTTCCCATCTTGGTTTACAATATGGTTGCCAGACCAAATTGGCTTCGAAACGTCGAACCGTTTTATTGTACTCCTTGGGTTACCTGGGCAGAAGAAGCTCAGTATAAAAAAATTACTTGGGAGTTGTTTCAAGCCATACTCTCCTCAAATTCGCTTACAAAAGGAACGTAGTAATATTCGAGAATTTATCAGCTCTCTCCGCCATGTTGTTTACCTGGTGACCGAGGTACGACATTTGCCTTATTTGCATAGCCTCGATTGCACACGTGCTCCACAGGACAACCAAACCATGGTAAAACAACAAGACGTTTGTGATCCAAAAGGTTAAAGGATCCTCGCACGTTCACTAGGCATGAATAGATTGTGCTAGTAAATTCAGGAAAAGTTGCTTCACAATATCCCCAAAAGTTGCTCTAAAGTTGCTCAAATATCAAAAAGTTGCCACCAAAATTTAGAAAAGTTGCCAACATTTTCATGTGTCACTTTGAAGAAAGATGGGTCATGAGGGGTAAAGTTTGTCCTTCCCTTTGGTATAGGTACGTCGATGACACCTTTACCATGTTTGACAGTAAAGACACTGCGAATGAGTTTTTGCAGTATTTGAACAGTCGTCACAACAGCATCAAATTCACTATTGAATTCGAACAGAACAACGAAATTCCATTTTTAGACATTCTTGTCAAACGCTGCCAGAACAACACCTTCAAGACATCCATTTACCGGAAGAAGACATTCACTGGCCTCTACACCAAATGAGGTTCGTTCACACCGCGCAAATACAAAATTGATCTCATTCGTACGCTCACTTATCGTTGTTATCGAATTTGCTCCACGCCCTCTTTATTGCAATCTGCTCTTAATGATCTCCGGAAACTTCTTCTACAAAATGGTTACCCTCAAGGTATAATTACCTACAACATTAACGATGTTTTGAACAGAAACAGAAACAAACCCAACAGCCCTGTCTTGACAGTTCCTAAGAAAGATATAATCATCCTGTTACCTTACTTAGGTCTACAGAGCAACCAAATCGCTAAACGCCCGAGATCCTGTGTTTCCAATTTCTACTCCTGCGTCAACCTTAAGACAGTTTTTCAGAACACTCTCCGCATCAAGTCTTTCTTTCCTTACAAGGACGGCTTAAACCGCTCTCAGAAGTCTAAAGTCATTTGTAAGGCCGGTTGCTGGGACTGCACTGATTTTTACATCGGTAAGACAAAAAGAAGACTTCATGACAGGAAAAATGAACATTTCAAGGCCCTCGCTAGAAATGACCACACATCAGCTATTGCTGACCACGTTAAAACCACTGGACACAACATCAAGTGGGATCATTTTGACATTTTAGCGTCGGGCAAAACCGATTATCATTGCAAAATTAAGGAAACCTTATTTATCCAAGAACTTAAGCCAGCTTTTAATGTAAACATTAGTAGTGAGAAGTTGTTGCTTTATTAATAAGGTGTATCCTTTCACATATTTACTGTTAAGATATACTGTTAAGATATGTTTTTTAGTTCCCTTGGATTTGTCCAAATGTTTGCATGTGAACTGCATTTTGATTCAAAAACATTGTCCCGTATTTTTTTTTCACCGATTTCTTTTTCGTTTTCGAGAAATAACGTATGCAAAAAAAACACCTAAAACTACACATAGGCAGTTTATGCCCCCAGCCCTTCAATTAATGTAATGTCAAGCTTGCATTAGCATGTCTGTTTATTGTGGTCATAGCACGCCCACATAAATATTCAAATGTCTTAACTACTTTTTTGTACATATTTAAGCTCCCTCAAATCCGCCTGTAAAGGTGGTTTGCACGTTACGTCATCGCCGCCATGCTGGTGGACGAAGACAATAGATCTCTCATTAGCTCCTTTTGTTCGTCCACCAGCGTTTGTTCATTTCGTCATTGTCATCTGTGTCTCTAGAGATTGGCTGCAAACCACCTATAGGTGTATTTTCATTTTTGGGGGGGAGAGGAAATTTTATAGCATGTGAGAGCAGTTTCATGAGTTAATGATAGGCATACAACTTGACATGGAAGAAGTTAGTAAAGCGGACTGGACTTGTCCCATCTACGTTGTTCAAAGCTTAAGGGGTCTGTGTCACCACGACTTTGAAATGCAACTAAACCTTGGTTTGTTGCCAGTCTTGATATAAATGCACTAGACAGGAGTTTGTGCTTGCACGAAAGTTTTGCACAGTTAGGCTAAAAATTTAGTCTAACTGGGTAAACTGTGGCTGTTAATTCTTTCAATCATTGATGCTTTTCATGCGGCTACGGTCTGCAACGTTTCCAAGCTGCAAACTCAACATCGCTGACCGTGATAACCAACAAGAATAACTTCGCCTGCTGTCTTGCGTTACATTGAACGTGACTATGCTAATTGATTTTTAGTAGAGTGGAGTCCAATTCGGTGTGTAATCATACGAGTGATAACAAAATCGGACGACCGCGCAGCGAGAGTCCAATTTTTTTTTATCACGAGTATGATTACAGACCGAATTGGACGACACGAAGTCTTATTACCAATTAATCATAAAAATTACAATTTCCGAGAAAAGAAGAAGAGCCAATTATGAAAGGGAGGTAAATTTCGCATTAAAAGACTGACAAAGGAAGCGTAAATTGTTTAATGTCGCTCCGAAATTGACTACAATCAAAATGAATGGTGATTGAAACCAAGGTTGTGATTGGTTGGTTTAAACTACAACTTTGAATGTGATTGGTTGATTTAAAATACTACTTTGAATGTGATTGGCTTATCAGTTGAACTGTCCGATAACAAACTGTCCAGTAACAAAGTGTCCAATAACAAACTGTCCAATAACAACTTGGCACATGAATTAGTGGAAAATAGGAGTTTTTTAAACCAATCACAATCGAGGAAATTGTAATTTTTATGATTAGTTGTGTTATGGGATGGGAGGGGAGGGAACAAAATGTGGGAGGGGACGGAAAAAATAAATAAGAAAAAGTTCTGTTTTTTCAATACATGTGTAGATAAGTATCTAATCGGTGAATAGCAAAAAAAAAAAAAAAGGAATTCCTTCAATATTATTTCAGTCCATCACACTGTCTCCAATAATTATAGTGAAAAACTAACATGACGCGACTATACAATTGTGGGGTAGGAGTGGCCTGGAGTGACCGGCAACTACAGATGTATGGGCTTTCATTTTATCGGCATAATTAGCATTTTTCCCTTTTTTAGATACTGTATTGATTATACAGTAATTTGTGGACACGAGGCTATTTTTTTAGTAGTACCTAACCTTGTCTACTCAGTGAATAATATAGAATGAAGTGCACTCTTTAAGGGCACAATGTTTTTTAGACTTTTCTGCTTATTTCTATTCCTTACTCCTATTCTGTCATAGAATATGTGGATTAAAGATGAAAGCGATCTGCGCACAGCTTGTCGCAGAACTGAACCTGTCTTCGGCAGCCCGCGCAAAGCCTGCATGGAAGGCGCTAGAAAAGGAAATGGAACTGGGGAAGCGATGGCGCGCGCTAGCTCCCTCCCGTTCCGTCGCTCCGCTCCCTCCTGTCGCACTCCGTGCTCTTTCCTCTCGCTTTTCCTCTCGCTTTCCCTCTCTAGGTATACAGCTAGGAGATAATGTCAGATTGCTTAACCTTATTTCTGTCATTTTCGAGCGAATCTGCGTTTTCAGTCTTCAGCGAACAAGCAAAAGAGGCCCTGTTGGGGGGGGGGGGGGGGGGTCTTTATGTCCCCCGTCTGAATTTCAAACCTTTACATGTCGCAATTTCGGAAGGGCCGCATGTCGCTGTCGGAATTTCATGCAGTGACACTGATGTCGGTGTCGCAATTTCGGAAAGTTCGAAACGTTTCTGAGGTCGTTTCTCGAACAAAAAATGCGTTGTCGTAATTCAGAGGTCGTAACTCAGTGTGTTTCCACACAGAAGACTGACAGAACGATTAACTTTTGAAAATACAAACTCGCTCTCGACATTCTCCTCTGCCTGAATGCCATCAAGTCGCTGTCTTATTTAAAATCGCCAATGTCGCTGTCCATTTTACTTTTATTTATTTACTGGAGCGGTCTTGTCGTTCGTCGTCATTTCATTTTCTTCATGTCGCCGTTTCAGAGCCGTGTCGCCCGTCGGAATTTATCCTAACAGGGCCTCGCAAAAGAATCTGCCAGCGGCACTGGAACTCACAGTGAAAATTTGAAAACCTGCTCTATTTCAAACTTCAAGAAATCAGTAAAAAGCGATCTTGTCAACGATTATTAGTTACTTGTATTCCTATTAACAGTTGTGTTGTTTCCCAGATTACTCTTTTGCTAAATTCTGTCACTTTTCTCAGTCTTAATGCCTTGTATTCATATATTAATTTAATTATTTTAGGCTTCCTTCATAGCATAGAAATAGCGTTTTTCCTCTTCTCTTCTCTTTTTTTCTTTTTATATGTGTATTTGTGCTTCAGTTTTCATGCTGACCTATAATTTATTTCTATTTATTGCTGATGTCAACTGGCTGCCTGGCTCCGCTAGCCCTTACGGTTATTCCAGGCAGCCAGTACTCTAAACTTTTACCTTTAATTTTTTCATTGTCAAATTATTGTTTTCTTAGCAAGAATGAGTACAAATAAAGATTGTTGTTGTTATGCTCCTCTCGGATTCAGACAACTTCTTGTTTTTAAGCAAAATGTCATCAAAAGAGGTAAATTCCCCGTCCTTCATAGCCTGCGTGACAGGCGTAGAACTGAGTGGATGGGAAGGAAGGGAAACGGGAGAGGGGAGTAACCCTCTCCCTGTCCCTCCCTCTCTAACCCTTTTCTACGAGCTTCTACGCCCGCCAAGGAGGCTACGTCCTTGAGTATCAGTTTGAAAATTTCCAGTTGAGAATTGAACGCTCCATTCTAATTCGGTCGCGGTCTCCGCAATCAGTGCCAGGAAACTGCAGCAACCCCCTACCCCATTCCCCGACCATTATTTTCGTTTCCTTAATAGGAACTCGTTCCCAATTTCGGCTTAAAATGTAAGTAGTTCGCGCTCCAATTTTCAGCTAGCTTCCCACGCAGTCGTGAGAGCTGGCTAATTTCAGCACCTTCGCTTGTCATCGTTTCTCCATACAACATAACCCTTTTCCAACCGCTTTTCAAATCTCCTTTAAAGTTCTGTTTAAGGTAATTCCCCTGAAAAGGATGTACTATTAAGATTTTTTTCAGACTTGGCACAATTGATAGTCATGCATAGGACATTGAAAAAATGCAATAAAAAGATGGGGTCACCGTGCTTGTTTTAGCCCTGCATACTCGTTGTTCGAAGTGTTTTTATGGGGTTGTGCGAGAAATGTTCGAAGCATGAACAACTGAAGAAAGCCGTTATTATGTAGCAAAAACTATGAATAGTAGTGAAAACTAGAGCCTAATTGTTTTTCTGGGCTATATTCTTTTAGTATTGTGATTTCAAATTGTCCGATCTTGCAAATATTGTGAGGAAATTGGACCACTTCGTCATCATCTCAAACTCCTTCCTGGCTCCAAACACAGAGTTTCACCCCGTTTATTTAACAAATAAAGAAGCCTCGCCTGTGATCTGTTCTGTTGTAAAGCACGCAGGAAGCGGATAGAGCACGAAAGAAGTGTAGGGGAAACACGAGACGTAGTCGAGTGTTTTCCCTACTTCTTGAGTGCTCTATCCGCTTCCTAAGTGCTTTACAACAGAACAGATCACAGGCGAGGCTTCTTTATTTGTTTTATAATAAAGAATTTCTTAATTTCCCCACGCATTCGGCTAAAATTTTCGGAAAACTTTATTTTCCAAATCGTACGAGTGGCGTCAGCCGTACACCCTCCGTACATCTGTACTCTGATAAGGTACGCTAAAACAGACCAATCACAATCCTTGTTAGAATGGTTCAAAACATTTTATTGGTTGAAACAGACCAAAGCTGTCAAAATGTCAAATCATCTAAGTTCGGAAACCATCAAAGTGCGAGTAGTCGCGAGTAGTTTTTTGGCCTAAAATCGGGATCGAAAAGAAAATTGTTCAGTAAAATCTAGCTGAAATTCGCTAAAAAAGCTGTAAAGATCAAGAGCTAGATTTAAAAGATACTCAGGAAGATGAATTTCCGAGTGATAAACGGAATAGCAAAAGAGGTTTCACGTGAAAAGCTTAAAACTTGGATCGACTTCGATGGAGCCCGGCGTAGCTGAATTGTGTGGTTGAAAAAGAAAATGATTCAACGCCTCAAGGGCTTTTACTTTACCATGGCATCTTGCAGCTCACCAAAAAAGGTTCACAGAACAGTTTACCATTAATGAGAGGAACGAGTAGCTCAAACTCGGTAGAAACCGTTGGGACAAACGGTTTGTTGTTTACGGAGGCCTGTTTTTAAGTGGATGTGTATTTTCAAGTGGTGGAACCTCAGTCTACAGCGCAGGTAAATAAATTGAAGCTTTGAACATTTGGTTTGATCTTTGTTACTTTTGTTCAGGACTGAAACTCATATTTATCTCTCGACTGGATGTAAATAATAATCATCTACACTCGTTTTGGACGCAAATTAAAAAGTAGTTGAGTTGTTTGTTTGTTTGGCTTGCGAAGGAAAGTGTTTTTACTTCGGCTTGGCTGACTGTTTTTCGACGTGCCTCGGCATTGTTGAGAAAAATTTACCCTTCTGTTTTTAACACGTAATTGGAATGAGTCCTCGTGAAATTAAGGGTTAATATCACTTGTGTTTCCAGAGGTTGCTGAAATTGCCCTTGTCGCTGCGCGACTCGCACAATTTCAGCAACTTCTAATTCTGAAAACACCCGTGATATTAATATCATGCTGTTATTTGTGGTGTTACTCGCAGAAGCATCTTCCAAATCCATTGAGGCTAAGAGCTCGTTTTCATACTCGATTTCTGGGTCTTATAAGACGCCTCACTCAAAATAAAAACCGAAGGAAAAATTCAGAAACTGGTCGGCCACTTTTCATTTGGGTCGACTCGATTTGCGTGAGACCGTAGCCGGCCGTGCATCTGTACTCTGATAAAGTACGCTGTTTTAACCAATCAGAGCGCGCGTTATATCAAAACTTTATTATAAATATAAATAATCCAACTTGTACTATAAAATTTTTTTCTCCTTAAAATATGTTTTTCGTGTGCCTATTACAAGTACATTACACCAATAAAAAAGGGGGGTCACCGTGCTCGTTTCTTTACAACACGACGACAAAGGGAAAATTTCAGCTGAAAAAGCTCAATGTCAAGGCAAATTCGCAATGTTTCTAGTGTACGCGCGCACGAGCGCGCGCTAAATGACGCCATAAATTATGTGCAGTAAGGATGCGCCATGCAATTGAGAGGAATCACCTTAACAATTCCAGATTACGGATATTAAACTCTTTGCCTTTAAAGCAGATCTAGTAGGAAGTTTTATTTGACTTGATCTTTTCCTTTGACTTGTACATGTCAAGATGTGTCGTAGCCTTTGCCAGTTTTGCCGGTCTGGCCGCTCCTACCCCACATCAAGTTCACAGATGACGTCAAAATGTGGTAAAAACAAAGAAGTGGCACACGAGCCGCAGGCGAGTGTGTCACTGATGTTTTTACCACATTTTGACGTCTTCTGTGATCTATTACTGAACAGGCGCACGGCAACATGGATTCTATTTGTGTTATATAATAAAGAAACAAAATGCAAGCGAAAAACTTGTTTATTTTCACATTTCTGGAAAAAAGCAGGTCGTGAAGACGTAATCTGTGCATCTGTCCTCTAATAGATCATAGCTAAGAACCAATCGCAACGCGCGAACTATTCACCTTTGGAGACAGTGGGTGCTTACCATTTGCCAGAAAAATCCGGATGGAATGACCGTTGAATAATGGTAAGCGATTTTCTGAATTTACCGACCAACCGGATGAGATTGGAGCTTACCATTTACTGCAAGGCGTTCCGTCATGCGCACTCACTCGTTCTGGCGCAAAAGGACCTGGAAACGGAACGGTTCGGTCAAATGGTAAGCAATTTTCCGAAATTCCGTTCCGAACGGGAAAAGAGGACTACCTCTGGAGGTTGTCCACAATTTACGAAAAGATTTTCCGGAAAATTACCTTACCATTTGACTTCACACTGAAATTTCCGGATTTTTCTGACAAATGGTAAGCACCCAGTGTGATGGACAAAAACAATATTGAAGGAATTCCTTTTTCTGCTATTCACCGATTAGATACTTGTCTATACATGTATTGAAAAAAAAAAAGAACTTTTCTTATTTATTTGTTCCGTCCCCTCCCACATTTTGTTTCCTCCCCTCCCATCCCATAACACAACAAACAAACAATTAGCATAGTCACGTTCAATATAACGCAAGACAGTTATTCTTGTTGGTTAGTCTTGTTGGTTATAACGATCCGCGATGTTGAGTTTGCAGCTTGGAAACGTTGCAGACCGTAGCCGCATGAAAAGCATCAATGATGGAAAGAAATTTGCAGAAAGTAGTGCCATTGAATCGGGTCGCTTTTGTTTGCTGGAAGCATGCAGAACATTTTCTCCGTGGGCAGGCCGTGAGTGTATGGTTGCATGTGGTTGTTTCAAAATTATTAGCATAATGTATTTTATGTTTGTGTGTCCCCTCAAGATGCATATAATATCTGCAATTACGAAATTGCAAAACTTTAACTTTAGAATTTGATATTTTCCATCTCGTGGTTTACAACTTGAATTAACGAAATTTATTCAATAGACTACCTTACAACCGCCAATGTTTACTTTGTGGGTCTCGCAAGCGATAACGACATATCACGTTTATGCAACGTTTTACCACAACACAAGATTTCTATTGAATACAATCATTAAAGAAAGTTAAGACCCGTTGTTTAGAAGGCCAGTAAAAGAATCTGAACCGTAAAAAAAATATCTTTTCGCCAATTTTTAGAATTATGCAAATGACTTTGATACCAACGACAATTATGTAAACACAGGGATTTTCGTCAAGTTTGAGCTCGTTGTGTGTGGAAGCTAAGGTGATACCCGCCGGTTTGAAGCAATATACCAGTTCATTGGAGTATATACTTTGCTCTGATGTTGTTTTTTTATCACGATTTAGACCAAACTTTTGAGATTTCTTTCCTTTCATTTGGTTAGTTTTCGATATGCAAATTAAGGCTCAAGACAAGGGTGTCTTCTAATCACGCTGGAATGCGTAAGATTTTTTGGTAAGTTTCTATATTTTGTCTGTGAACTAACTGAATACACCTTGTAACTTGTAGCGAAATAGAATTCAGTGAACTAGATTTTTGCAGTCAGAGCGCGCTTGACAAAATCTGTGAAATTTACACTTTCGATCGCTATCAGTTCGGCAGGTGAGCCAAAATTCAATTTGGGCCTGTGGCGGCGCAAAAATAAAGAATTGGAAAATAATTGAAGCATTTTTTAAACGTGTGTAACAAACCCTTTTCATGGTCAAAAAATAAAGGAAAACTTGTTTAGGTCGCCAAGTCGAGAGGACCGCTTTTAGCGGGACTGCCTCTTAAGGCTAAATTGAAGACATTTTTTTTAGAGTAGCTTACCCTATGAATATCTCGTGATATTTTATAGACTTTTACTATATCCAGAATTGTTAATAGCTACTTTTAACTTTTTTTGACTAGTTTTTTAATCTTTTTAACTTTTAACTGTTCTTTTATTTGTAAGGCGCATTAGATGATATTCACATGTTAATTTACGCCTAGGAAATATTAATTATTATTATTATTATTATTGTTATTATTATTATTATTATTATTATTATCATTATTATCTCAAACAAAATGGAGGCTAACTAGATAACCTCGCGGTTTTATTAGCCTTCATGCACAAACTATACGCCACTGTCACCTTTAATTGTTATATATGTATTCCTTTTTTCTTTTTATGCTAATGTTGCAATTTAAAATGCAAGTGCAAAAATAAAGTGAAGTTAAAGTTGAAGAAGTTGAAGTATTATGTTGTCTTCGCTGCCGTGGCTGTCGTCGCCATCACGTCGTTGTCGTCGCTGGCATTGGTAGTCATCGTCGTTATTTGTCGCTGGCATCTTCGGACGCAGCTGTCTTCGTTATCGTCCTTGCGTTGATGATGCAAGCGGAAAGATTAAGATAGTTTAGAGATTACCTAGTTCCTAGACCTCTCGCTGTTAAGTTTCTTCTCGGTCAAACCGTTCGGGTCACGTGGTCCGGGAGAAAAAGCCTTGGCTACGTCACCGAAACGAAATGATCGTGAGCCTGGGAGAAGGCCGCACAGGAAGTAGGCAAGATTAGAGGGTGTATCGCGGACAAAGAACAGGAAAGCCGCTGAACCCAAACAATAAGTATAAACAGCAAAATTTACATCGCGTCGAAGTCATTAAATAATCCTGTCGGCATAAAACAGACAGGGAAAAAAACTACTGCACAATATTGCAATTTCAATTTAAGACTAAATCGCCTACGGGGAGCACGTAAATTATTTAAAGTTAATCTTTTTAACCTTAACTCCTACCGGTGATTGTGATTTTTCCACCAAAACATCTTGAGAAGGAATCCTTTTTCTGATGCAAGCCGGGTCTTGTTTTGTGTGTGTGTGTGTGTGTGTGTAAACGTGTCTTTTTTTTCCTGTAACATTATTGTGACGGTTAATTTTTATTGCGATACAAATTATGTTTTATTGGAAAGAGATTTAAGCGGCATAATTTGGTTAGTCTTGTACGCTTCTTACATGCACCCCATCAAATTTCGGTAGTAAATAACTCACTCCTTGTGTTTTATTTCTAACATTCAGCTTTATCTACGATCGAAGCTTTGCAAGATCATGAATGTTCGTACACTTCCAAGTGAAGAAAACTTTAAATTGCTCTCTGCAAAATGCTGAAAACCAGAAAAATCCTTAAATTAGAAACGCGCTGATTATCGTTCCTGCTTGACTGGAGAATGTCAGGAAGAGATTTCATTGTTCCATACTGATGAAGCTGACATCCTCTATATAGTAGAAGCACGAATGATGGGGAAGTTCTGTTCACTGCATGGCTTTCATTTGAAAAAGCCAGCTTTGATATTTCAACCACAAACTCACAAACTCAAAAGTTAGAACCAAATAGAAGAATATTTGTATAAACTGCTCCACAGAAAAACAATGTTCAATATTTCAGATATTTCGCAGAAGCATGTGAGCATTCCGCCTCTTCGGATATAAAATGAAGGTGATTCTAAAGCAGTTTAAATTCATTGAGAATTTGTTTCTACATACAATCTCAATATTTCAAAAACTGTGACTGGATTTCTGTTTATTAAAAAACGTATTTTTTATACAGTTTTATGTGGGGCGGCAATTTTGTTATTAAAAATTTGTTTTGAAAAAGAAGATTAAACTGTGAAAAGAGCCAGGTGTTCCACAGTAACGTTTCCGATGACTGGAATCTTCAGCCGTCAATTTGAATTCGTGTAAATAATATATGACTCTCGATTCAGAAAAATACATCCGTCACAACTTCAAAGCCGCGTTAGAGACGAACTCGATGGTTCCGTTGTTATATATACTCCATCGTGACATAAAATTGGATTTCAATTCAGAGACGTAATTGCTTACATTTAAACTAATATCTAGTGAGCTGAATGCATTATATTATTGCGTACTTTTCAAAGAAGGATCTTCGTGATCTATTGAAAGTGAATTTGAAATTAATGAACCGCAAAGTTTTTTTGAATTGCCCTTACTGGCGGCAATTAAGTTGTTTTATGGAAGCTTCTTTAGCGCCTGGCTGAAAGAGCATGTATGCCGGGAAAGAGACGAGTCGGCCTTGAGCATCTTATAGTGCAATAACTGACGTCGTCGTGGCAGGAGACATATCATTCAATCTTCTTCAAATAACACAAAAATATAGCTACCACGACAACAATTTTATTTTAATTTTTAATCACTTTAAACGTGTGGGAGAGACCGCCCCGGACGCTATTTACTCGGTATTTCGCGTAATCGACAGCTTTCTTGGGTATATCTGATATCCTTTTTTCTAACCTGTGGCAAAGATATCTGCATTCGCATCTTCGCGCGTTATATGGATTTATAACTCCAGAAATACAAAATCATCTGCGTGCGCAATCAGCTTGAGGAAAATCTCACCATCTTGCACTGAATACTATATACGGACAAATCATTTGAGAGAGACACAGTGTAACTAGCTAAAGAAAGATGCTGCATGAAACAGTGATTCGCCAAGCGAAAGGAAGATAAAATGGAGTGTATTCTTCGTGTTGTCCAGCCAGCGTTGCGTGCGTTGAGGAAAGAGCATTGCATGCCATTTTAAACTGTCGTGTTTTATAAGTTTTTGAACGGGTGAATTTGATCGTACCACGCAGAGTTAGTTGCTGTCTGTATGGTAAATTTAGCCGTTTGTGGTCTCGCACTTGCCTCTCTGCTATTTTTAGCGCCGAGTTTTATATTTTTAAACGTTGGATTTCGCTGTTCGAGGTTTTTCAATTCAAGCGAGGACATCATCGAAAAGTCTTACTGTCAGAGAGTGGACGAAGAGCTCTCCTATGTGTTAATATGCAGTGGTTTTGTCTTTCTGCTGTCGGCTTTAGCTACCATGGCTTTCACTCTCGTTGTGTACCTAAGCTCGAGACATTCAAACCTGAAGAAAAATGGATCGCTGACAAGTGCGGAAATATGTGACGTCTGACGGAATTGAGAAACCTGTTTGTGCAACTGAAGGACATTTTGAAACACAACAACATCATCAAAGCCTTTATTAAATAAAAAATATGTGCGCCTTCATGCAGCTAGAGTTCAAAACAGATGGATACTTCAATCACGTCATGATATATATATATATATATATATATATATATATATATATATATATATATATATATATTATATATATCCAAATGGTTATAGAGTTTTGAACGGATTTTCTTAATTTACTACTTATACGGGTGAAAATGTTATTACACTTTATATGGACGTCTCTCAGATCTTGCAAGGGCTTCCGACTTGTAGAAATCTATTTTAAATTTAGATTGCTAGATTGCTTTTCATATAAAGCCGCCGTTGAATTTCCTTTTTAAACTTCGGTCGAGAATTTGTTATTGTTTTGTGTCTAATATTATTATAAACAAATTTAGATGTTTGCAAATTTCGCGAGTTACACAGGATACTGCAAGACGACGTAATCGTTACAAAAATATATAGCGGACTATATTTTGTAGTTTTTAAATCAGTTATGTGTACTATAAAAGAGGAAATCTTCCGCATAGGGCATGCTATTTTGTACAGAGTTACTCAGTTTAATTTAGTTCTAAGTTTGGATTTACAATTCATCTAGACAAGCCTTCAGTGCGAAATATCACGTACTTCGGCTTTCTTGAATCAGTTCCGGCATTGCTGCTTAATATTTAGTTCACAGTAATCACTCAAAGTGCTTGATCATGATTTTCTTCAAATGAAAGCCTTAAGAACTTCGCTCATATGAGATTGTTTGTCGTGTGTTCTTCTCATCAGGTTTTACAAAATAATTCAACTTTTGGTAATAATTTTCGTTGTCTCGATAAGGATCGCTTCGTATGAAATCAATCTATTTATAGCTCGCGTAATACGGTCGAAAATAAAACGAAAATGCATTAGGGTGGTATTGCCTTCTGACGCAAGTGATGTATGTCATATTAATTCGCTTTTATCTGAACATGGGAGGGTATTTTACAGTAAGTAATGATCTAGGATGCCCTGATTATCACTTGCGAGTTGTAACACACAGTGACGCCAAATTTGACAATGTTTATATAAGGTAATGGCTTACTTTGGAATCTATACTTCGAATTACTCAATCAAGAAATATTTCTCATTATGTCGCCAGACAATGTCAGTTTTTTGCTATGTTTTAACAGCTTATTGCTGACGATGGTAAAAGCTTGTCGTTCAAATATGTACATATCTTGTATTTTAGTACCCGTAAATGAAACCAAGTGTACGCAGATTTCGTAGTTTAGAGACGTAAGCAATAATTATCTGCTTATCGATGCTTTAAATCAAGAGAGGGTTTTCATAAAAAATGGGAATAATTAAAAAAATAAATAAATCGCTCTGATTTGCGGGTCATTAACCACAGTCAACTAATTTAATCCATTTGCTTTATTACGCATTACCAGGACCAGGTTAGAAAAAACATAGATAAGTCAATCTGAAACCATACGGGCAATACGAAAACACTGCATCATCCGGGATATTTAAACTTGGTTTTCGTCTCGCACCAGATCATCTGCCAATCAGAAAATTGACGGCAAAACAAGAAAACTAGCAACGTGGCCTCCACTAACAAGTTACTTGCCTTTAAGAAAAAGATGTTAGAATTTTTATTTACACAATCTTGAATCTGTCATGCCGCACTCACACAGCACCAACTTTTAATCTAATATTGTCCTTCGAAGTGGCCTCTCATATAAGCCTTGTGGTTTCCTGAGGTCTACTCGCCACTAATAACTTAGGTGTAATACTTGTAAATATTATGAAGATCGCAAACAAACAAACAAAGAAATAAATAAATAAATAAATAACAATCTTTTATCACGCATCAAAACCTGCCCATCTCCCCCAGAAATTCCAAGAGTATCAGAAATTTGCTGAAATTAGAAACAAAATATTTAGCCACGTGGAAATAACATTTTACTGTACAAAAAATGGATATCATTATTTTTCACTTTTAAATTTCCTGGGCGCTGCCATTTTGGATTTCATGACGTTGTCGAGAAGCAAATGAAGCAGAAACTCCAATAGGGCAACCGAATGACGTCAACAAATCCAAAATGGCGGCGAACGGGAAATTTGAAAATTAACATAGCGATGATGATATCGATTTTGTTTCAGCATTTAAACGTTATTTCCACGCTTAAAAGCAAAATTTGGAATCTAGAAATTATTTTCAACAATTTAGCGTTAATTTGCTGTAAAAGTGGAGGTTGCCTTTAAGTATGGTTCTTTCAGTGACGCGGTTGAACTGGGACTAGCCTGAGATGGAGACTAATGAAATGGACATTAATTTGCATATAATTGTATCTTCCAAAGTATCTTGCAATATATTCTGAATCTTATGATCCAATTTCAGTACATACGTACTATAACTCGTGTCACTGGAAGTTTATTAAAAAATCGAGCTGAAGAAAGACAACCGAGGCGTGAAATGGAAACTTTTGCGTTGAACTCGTTATGGGACTACATCTTTTAAGGAAAAAAAAGTGTTGTCGACTTTAAAAACAAACGAGACCTGGAGGGCTTATTAGCAGCAATTGTCCATTTCTGCGCAAGGAAAACTACTTCAAATTTGCAAAGGACTTACTGAAACAGCAACCGAGGACTGCTGTGGATCGCGAACAAGTAATTGAAAGTTGAAAATGCGATGTTGCAACAAACTCGACTTGAGTATCTGTGGCCTTTTGGTAACCACAACGTTATTTCTTTTTCCAGCGGCAGTTTTCCTGGTCCTTGCTTTCCAATGCGTGGGAAGGAATATCAACACCATTAGTGAAGATAAAACGAGTAACGACGGCTCGTGCAGACTTATCGACCATCAAACAATTGTCATTCTGTTTGTGTTTGGACTCGTATTTCTCCTCATGGGTATTATGGTTTGCGGGTTTGCTTTCCTCGTTCATCATACAAATGCTAAAGAGAAGAGAAAGGAACGAAGAAAGTTAATTTTTCGTGAGATAAAAAGGATTTTCTTCGAGCGTAGCAAATGGTTGGTCGGCTGTCAGTGAAGCTTTAATTGCCAATTATCGACAAAGCCATACTTTTTTAAATTCATTGACGCACTACTTCCGCTAAAACGTTAAATTGCCAAAACACTGAGCTTTGAATTCATTTTAGGATAGATGAAAGAGTGAAAACGAAAAATTAAGGTGTAATTCAATACATGTACATAATGTCAAAGAACTCGAAAGTCTCCGTGAGTGCAGACGTGGTTCAAAAATTTGCACTCGGTCTTGAAGTGGGCTGGTTTAATAATGCTCACATTTACTTAGCAGATTCGAGAAAAAGAACGCTCAGTACTAAAAGAATGTTCTTAAGATTGAAACTTATGATAGCTTATCACAGGTGTATCACATAGAATTATGTTATATCTTCTTATGCGTATGTATTAAAACTGCACTAGTCGAAACAATTTGCATAAATCAACAAGAGGGTACTTGTGTAAATACACATATGGATTTTCCATTCGACGCTGTTCTCAATTTTTTAAATATTCGAAATTTTAAATGCCTTCCTAGCTGTACTTCTCTGTTTTTTAATTTTAAATCCCATGTTTGGATTCTCACGGAATAAATGGCAAAAGCGATACTTTTTTTGCAACCTAATTGGGCAAAACAAAACAAAACAAAAAAACGAAGCACCTGCCTTTTGGGAAAAAAATCAGACCTTTGAAAGGGTCTGTATCTGTTTCTCGAGCAGTTATAAGCATAACAAAAGCAAATACTGCTTCCAGGTTTTAAGATCTCTAAATGAAATGATAGTTTCCGGACATGAATTGTCTATGTATGGTTCTATCTTTTGTTTATTCCTCAGAAGTTTTCAAAACAAAATTTTAGCGCGCATTAAACTGCGGTAAAAATTGTATATTGTACGTGTAAGCAATTTGTACTTGGTAATGTAACTATGAGTAAATTGTTGGGAGAGAAAAAACTCATTATTGTACTTGTTATTATATGCCAGGTCTGTACGCTCCTTGTACATTGAAGTTAAGGTGAAAGTAAACAAGGCTTTGAACGATTTGCAGTTGATAGTATAGCAATAAGTGAACAAGTCAAGATAAAAGTAAACATACAGTGGTTACACACACCACGGTGAATGGCATTTCCCGCGGTAGATCCTCCCGCGGTGCATCACATTTGGGTTTTTAGTCCACCGTGGTAATCAATCTCGTCCCCAGAGCCTACGTTACCCTTGGCCAAAAGGATCGCAGCCTCTGGGAACGAGATTGCCGTGGTAATATGCAGTTACACGAGATTTGTGGTTTGCGAACCGAAACCCGCGAAGAATTCATTCATTCACATTCATTCATTTCCCTTCGTGGTTTCGTGCTGATGTCAAACGGAGCATCATGCATAATTGGCTCTCGTACCTTGGGCATCAAAACATCACAGGAACTTATCACCTTAATTAAGAATATATCGAGAATCTCAAATCAGTTTGGAAAAATCAAAGTTTGGTTGATAACACCCAAACACCCCTTTAGGGAATTATTTCAAGAAATGATATTAAAAAATCCCCAAGAGCTTTACATTTGGAGAATTTTGTTCATTAAAGTGGTTTAAATTTCAAACAATTTCAAAGGAACAGTACCGGAGCACAAAAGCTCCTACTGACTTCATCTTCCTCACATGATTAGAAGACTTCCAACGCTTCACGACTGTGTAAAAAGTTCAAGCAAAAGAACTTTATAGTATAGTTTTTGGCCGTCGTTGCTTACCCCATGGTATGTGGTTTTGAATGTGAAAATAACGCCTAACTTTAGCCGCCCATAATCGATCCTGGTATAATTGAAAACGTAAAGCTTATGGGATGTGGCTGGAGTGACAAGGATACTTCACAAATTAATGTGATCAAGTAAGCTGAAGCCACTCAAAAGGCACTAAGGCCACAAGGTAGCGGGCATTACCCCTTTTTAAGGGGTAATGCCCGCGGTAGCGGTAGCGGGCATTACCCCTTTTTAAGGGGTAATGCCCGCTACCTTGTGGCCTTAGTGCCTTTTGAGTGGCTTCAGCTTACTTGATCACATTAATTTGTGAAGTATCCTTGTCACTCCAGCCACATCCCACAAGCTTTACGTTTTCATTGCTTGTTTTATTGATATGTGAGTACTTGAGCCTGAGTATTAGCTATGCCATGCTGATGAGGCCTAACAAGGCCGAAACAGCTGTCCATGGCTGCTAATGCTTAGGCTCAATCTTTGCTTTGGTAGATTTAAGGGGTAATGCCCGCTACCTTGTGGCCTTAGTGCCTTTTGAGTGGCTTCAGCTTACTTGATCACATTAATTTGTGAAGTATCCTGGTATAATTGAAATTGAAATTAAAAAAAAAAAAAAAAAAAACCAGTTATACTACATGAAAGAAGGGTACAAGGTGGGACATACGGCTTGCTCGAACCCAATCCTCCGTCCGCCGTTTCAGAACATAGCAACGCGACCGGACATTATCCGCTCTGGGACGAAGTTAAATTTATTGACCGAGACCCACATTGGTACACCCGTAGGGTTAAAGAGGCTATTCACATAAGACTTCACCCTAACAACATCAACAGGGACAGTGGAATTGAAACTCCTGAAGCGTGGATGCCCACGATCAAACAACACAACAGCCGATCAGTACCAAAGCGGACCGTTGAGGGGACAATTTCTAGTCTGAACGACAAGGATCGAAATCCTCCAATCAACAACAGCCTAAGCGAGGATCGAACGCACCAATCACCACCAGCCACGGTGCTTCTTATACTCACACGCAGCCACTCGACACCATCGCCTGATGAAGACCAGCAGTATAGCGGTCGAAACGTCACGATCCACATCTTTGTGACTCAAATTTAAACACTAGCGTGTACTGAAATTTTAACTGGAGACCTTCGGACGACGTGTGGGCACAACGTGTAGTATGACTGTTTTTTCAATTTGTGATATAACAGGATCGGTTTTGGGTGGCTAAAGTTTGGCGTTATTTTCACATTCAAAACAAATATTAAGAAAACACATTTTATAATTTTTAAATCAAAAAGGAAAAATAAATTATACTACTATTTCAGTGAAAATTAATGGTCAGCAAATTGAGAAAGTCAAATATACAAAATTTTTGGGCTTATATGTAGATGACGAGCTCACATGGAAATATCACATTGACCAAGTTGCAACAAAAATATCAAAAATGACAGGAATAATGGCTAAAGGGAGGCATTATGCATTTGAATATTTACTTTATTACGCAATTTTTTGAAACTCTCCCAATGGGTCTGTGAGGCATATTTTATTGCCCGTTTTTTGTGACAGTCTCGATTTCTCATGAGGTCCTTGATGTGAGGTGTAATCCAGGGAACGGTGTTCCCTCATGTTCTTTTGTGTCGTATGGGTGCATGCCTATTTAATGTCTCAGTAAAAAAGGATTTCCATACATTCCAACAAGTGTTGGGATTATTGATTTGGTGAATCACGTTCCAAGGCATTCGGGATAAATCTTCAGCGAAAAGCTCAGGATCGAAGTGTTTGTAGTCTCTGATTTCTCTCACACCCGGATTAGTTTTTGGTAACACAGATTTCCTCACTGCATAAATCAAACTGTGATCTGAGATTCCAAGATGTATAACACCATGAGCATATATGTTCTCTTTGGCATTTGTTAAAACTAGATCTATCAGGGTGGCTGAAGTATCTGTCATCCTGTCGCTTAAAAAAAATGGAGATTACAGGGACGGCTGGGACGATCGCTGGTTTCCATGTGATCGCCTCGATCGTCGATCTCACATCGTCGTCTAAGTTATTGAACTCCGAAGGCGGAACAGCATCACGACCAGAACATGATGGAATGGTTTTTCTCTTTTTCAGATAGCGGCCATAAGCGGTGCGATTGTACTTATATATTTCTTTTCTGCTTCAGCCGCGTCCAACGCGAATTTGTCCAGCAATTAATTCTTATAAACTTGTTCTTGTAGTCTTTAGCGAATTTGTTGTGGAGACAAGGATATCAGTTCTGCAATTCTTCCATAAATAATGCCGTGTTAAACTCTATTGGAGGTGCAGCAGTTACCGCCATTTTGGAACGCGTAAAGAGCTGTGAATTATGGGATAAAATGATGCTTTCTGGGATATACTTCGATGGTCTAGATGGTTCCTATTGTCTGAGAATGTTTCCATATGATTGCTTCAAATTTTACACGATCGCCTCAATCGTCCGGATAGAACTCAGTTCTATCCAAGCGATCGTGGTCGTCCCAATCGTCCGGGTCGTTCGGGATAGTCTGGCTAGTGTTTCCATATAATCGTCCCAATCGGTTGTGCTTTATTTCAGACGACTGAGGTCCTGTTAGGGGGGATCTTTATGTACCCCGTCTGAATTTTTACATGTCGCAATTACGGAAGGGCCGCATGTCGCTGTCGGAATTTCATGCAGTGGCACTGATGTCGATGTCTCAATTTCGGATAGTTCGGAACGTTTCTGAGGTCGTTTCTCCAACAAAAAATGCGTTGTCGTGATCCAGGGGTCGCAACTCAATGTGTTTCCACACAGAAGACTAACAGAACGATTAACTTTTTGAAAAACAAACTCATTTTTCTCATTATTCTGCCCGAATAACATCAAGTCGTTGCCTTATTTATAATCGCCAATTTCGCTGTCCATTTTCCTTTTATTTTTGTCGCTGTACATGTCGCCATTTCACTGGAGCGTTCTTGTCGTTCGTCGTCACTGACTTCATTTCCTTCAAGTCACCCTTTCAGAGCCCTGTCGCTCAAAGGAATTTACCCACAGTTCCTCACGACTGGAGCAATCCGGACGATCATATGGAAACCAGGCTTTGATTGATTGATTGATTGATTGATTGATTGATGACTTTATTAATGTGTCATAGAAATCTAGCAGAGGGGATTCCCCACTGCTAATAGGGGACATCTAACTATTCTAAAATACATTTTAAAAATACATATCGAATCAACATAGAATCGAAACTACAAATCTACTAAGAATTACAATCAGGAAAACAACAGATGAAAGCTACTAACGTACATACAACTAAAACTCCAATCATAGTCATAAAAAATTCTAAATCATGAAAGTGAGACATCAGGAATTGCAAAGGTAGCAACCATCACATCCATCTAAAATGTTACTTAAATCAAGACTGCGTATCCGAGTCTTGAACTGCAAAAGACTGCTGGCCGATCTGTCTTTGCCTGGTATCTTGCTCCAGAGTCTTGGACCTAGATATCGGATTGAGTATTTACCGAGCGTAACTGTGTCAAAACTAGGTAGATATAGATCTTTCTGCCGTAAATTGTAAATGTGGCTGTTAGTCAGAAACATATCACAAATAGTCCGCGGACACAAATTGCGTTTAACCTTATACATTAGGATAAATATCTAATGTCTTGTAGTCTCCTATTATACAACGATAACTAGCTAGATAACTTTGCTTAAATACAGCGCGCAGTGCACGCTCCTGTACTCTCTCTAGTCTACTGGTATCCGAGGCTCTACAGAAATGCCACACTAAGTGGCAATATGTTAAATGAGGGAGAATAGCTGCCTTGTAGAGAATCATGTAATTTGTCCTCAGTTGGTATGAGGTTCCTCAGCCTCATGATCACACTTATTCTTTGGCTAGCTTTCTTACAAACATTACTAATGTGCAAATTAAAATTAAGACAACAATCGATAGTTACGCCTAGGGGCTTTACATTATCTGATTCCATTATATGCTTGCCAGGCTTTACTGCCAGGCTTTACTGTACTTTCTTTGAGACCACAAATTTGCATAAAACTGCAAAACTGCTGACTATGTAACTTGAAACCTTCCTCTAAACATGACCGAAAAATTCACTCGTTGACCATTACACAGCTTCAGAAGCGGAGAAAAAAACTCTAAGCAGAACGGACTTTATTTCATTTCCTTCTTTTTGCACAGCTATCGAAAATGAAGAAGTCCTCGTGTAAACAAAACGAGAAGATTATTCATTAAGTTTGTATTTGGCTTAGATGATAAATTTACTTAACTTCAGAACAACTAGCGCGCGATGTAATGCGTTGCACCTTCCACTGCTTGGTTTTCTTTAACCGATGAAAAAACCGCCACGTTTCTTCTATTGTGCATTGCCCAATCAAAACACCGCCACGTCATTACTGTTGTAAATTTTTCTGCACAGGAAACAAAAAAATAAGAAAATAGAAAAGAAAGGGACCGAAACCTAACATGATTTCCAACTCGGAGCCTTACGGCCCGAGTAATTACCAGGTGAGTGCTATTGTAGCAACAGAATTCATCGATTACGTACCGTACTTTGTACAATTACTGTCTCAGCCTGCGCAGCAGGCGCTAGAAACGGAACGGGAAGGGGAGAACAAGCGCGTACGTCAACCTTTCCCCTCCTCTTCCCCTTTCTAGCGCCTGCCACGCAAGCTACAATTATCTTCTCTTGAGGCCTTATCAATGATATTGTTTCTTATGAATCGTGAGAATATTTCAACAAGAGTCATTCTGGGTAAAACAAAAACAGCACATGGGCATTTAACATTGATTTGAACCATGAAAAGGTTTCTTCGCCTGAAAGTGTCTATTGCTAACTTCTCTACAGTTTCTACATTGTCCCAGTCCACTTTACGTCCATTCTGTTTAATTTCAAGAGCAACTTGTTTATAATGATGGTCTAAAACTTGCAAACATAAATTTTCATTATCATCATAACAAGGTGGATCTGATAGTTTCTTGAAGATACGCTTTCCAGTGTTGACTCTCTGCAGATCATGATGCATAAGAACAAAGTTATCGCTCAAAGAAAAGTTCTTCTTTGAGCAGATATCCTCTTTATTTCCTGTTGCTTCGTGCAATAAGCAGTAGCTGGTTAGCACATTTGGAAATAACCCCTCCCAATGAAACGCTGTCTGAGGTTCGGACAAAACCTCTTGTATATCGTCTAGTCCAATAGTGTGACCAACTGGGAACCGCTTATTGTATTCTGTTAAATTGGCGCACAACTGAAAATTCCAGTCGTATCGATCTCGTTCGAAGTACCAGGCATAACTGAGGACAACGTTTACTGGAGATATAAATGACACGTAAAACTTTCTGAAGGCTTCTTCGAAGTTACTTGTGTTGAAGTTTTTCAATATGTGCTCTCTGCGGTGAGTGAAGTTGTCACGTTAGATGTAGATCGGAAAATAGGTCATATAGTCTACAACAAATGGGAAGCCTAATGCCAACTCTGTAGTTCTCGCCCAGTCATGAACCCAGGAGTATGCAAGGAAGGAGTCCCAGGCCAACACCCTTAACTTTGTGCCATTGAATATCGAAGAATTTGTCACCGGTGTAGCGAAGACTGCATCAGTATCCATCCACGCTATAATGGAGTCATTTGTGTACAAATCAATAAAGAAACTGCTCCAAAGCTGGCGATTGTAACCTGGTGCCCTTGGCATACCAGGAAAGTCCAAAAATTTGTCGTCTTGAGGTAGTGCTTCATACAACACTTCAAGCTTGTATTCTGGAAAGTGTTCTTTGATTTGTTTAACAGTGTTTTCTCCAAAGGTGTGATCAAGCTCTGATTCTTCATCAAGTACCACGACTTTCTTGCCATACGATGGTGACCAATAGAGCACAGTGGACCTAAACAAGTCACAGTAAAAGCGGTATCTGAACTTTTCCAATTTGCCTGGCATTCTCACGAATATTGTTATTGGGACGCCTGCGGTGTCTGCGTTTGTCATATCAGTTGGATCACTGGTAGTACTCTGGCATTCCATAATCCTCGTAGCACTGATGTCAGTAACTACAGCGAACAACTGTGATGTACCCTCTTTCCACATCACAATTGTATAGAACATGGTAGCGGCAGTGGTCATCAGTAGGAAGAAGCATTTAGATCTGTACCTCTTTTGGGGAAGGATACCGGGAAACCCATTTTTGTAATTCAGAAACTACCTTCGTGAAAGACACCTTAAAAAAAAAAAAAAGAAGAAGCATCCAAAGGTTCGGCAAGCGGCAAGCGGAAAGATTAAGATAGTTTAGAGATTACCTAGTTCCTAGACCTCTCACTGTTAAGTTTCTTCTCGGTCAAACCGTTCGGGTCATTTGGTCCGGGAGAAAAAACCTCGGCTACGTCACCGAAACGAAATGATCGTGAGACCCTGGGAGAAAGCCATACAGGAAGTAAGCAAGTTTAGAGGGTGTATCGCGGACAAAGAACAGGAAAGCCGCTGAACCCAAACAATAAATTTAAACAGTAAAATTTACATCGCGTCGTAGTCATTAAATAATCCTTTCGGCATAACATTAGAAGTGAAAACAGACAGGGAAAAAAACTGCTGCATAATATTGCAATTTCAATTTAAGACTAAATCGCCTACGGGGAGCACGTAACTTATTAAAGTTAATCTTTTCAACCTTAACTCCCACCGGTGATTGTGTTTTTCCACCAAAACATCTTGAGAATTAATTCTATTTCTGATGCAAGCCGGGTCTTGTTTTGTGTGTGTGTGTGTGTGTGTGTGTGTGTGTGTGTGTGTGTGTGTGTACACGTGTCTTTTTTTCCTGTAACATTATTCTCCTTGTGTTTTATTAATATATTTCTAACATTCAGCTTTATCTATGATCGAAGCCTTGCAAGATCATGACTGTTTGTACACTTCCAAGTGAAGAAATTTTTAAATTGCTCTCTGCAAAATGCTGAAAACCAGAAAAATCCTTGAATTCAGTAGAAGCGCGCTGATTATCTTTCCTGCTTGACTGGAGAATGTTATCAAGAGATTTCATTGTCCCATTATACTGATGAAGATGACATCCTCTATTCAGTAGAAGCACGAATAATGTGGAAGTACTGTTCACTGCATGGCTTTCATTTGAATAAGCCAGCCTTGATATTTAATCCGCAGACTCAAAAGTTAAAACCACCTTGAAGAATATTTGTATAAACTGCTCCACAGAAAAACAATGTTCAATATTTCAGATATTTCGCAGTAGCATGTGAGCATTCCGCCTCTTCAGATTTAAAATGAAGGTGATTCTAAAACAGTTTAAATTCATTGAGAATTTGTTTCTACATACAATCTCAATATTTCAAAAACTGTGACCGAATTTCTGTTTATTAAAAAAATGTATTTTCTATACGGTGTTATGTGGGGCGGCAATTTTGTTATTAAAAATTTGTTTTGAAAAAGAAGATTAAACTGTGAATAGAGCCAGGTGTTCTACACTAACGTTTCCAACGACTGGAATCGTCAGCCGTCAATTTGAATTCATGTAAATAATATATGACTCTCGATTCAGAAAAAGATATCCGTCACAACTATACAAAACCGCGTTAGAGACGAACTCGATGGTTCCGTTGTTATATATACTCCATCGTGATATAAAATTGGATTTCGATTCAGAAACGTAATTGCTTAGATTTAAACTAATATCTAGTGAGCTGAATGCATTATATTATTGCGTACTTTTCAAAGAAGGATCTTCGTGATCTATTGAAAGTGAATTTGAAATTAATGAACCGCAAAGTTATTTTGAATTGCCCTTACTGGCGGCAATTAAGTTGCTTTATTAAAGCTTCTTTAGCGCCCGGCTGACAGAGCATATATGCCGGGAAAGAGACGAGTCGGCCTTGAGCATCTTATAGTGCAATAACTGACGTCGTCGTGGCAGGAGACATATCGTTCAATCTTCTTCAAATAACACAAAAATATAGCTACCAAGACAACAATTTTATTTTAATTTTTAATCACTTTAAACGTGTGGGAGAGACCGCCCCGGACGCTATTTACTCGGTATTTCGCGTAATCGACAGCTTTCTTGGGTATATCTGACATCCTTTTTTCTAACCTGTGGCAAAGATATCTGCATTCGCATCTTCGCGCGTTATATGGATTTATAACTCCGCAGAAATACAAAATCATCTGCGTGCGCAATCAACTTGAGGAAAATCCCACCATCTTGCACTGAATACTATATACGGACAAATCATTTGAGAGAGACACAGTGTAACTAGCTAAAAAAAGATGCTGCATGAAACAGTGATTCGCCAAGCGAAAGGAAGATAAAATGGAGTGTATTCTTCGTGTTGTCCAGCCAGCGTTGCGTTGTGGAATGAGCATTGCATGACATTTTAAATTGACGTATTTTATAAGTTTTTGAACGGGTGAATTTGATCGTACCACGCAGAGTTAGTTGCTGTCTGTATGGTAAATTTAGCCGTTTGTGGTCTCGCACTTGCCTCTCTGCTATTCTTAGCGCCGAGCTTTATATTTTTAAACGTTGGATTTCGCTGTTCGAGGTTTTTCAATTCAAGCGAGGACATCATCGAAAAGTCTTACTGTCAGAGAGTGGACGAAGAGCTCTCCTATGTGTTAATATGCAGTGGTTTTGTCTTTCTGCTGTCGGCTTTAGCTACCATGGCTTTCACTCTCGTTGTGTACCTAAGCTCGAGACATTCAAACCTGAAGAAAAATGGATCGCTGACAAGTGCGGAAATATGTGACGTCTGACGGAATTGAGAAACCTGTTTGTGCAACTGAAGGACATTTTGAAACACAACAACATCATCAAAGCCTTTATTAAATAAAAAATATGTGCGCCTTCATGCAGCTAGAGTTCAAAACAGATGGATACTTCAATCACGTCATGATATATACATATATATATATATATATATATATATATATATATATATATATATATATCCAAATGGTTATAGAGTTTTGAACGGATTTTCTTAATTTACTACTTATACGGGTGAAAATGTTATTACACTTTATATGG
The DNA here is from genome assembly GCA_016490735.1 of Pachyseris speciosa. Taxonomy (NCBI): domain Eukaryota; kingdom Metazoa; phylum Cnidaria; class Anthozoa; order Scleractinia; family Pachyseridae; genus Pachyseris; species Pachyseris speciosa. The sequence continues at coordinate 498,233 of JAEMWC010000525.1, forward strand.
ACGTCTCTCAGATCTTGCAAGGGCTTCCGACTTGTAGAAATCTATTTTAAATTTAGATTGCTAGATTGCTTTTCATATAAGGCCGCCGTTGAATTTCCTTTTTAAACTTCGGTCGAGAATTTGTTATTGTTTTGTGTCTAATATTATTATAAACAAATTTAGATGTTTGCAAATTTCGCGAGTTACACAGGATACTGCAAGACGACGTAATCGTTACAAAAATATATAGCGGACTATATTTTGTAGTTTTAAATCAGTTATGTATACTATAAAAGAGGAAATCTTCCGCATAGGGCATGCTATTTTGTACAGAGTTACTCAGTTTAATTTAGTTGTAAGTTTGGATTTACAATTAATCTAGACAAGCCTTCAGTGCGAAATATCACGTACTTCGGCTTTCTTGAATCAGTTCCGCATTGCTGCTTAATATTTAGTTCACAGTAATCACTCAAAGTGCTTGATCATGATTTTCTTCAAATGAAAGCCTTGAGAACTTCGCTCATATGAGATTGTTTGTCGTGTGTTCTCATCAGGTTTTACAAAATAATTCAACTTTTGGTAATCATTTTCGTTGTCTCGATATGGATCGCTTGGTATGAAATCAATCTATTTATAGCTCGCGTAATACGGTCGAAAATAAAACGAAAATGCATTAGGGTGGTATTGTCTTCTGACGCAAGTGATGTATGTCATATTAATTCGCTTTTATCTGAACATTGGAGGGTATTTTACAGTAAGTAACGATCTAGGATGCACTGATTATCACTTGTGAGTTGTAACACACAGTGACGTTAAATATGACAATGTTTATATAAGGTAATGGCTTACTTTGGAATCTATACTTCGAATTACTCAATCAAGAAATATTTCTCATTATGTCGCCAGACAATGTCAGTTTTTTGCTATGTTTTAACAGCTTATTGCTGACGATGGTAAAAGCTTGTCGTTCAAATATGTACATATCTTGTATTTTAGTACCCGTAAATGAAACCAAGTGTACGCAGATTTCGTAGTTTAGAGACGTAAGCAATAATTATCTGCTTATCGATGCTTTAAATCAAGAGAGGGTTTTCATAAAAAATGGGAATAATTAAAAAAATAAATAAATCGCTCTGATTTGCGGGTCATTAACCACAGTCAACTAATTTAATCCATTTGCTTTATTACGCATTACCAGGACCAGGTTAGAAAAAACATAGATAAGTCAATCTGAAACCATACGGGCAATACGAAAACACTGCATCATCCGGGATATTTAAACTTGGTTTTCGTCTCGCACCAGATCATCTGCCCATCAGAAAATTGACGGCAAAACAAGAAAACTAGCAACGTGGCCTCCACTAACAAGTTACTTGCCTTTAAGAAAAAGATGTTAGAATTTTTATTTACACAATCTTGAATCTGTCATGCCGCACTCACACAGCACCAACTTTTAATCTAATATTGTCCTTCGAAGTGGCCTCTCATATAAGCCTTGTGGTTTCCTGAGGTCTACTCGCCACTAATAACTTAGGTGTAATACTTGTAAATATTATGAAGATCGCAAACAAACAAACAAAGAAATAAATAAATAAATAAATAACAATCTTTTATCACGCATCAAAACCTGCCCATCTCCCCCAGAAATTCCAAGAGTATCAGAAATTTGCTGAAATTAGAAACAAAATATTTAGCCACGTGGAAATAACATTTTACTGTACAAAAAATGGATATCATTATTTTTCACTTTTAAATTTCCTGGGCGCTGCCATTTTGGATTTCATGACGTTGTCGAGAAGCAAATGAAGCAGAAACTCCAATAGGGCAACCGAATGACGTCAACAAATCCAAAATGGCGGCGAACGGGAAATTTGAAAATTAACATAGCGATGATGATATCGATTTTGTTTCAGCATTTAAACGTTATTTCCACGCTTAAAAGCAAAATTTGGAATCTAGAAATTATTTTCAACAATTTAGCGTTAATTTGCTGTAAAAGTGGAGGTTGCCTTTAAGTATGGTTCTTTCAGTGACGCGGTTGAACTGGGACTAGCCTGAGATGGAGACTAATGAAATGGACATTAATTTGCATATAATTGTATCTTCCAAAGTATCTTGCAATATATTCTGAATCTTATGATCCAATTTCAGTACATACGTACTATAACTCGTGTCACTGGAAGTTTATTAAAAAATCGAGCTGAAGAAAGACAACCGAGGCGTGAAATGGAAACTTTTGCGTTGAACTCGTTATGGGACTACATCTTTTAAGGAAAAAAAAGTGTTGTCGACTTTAAAAACAAACGAGACCTGGAGGGCTTATTAGCAGCAATTGTCCATTTCTGCGCAAGGAAAACTACTTCAAATTTGCAAAGGACTTACTGAAACAGCAACCGAGGACTGCTGTGGATCGCGAACAAGTAATTGAAAGTTGAAAATGCGATGTTGCAACAAACTCGACTTGAGTATCTGTGGCCTTTTGGTAACCACAACGTTATTTCTTTTTCCAGCGGCAGTTTTCCTGGTCCTTGCTTTCCAATGCGTGGGAAGGAATATCAACACCATTAGTGAAGATAAAACGAGTAACGACGGCTCGTGCAGACTTATCGACCATCAAACAATTGTCATTCTGTTTGTGTTTGGACTCGTATTTCTCCTCATGGGTATTATGGTTTGCGGGTTTGCTTTCCTCGTTCATCATACAAATGCTAAAGAGAAGAGAAAGGAACGAAGAAAGTTAATTTTTCGTGAGATAAAAAGGATTTTCTTCGAGCGTAGCAAATGGTTGGTCGGCTGTCAGTGAAGCTTTAATTGCCAATTATCGACAAAGCCATACTTTTTTAAATTCATTGACGCACTACTTCCGCTAAAACGTTAAATTGCCAAAACACTGAGCTTTGAATTCATTTTAGGATAGATGAAAGAGTGAAAACGAAAAATTAAGGTGTAATTCAATACATGTACATAATGTCAAAGAACTCGAAAGTCTCCGTGAGTGCAGACGTGGTTCAAAAATTTGCACTCGGTCTTGAAGTGGGCTGGTTTAATAATGCTCACATTTACTTAGCAGATTCGAGAAAAAGAACGCTCAGTACTAAAAGAATGTTCTTAAGATTGAAACTTATGATAGCTTATCACAGGTGTATCACATAGAATTATGTTATATCTTCTTATGCGTATGTATTAAAACTGCACTAGTCGAAACAATTTGCATAAATCAACAAGAGGGTACTTGTGTAAATACACATATGGATTTTCCATTCGACGCTGTTCTCAATTTTTTAAATATTCGAAATTTTAAATGCCTTCCTAGCTGTACTTCTCTGTTTTTTAATTTTAAATCCCATGTTTGGATTCTCACGGAATAAATGGCAAAAGCGATACTTTTTTTGCAACCTAATTGGGCAAAACAAAACAAAACAAAACAAAAAAACGAAGCACCTGCCTTTTGGGAAAAAAATCAGACCTTTGAAAGGGTCTGTATCTGTTTCTCGAGCAGTTATAAGCATAACAAAAGCAAATACTGCTTCCAGGTTTTAAGATCTCTAAATGAAATGATAGTTTCCGGACATGAATTGTCTATGTATGGTTCTATCTTTTGTTTATTCCTCAGAAGTTTTCAAAACAAAATTTTAGCGCGCATTAAACTGCGGTAAAAATTGTATATTGTACGTGTAAGCAATTTGTACTTGGTAATGTAACTATGAGTAAATTGTTGGGAGAGAAAAAACTCATTATTGTACTTGTTATTATATGCCAGGTCTGTACGCTCCTTGTACATTGAAGTTAAGGTGAAAGTAAACAAGGCTTTGAACGATTTGCAGTTGATAGTATAGCAATAAGTGAACAAGTCAAGATAAAAGTAAACATACAGTGGTTACACACACCACGGTGAATGGCATTTCCCGCGGTAGATCCTCCCGCGGTGCATCACATTTGGGTTTTTAGTCCACCGTGGTAATCAATCTCGTCCCCAGAGCCTACGTTACCCTTGGCCAAAAGGATCGCAGCCTCTGGGAACGAGATTGCCGTGGTAATATGCAGTTACACGAGATTTGTGGTTTGCGAACCGAAACCCGCGAAGAATTCATTCATTCACATTCATTCATTTCCCTTCGTGGTTTCGTGCTGATGTCAAACGGAGCATCATGCATAATTGGCTCTCGTACCTTGGGCATCAAAACATCACAGGAACTTATCACCTTAATTAAGAATATATCGAGAATCTCAAATCAGTTTGGAAAAATCAAAGTTTGGTTGATAACACCCAAACACCCCTTTAGGGAATTATTTCAAGAAATGATATTAAAAAATCCCCAAGAGCTTTACATTTCGAGAATTTTGTTCATTAAAGTGGTCTAAATTTCAAACAATTTCAAAGGAACAGTACCGGAGCACAAAAGCTCCTACTGACTTCATCTTCCTCACATGATTAGAAGACTTCCAACGCTTCACGACTGTGTAAAAAGTTCAAGCAAAAGAACTTTATAGTATAGTTTTTGGCCGTCGTTGCTTACCCCATGGTATGTGGTTTTGAATGTGAAAATAACGCCTAACTTTAGCCGCCCATAATCGATCCTGGTATAATTGAAATTGAAATTGAAATTGAAAAAAAAAAAAAAAAAAAAAGCAGTTATACTACATGAAAGAAGGGTACAAGGTGGGACATACGGCTTGCTCGAACCCAATCCTCCGTCCGCCGTTTCAGAACATAGCAACGCGACCGGACATTATCCGCTCTGGGACGAAGTTAAATTTATTGACCGAGACCCACATTGGTACACCCGTAGGGTTAAAGAGGCTATTCACATAAGACTTCACCCTAACAACATCAACAGGGACAGTGGAATTGAAACTCCTGAAGCGTGGATGCCCACGATCAAACAACACAACATATGAATGTTGTGCCGCGTAGCACTAGGAACACAAATAATGGAATAGAGAATTAACTCTGAAGTGTAAATTAAAGTGCTACTTAAACCCATGAATAACCCACTGGGCGTTAGCCCTAGTAACGGGAAACAGGGAACCACACGAGGCAAAGAAAAAATCTTTTGACCTCGGTGGGAATCGAACCCACGACCTCCGGATTAGATCTACCGTTACTCTGCCGACTGAGCTACAAGGTCGCACAGAGAAAGGTCGCACAGAGAAAGTCGTCCCCGTCCCATGAGCATATATGTTCTCTTTGGCATTTGTTAAAACTAGATCTATCAGGGTGGCTGAAGTATCTGTCATCCTGTCGCTTAAAAAAATGGAGACTACAGGGACGGCTGGGACGATCGCTGGTTTCCATGTGATCGCCTCGATCGTCGATGTCACATCGTCGTCTAAATTATTGAACTCCGAAGGCGGAACAGCATCACGACCAGAACATGATGGAATGGGTTTTCTCTTTTTCAGATAGCGGCCATAAGCTGTGCGATTGTACTTATATATTTCTTTTCTGCTTCAGCCGCGTCCAACGCGCATTTGTCCCCGATTGCTTTCCAGCAATTAATTCTTATAAACTTGTTCTTGTAGTCTTTAGCGAATTTGTTGTAGAGAGAAGATTATCAGTTCTGCAATTCTTCCATAAATAATGCCGTGTTAAACTCTATTGGAGGTGCAGCAGATACCGCCATTTTGGAACGCGTAAAGAGCTGTGAATTATGGGATAAAATGATGCTTTCTTGGATATACTTCGATGGTCTAGATGGTTCCTATTGTCTGAGAATGTTTCCATATGATCGCTTCAAATTTTACACGATCGCCCCAATCGTCCGGATAGAACTCAGTTCTATCTAAGCGATCGTGGTCGTCCCAGTCGTCTGGGTCGCTATCGTCTGGCTAGTGTTTCCATATAATCGTCCCAATCGCTTGTGCTTTATTAATATTTCAGACGACTGTGGCCCTGCTAGGGGGTATCTTTATGTTCCCCGTCTGAATTTTTACATGTCGCAATATCGGAAGAGCCGCATGTCGCTGTCCGAATTTCATGCAGTGACACTGCTGTCGATTTTGCAATTTCGGAAAGTTCGGAACGTTTCTTAGGTCGATTCTCCAACAAAAAATGCGTTGTCGTAATTCAGGGGTCGTACCTCAATGTGTTTCCACACAGAAGCCTGACAGAACGATTAACGTTTTGAAAATACAATCTCATTCTCGGCATTCTCCTCTTCCCGAATAACATCGCCAATTTCGCTGTCCATTTTGCTTTTATTTTTGTCGTTCGTCGTCATTTCGTTTCCTTCAAGTCGTCGTTTCAGAGCTGTGTCTTCTGACGGAATTTACCCAAACAGTGCCTCACGACTGGGATCATATGGAAACCAGGCATTGCTATACTCTGATTCTTCATCAAGTACCACGTCTATCTTACCATATGATGGTGGAGCACAGTGGACCTAAACAAGTCACAGTAAAAGCGGTACCTGAACTTTTTCAGTTTGTCTGGCATTCTTACGAATATTGTTATTAAGGCACCTGTGGTGTCTAATGAGTTTGTTATTTTAGTTGGATCACTGGTAGTACTCTAGCAGTCCATAAGCCTTGTAGCACTGGTGTTAGTAACTACAGAGAACAACTGTGATGTACCCTCTTTCCACAGCACAATTGTATAGAACATGGTAGCGGCAGTGGTCCCCTCTTTTGGCAAATGACATCCATTTATGTACACCAGAGGCTGCCTTTGTCAAAGACGCCTTTTGAAAAGAAGCATTCAAAATAAGGTTCAGCTAACAGTTGTTTAATCACTATGGACATTTAAAAATTTTAAACCTTTATCTTGAAAAGGTCATGCTGTCTTCATAACTTCAGCTTAAGCCCCTTGTAGCGGAGCTCCAGCGGCCCGAAGAGCCACCATGCAGAGCACCATGGTTAAACACCCATCTGTTCAAGAAAATTTGGTTTTGGTCACCGTACGTACGTACGTACGTACGTACGCCTGTACGTCCGCTCTTCCATGTATGCGATGTAAAAATAAAGTGAGGTTGAAGTTGAAGAAATTGAAGTATTATGTTGTCTTCGCTCAGTTGTGGCTGTCTTCGCCGTCACGCCGTTGTCGCGCTGATAGTCATAGTCGTTATCATTGTCGCTGGCATCTTCATGACGCAGCTGTCTTCGTTATCGTCCTTGCGTTGATGATGCAAGCGGAAAGATTAAGATAGTTTAGAGATTGCTTAGTTCCTAGACCTCTCTGTTTCTTCTCGGTCAATCCGTTCGGGTCACGCGGTTCGAGAGAAAAAGCCTCGGCTACGTCACCGAAACGAAATGATCGTGAGACCCTGGGAGAAAGCAGCACAGGAAGTAAGCAAGTTTAGAGGGTGTATCGCAGACAAAGAACAGGAAAGCCGCTGAACCCAAACAATAAGTATAAACAGCAAAATTTACATCGCGTCGTAGTCATTAAATAATCCTTTCGGCATAACATTAGAAGTGAAAACAGACAGGGAAAAAAACTGCTGCACAATATTGCAATTTCAATTTAAGACTAAATCGCCTACGGGGAGCACGTAACTTATTTAAGTTAATCTTTTTAACCTTAACTCCCACCGGTGATTGTGATTTTTTCATCAAAACATCTTGAGAAGTAGTTCTATTTCTGATGCAAGCCAGGTCTTGTTTGTATGTGTGTGTGTGTGTGTACACGTGTCTTTTTTTCCTGTAACATTATTGTGACAGTTAATTTTCAGTGCGATACAAATTATGTTTATTGGAAACAGATTTAAGCGGCATAATTTGGTTAGTCTTGTACGCTTCTTACATGCACCCCATCAAATTTGGGTAGTAAATAATTCACCCCTTGTGTTTTATTAATATATTTCTAACATGAAGCTTTATCTACGATCGAATCTTTGCAAGATCATGACTGTTTGTACGCTTCCAAGTGAAGAAATTTTTAAATTGCTCTCTGTAAAATCTGATGCTGAAAACCAGAAAAATCCTTGAATTCAGTAGAAACGCGCTGGTTATCTTTCCTGCTTGACTGGAGAATGTTATCAAAAGATTTCATTGTTGCATACTGATGAAGCTGACATCCTCTATTCAGTAAAGTGAAGAAGTGAAGAAATTTTTAAATTGTTCTCTGCAAAATGCTGAAAACCAGAAAAATCATTGAATTCAGTAGAAACGCGCTGGTTATCTTTCCTGCTTGACTGGAGAATGTTATCAAAAGATTTCATTGTTTCATTATACTGATGAAGCTGACATCCTCTATTCAGTAGAAGCACGAATAATGGGGAAGTACTGTTCACTGCATGGCTTTCATTTGAATAAGCCAGTCTTGATATTTAATCCACAGACTCCTTGAAGAATATTTGTATAAACTGCTCCACAGAAAAACAATGTTCAATATTTCAGATATTTCGCAGTAGCATGTGAGCATTCCGCCTCTTCAGATTTAAAATGAAGGTGATTCTAAAGCAGTTTAAATTCATTGAGAATTTGTTTCTACATACAATCTCAATATTTCAAAAACTGTGACCGAATTTCTGTTTATTAAAAAAACGTATTTTCTATACCGTGTTATGTGGGGCGGCAATTTTGTTATTAAAAATTTGTTTTGAAAAAGAAGATTAAACTTTGAATAGAGCCAGGTGTTCTACACTAACGTTTCCAATGACTGGAATCGTCAGCCGTCAATTTGAATTCATGTAAATAATATATGACTCTTGATTCAGAAAAATACATCCGTCACAACTACAAAACCGCGTTAGAGACGAACTCGATGGTTCCGTTGTTATATATACTCCATCGTGGTATAAAATTGGATTTCGATTCAGAAACGTAATTGTTTAGATTTAAACTAATATCTAGTGAGCTGAATGCATTATATTATTGCGTACTTTTCAAAGAAGGATCTTCGTGATCTATTGAAAGTGAATTTGAAATTAATGAACCGCAAAGTTATTTTGAATTGCCCTTACCGGCGGCAATTAAGTTGTTTTATTGAAGCTTCTTTAGCGCCCGGCTGAAAGAGCATGTATGCCGGGAAAGAGACGAGTCGGCCTTGAGCATCTTATAGTGCAATAACTGACGTCGTTGTGGCAGGAGACATATCGTTCAATCTTCTTCAAATAACACAAAAATATAGCTACCACGACAACAATTTTATTTTAATTTTTAATCACTTTAAACGTGTGGGAGAGACCGCCCCGGACGCTATTTACTCGGTATTTCGCGTAATCGACAGCTTTCTTGGGTATATCTGACATCCTTTTTTCTAACCTGTGGCAAAGATATCTGCATTCGCATCTTCGCGCGTTATATGGATTTATAACTCCGCAGAAATACAAAATCATCTGCGTGCGCAATCAACTTGAGGAAAATCCCACCATCTTGCACTGAATACTATATACGGACAAATCATTTGAGAGAGACACAGTGTAACTAGCTAAAAAAAGATGCTGCATGAAACAGTGATTCGCCAAGCGAAAGGAAGATAAAATGGAGTGTATTCTTCGTGTTGTCCAGCCAGCGTTGCGTTGTGGAATGAGCATTGCATGACATTTTAAATTGACGTATTTTATAAGTTTTTGAACGGGTGAATTTGATCGTACCACGCAGAGTTAGTTGCTGTCTGTATGGTAAATTTAGCCGTTTGTGGTCTCGCACTTGCCTCTCTGCTATTCTTAGCGCCGAGCTTTATATTTTTAAACGTTGGATTTCGCTGTTCGAGGTTTTTCAATTCAAGCGAGGACATCATCGAAAAGTCTTACTGTCAGAGAGTGGACGAAGAGCTCTCCTATGTGTTAATATGCAGTGGTTTTGTCTTTCTGCTGTCGGCTTTAGCTACCATGGCTTTCACTCTCGTTGTGTACCTAAGCTCGAGACATTCAAACCTGAAGAAAAATGGATCGCTGACAAGTGCGGAAATATGTGACGTCTGACGGAATTGAGAAACCTGTTTGTGCAACTGAAGGACATTTTGAGACGGATGTTTCAAACCCACAACAACATCATCAAAGCCTTTATTAAAAACAGATGGATACTTCAATCACGTCATGATATATATATATATATATATATATATATATATATATATATATATATATATATATATATATATATATATATATATATTATTCAATTGTGGAGTCGGACTAATTCAAACACATTTATTTGCTACTCCGAGTTTCATGCCTCTCACGAAGCAATCATCAGGCAACTGACAACAATAACGGTTACATTTAAAGATATACAAAATTTGAAAATATGGAACAATGCTTACTGGCGTGACATGCCAAGATGTAATTGGTCGACGGAAGCACTAAACGTTAAGCAATCACGGTATTTAACAGGAATTTCTTAGAATGTCTACAGATCGATGTCAGTTCATTTCTATGATTAAGTGTCGACATTTCTGGTTTACGTATTATAAAATATTTTTCCCACAGACACAGATTACATTTTTTGTTGATATTTGAATATGATCTGGCTTGCCTTACTTTTCGGCACTTAATTACGTAATTGATTTTTCGATCTTTCAGACTCCATATGTGCTTGCTGAGTTCGGTTACATTTTTGTATCTTTCGTTCCTGAAGGAGCATGTGTGGTTTCTGTAACGTTCTATATATATATATATATATATATATATATATATATATATATATATATATATATATATATATCCAAATGGTTATAGAGTTTTGAACGGATTTTCTTAATTTAATACTTATACGGGTGAAAATGTTATTACACTTCATATGGACGTCTCTCAGATCTTGCAAGGGCTTCCGACTTGTAGAAATCTATTTTAAACTTAGATTGCTAGATTGCTTTTCATATAAAGCCGCCGTTGAATTTCCTTTTTAACCGTCGGTCGAGAATTTGTTATTGTTTTTTGTCTAATATTATTATAAACAAATTTAGATGTTTGCAAATTTCGCGAGTTACACAGGATACTGCAAGACGACGTAATCGTTACAAAAATATATTGCGGACTATATTTTGTAGTTTTTAAATCAGTTATGTGTACTATAAAAGAGGAAATCTTCCGCATAGGGCATGCTATTTTGTACAGAGTTACTCAGTTTAATTTAGTTGTAAGTTTGGATTTACAATTCATCTAGACAAGCCTTCAGTGCGAAATATCACGTACTTCGGCTTTCTTGAATCAGTTCCGCATTGCTGCTTAATATTTAGTTCACAGTAATCACTCAAAGTACTTGATCATGATTTTCTTCAAATGAAAGCCTTGAGAACTTCGCTCATATGAGATTGTTTGTCGTGTGTTCTTCTCATCAAGTTTTACAAAATAATTCAACTTTTGGTAATAATTTTCGTTGTTTCGATATGGATCGCTTCCTAAGAAATCAATCTATTTATAGCTCGCATAATACGGTCGAAAATAAAACGAAAATGCATTAGGGTGGTATTGTCTTCTGACGCAAGTGATGTATGTCATATTAATTCGCTTTTATCTGAACATGGAGGGTATTTTACAGTAAGTATTGATCTAGGATGCACTGATTATCACTTGTGAGTTGTAACACACAGTGACGCCAAATTTGACAATGTTTATATAAGGTAATGGCTTACTTTGGAATCTATACTTCGAATTACTCAATCAAGAAATATTTCATTATGTCGCCAGACAATGTCAGTTTTTTGCTATGTTTTAACAGCTTATTGTTGACGATGGTAAAAGCTTGTCGTTCAAATATGTACATATCTTGTATTTTAGTACCCGTAAATGAAACCAAGTGTACGCAGATTTCGTAGTTTAGAGACGTAAGCAATAATTATCTGCTTATCGATGCTTTAAATCAAGAGAGGGTTTTCATAAAAAAAATGGGAATAATTAAAAAAATAAATAAATCGCTCTGATTTGCGGGTCATTAACCACAGTCAACTAATTTAATCCATTTGCTTTATTACGCATTACCAGGACCAGGTTAGAAAAAACATAGATAAGTCAATCTGAAACCATACGGGCAATACGAAAACACTGCATCATCCGGGATATTTAAACTTGGTTTTCGTCTCGCACCAGATCATCTGCCCATCAGAAAATTGACGGCAAAACAAGAAAACTAGCAACGCGGCCTCCACTAACAAGTTACTTGCCTTTAAGAAAAAGATGTTAGAATTTTTATTTAAACAATCTTGAATCTGTCATGCCGCACTCACACAGTACCAACTTTTAATCTAATATTGTCCTTCGAAGTGGCCTCTCATATAAGCCTTGTGGTTTCCTGAGGTCTACTCGCCACTAATAACTTAGGTGTAATACTTGTAAATATTATGAAGATCGCAAACAAACAAACAAATAAATAAATAAATAAATAAATAAATAAATAACAATCTTTTATCATGCATCAAAACCTGCCCATCTCCCCCAGAAATTCCAAGAGTATCAGAGATTTGCTGAAATTAGAAACAAAATATTTAGCCACGTGGAAATAACATTTTACTGTACAAAAAATGGATATCATTATTTTTCACTTTTAAATTTCCTGGGCGCCGCCATTTTGGATTTCATGACGTTGTCGAGAAGCAAATGAAGCAGAAACTCCAATAGGGCAACCGAATGACGTCAACAAATCCAAAATGGCGGCGAACGGGAAATTTGAAAATTAACATAGCGATGATGATATCGATTTTGTTTCAGCATTTAAACGTTTTTTCCACGCTTAAAAGCAAAATTTGGAATCTAGAAATTATTTTCAACAATTTAGCGTTAATTTGCTGTAAAAGTGGAGGTTGCCTTTAAGTATGGTTCTTTCAGTGACGCGGTTGAACTGGGACTAGCCTGAGATGGAGACTAATGAAATGTACATTAATTTGCATATAATAGTATCTTCCAAAGTATCTTGCAATATATTCTGAATCTTATGATCCAGTTTCAGTACATACGTACTATAACTCGTGTCACTGGAAGTTTATTAAAAAATCGAGCTGAAGAAAGACATTACCGAGGCGTGAAATGGAAACTTTTGCGTTGAACTCGTTATGGGACTACATCTTTTAAGGAAAAAAAAGTGTTGTCGACTTTAAAAACAAACGAGACCTGGAGGGCTTATTAGCAGCAATTGTCCATTTCTGCGCAAGGAAAACTACTTCAAATTTGCAAAGGACTTACTGAAACAGCAACCGAGGACTGCTGTGGATCGCGAACAAGTAATTGAAAGTTGAAAATGAGATGTTGCGACAAACTCGACTTGAGTATCTGTGGCCTTTTGGTAACCACAACGTTATTTCTTTTTCCAGCGGCAGTTTTCCTGGTCCTTGCTTTCCAATGCGTGGGAAGGAATATCAACACCATTAGTGAAGATAAAACGAGTAACGACGGCTCGTGCAGACTTATCGACCATCAAACAATTGTCATTCTGTTTGTGTTTGGATTCGTATTTCTCCTCATGGGTATTATGGTTTGCGGGTTTGCTTTCCTCGTTCATCATACAAATGCTAAAGAGAAGAGAAAGGAACGAAGGAAAGTTAATTTTTCATGAGATAAAAAGGATTTTCTTCGAGCGTAGCAAATGGTTGGTCGGCTGTCAGTGAAGCTTTAATTGCCAATTATCGACAAAGCCATACTTTTTTAAATTCATTGACGCACTACTTCTGCTAAAACGTTAAATTGCCAAAACATGGAGCTTTGAATTCATTTTAGGATAGATGAAAGAGTGAAAACGAAAAATTAGGCTGTAATTCAATACATGTACATATTAAATGTCAAAGAACTCGAAAGTCTCCGTGAGTGCAGACGTGGTTCAAAAATTTGCACTCGGTCTTGAAGTGGGCTGGTTTAATAATGCTGACATTTACTTATCAGATTCGAGAAAGCGAAAAAGGACGCTCACTTCGAAAAGAATGTTCTTGAGATTGAAACATATGATAGCTTATCGCAGGTGTATCACATAGAATTATGCTATATCTTATGCATATGTATTAAAACTGCCCTAGTCGAAAACATTTGCATAAGTCAACAAGAGGGTGCTTGTAGAAATACACATTTTGATTTTCCATTCGACGCTGTTTTAAGACTATAAATGTTTTTTCAATATTCCAAATTTTAAATGCCCTCCTACGTGTACTTCTCTGTTTGTTTTTTTTTTTTTAATTTTAAATCCCATGTTTGGATTATCACGGAACAAATGGCAAAAGCGATACTTTTTTGCAACCTAATTGAACAAAAAAAAAAAAAAAAAAGCGAAGCACCTGTCTTTTGGAAAAAAAAAATCCGACCATTGAAATTAAAGGGTCTGTATCTGTTTCTCGAGCGGTTATAAGCATAAGAAAAGCAAACACTGCTTCCAGGTTTTTCGTCTCTACATGAAATGATAGTTTCCGGACATGAATTTTCTATGCATGGTTCTATCTTTTGGTTTATTCCTCAGAATGTTTCAAAGCAAAATTGTAGCGCTCATTAAACTACGGTAAAAATTGTATATTGTACGTGTAAGCAATTTGTACTTGGTAATGTAACTTTGAGTAAGTTGTTGGGAGAGAAAACACAGATTATTGTACTTGTTATTATATCTGGTCTGTACGCTCCTTGTTCATTGAAGATAAGACGCCTGAAAGTAAACAAGGCTTTGAACGATTGCAGTTGAAAGTAACAGTAAGTGAACAAATCGAGATAAAAGTAAACATTCAGTTGTTACACACACCACGGTAAATCGCATTTCCGGTGGTAGATTATCCCGCGTAGAATTCATTCATTCATTTCCTTTCGTGGTTTCGTACTGATGTCAAACGGAGCATCATGATTGGCTCTCGTACCTTGTGCATCAAAACACCACAGGAACTTATCACCTTAAGCCGATGTTAAGAATATATCGAGAATCAGTTTGGAAAAATCAAAGTTTGGTTGATAACACCCAAACAACCTTTTAGGGAATTATTTCAAGAAATGATATTAAAAAATTCCCAAGAGCTTTACATTTGGAGAATTTTGTTCATTGAAGTGGTCTAAATTTCAAACAATTTCAAAGGAACAGTACCGGAGCACAAAAGCTCCTACTGACTTCATCTTCCAACGCTTCACGACTGTGTAAAAAGTTCAAGCAAAAGAACTTTATAGTATAGTTTTTGGCCGTCGTTGCTTACCCATGGTATGTGGTTTTGAATGTGAAAATAACGCCTAACTTTAGCCACCCATAATCGATCCTGGTATAATTGAAATTGAAAAAAAAAAAAAAAAAAAAGCAGTTATACTACATGAAAGAAGGGTACAAGGTGTGACATACGGCTTGCTCGAACCCAATCCTCCGTCCGCCGTTTCAGAACATAGCAACGCGACCGGACATTATCCGCTCTGGGACGAAGTTAAATTTATTGACCGAGACCCACATTGGTACACCCGTAGGGTTAAAGAGGCTATTCACGTAAGACTTCACCCTAACAACATCAACAGGGACAGTGGAATTGAAACTCTTGAAGCGTGGATGTCCACGATCAAACAACACAACAGCCGATCAGTACCAAAGCGGACCGTTGAGGGGACAATTTCTAGTCTGAACGACAAGGATCGAAATCCTCCAATCAACAACAGCCTAAGCGAGGATCGAACGCACCAATCACCACCAGCCACGGTGCTTCTTATACTCACACGCAGCCACTCGACACCATCGCCTGATGAAGACCAGCAGTATAGCGGTCGAAACGTCACGATCCACATCTTTGTGACTCAAATTTAAACACTAGCGTGTACTGAAATTTTAACTGGAGACCTTCGGACGACGTGTGGGCACAACGTGTAGTATGACTGTTTTTTCAATTTGTGATATAACAGGATCGGTTTTGGGCGGCTAAAGTTTGGCGTTATTTTCACATTCAAAACAAATATTAAGAAAACACATTTTATAATTTTTAAATCAAAAAGGAAAAATAAATTATACTACTATTTCAGTGAAAATTAATGGTCAGCAAATTGAGAAAGTCAAATATACAAAATTTTTGGACTTAGATATAGATGACGAGCTCACATGGAAATATCACATTGGCCAAGTTGCAACAAAAATATCAAAAATGACAGGAATAATGGCTAAAGGGAGGCATTATTTATCGCTAAAAACTTTACATACGATTTACACCACTATGGTGTACCTGTATTTAACGTATTGTAATATTATTTAGGCAAGCACTTATCCAACCAGGCTTCAGTCAATATTTATGATTCAGAAAAAGATAGTAAGAATCATGATGTTTGCAAAATATAGAGAGGAATGTAAGCCACTATTCCTGTCACTTAATATTCTTGATATATATGAGCTAAATATGTACCTCATAGCACTCTTTATGTATTCATACTTAAATGAAAATCTGCCTATCTATTACAAAAATTACTTTAAATTAAATGAAAATATACATAATCATGATACCAGGTCAGCCTTCAACATACACATTGATTATACAAGGACGAATTATGGGAAATTTTCATTAAAATTTAGGGGAGCACAGATTTGGAATAAGTTACCAAACGACTTAAAAATAATTAAATCTTATAATTCCTTTAAAAAATGTGCACAAGTTTATGTTCAAAATCAAATTTCCACTCAGATTTTGACTTGATTCCTATCAAAATCAAAAACCCGTAGAAAATATTAGATTTATGAATGTATCCATCTGCTCTATGTAATTTCGTTTAGTTAAGTATGGGGATCTTCTTTGAAAAGCTCGGTAGAGCTTGCTAAGATCTCCTGCCATTATATATTATTTTGTAGCAGATATGCATATATATCACTTTATGTAAAAACCTGATACAATGGACAAATAAAAAAAATAAATAAATAAAAAAAAAAGGATGGGGTAACCAACGAAGGTTATGAGCGCACGTACGTTTTTCATGTTAAGTACAAGCTAAGGATTAAACAAAGCCATGGTTTGAATTTATTGCAATTGTTAATATTTGGCAGTGCTTACAAACTTTCTTTATAAGCAAAGATTAAAGTGCTACTACGATCAGAAAATCACTTGTGTTTTTTCTTCAAATTTCGAAAATGTGTTTGCTTAACACCCGACTCGCGAAATTTCAAGCTTTAATTTCAAGCAGAAGACTGTTTACTTTGAGCGCAACTTTTTAATTTAACGGTCCGCCATTACTCACGTTCGTAACTGACCGATTAGGCCTCGGAGAGCTGGATCCAAGATAAAATGACGTCATATGCGCACTGGTTTAAAATTGCAGTGTGTGAATGCAGGTTATTAAGTATGCAAAACACGAGTTTGAGAGCCTGAAAGCTCAAAATTCCCGTGCTGCATACTAAATCAGCCGGGTTTACACACACTGCATTCTTACTCCTGAGAGCTTTTTACGTCATTTCGTCCTCGATCCAGTTCTCTTAAGATTTTGAAGTTAGTAATGGCGGACTGTTAAATTAAAAAGTTGCACTCAAAGTAAACAGTCTTCTGCTTGAAATTAAAGCTTGAAATTTCGCGAGTCGGGTGTTAAGCAAACATACTTTCGAAATTTGAAGAAAAAAGACAAGTGATTTTCTAATCGTAGTAGCACTTTAAAGAAAATTAACGAACTTCTTGTCGAGTTGGTAATATTTATCAGTCCATGTATACACGACGGCATTTTTAGGGAAGTAAATTAGGATTTTTCATGAAACATGTCCCTTTGCTTCCATCTGTGCTCAGTTGTTCAAAATTAAAGCACGACTTAGGAAACCCAGGGTTTTACTTCGATAGCAGATTACTAAGTAATTAGTAAGGATTTCTCCAGGGATTTTGGACGTTTCCTTGTTTGTATTATTAGCTTTTGAAAGCACTAAGGTGAAAAATTCGAATATTTTCCTCTATCTTTGATAAGCGTCCATCGGATCTCGAAATACTGGGCCCTGTATCCTCGCTAATTTCCCAGAAATAAATAAATAAATAAATGAACAAATTAATTAATTTAATTTAATTAATTTAATTAATTGATTAAATTGGTCAATTAATCGCTTAATTAATTAATTAATTAATTAATTAATAATAGTTGATAAGATCCAGGTTGCAGACTCAATTTACGACTGTGGTAGCTCATCTGAATGGCAAAAAGGCGTTGAATGTTGAGTATATTCTCTGTTTATTATAAGCTGCCAAATGCCAAGGTTTCACTGAAAAGTTCGACCAACTTTACGACCCTTCTCGCCCATAACTTTGCGTCATAAAGAAGTTTCTCCTTAGAACCTACGTCACTCATCACTTATCCCTTTCCACTCCACCTCTCTTCTCTCTCAAAAAGGAATTGCTTAGTGGCAATAACATGATCCTAATACACGCCTTATGATTAGAGTCTTACTGAGAAACTTCAGTCATAATATTAATAATAATCTTTATTGAGGTAACTTTTTCATACAAAATATGGTTTTCAGAAAGGATCTCATAACATTTAGAAATATTAGGATCTCAAAAATATTAGAAATATCAAAACAAATGTTGTCAGGCGTTTGATGATACCATCGATGGTACCATCATTATCAAGGTAAATTAAAATGGCTGTTCCTTCGTGGTTTGAATATTAAATGAGTGAAAACAGTATTAATATATTAATTACATTGTTTTCACTCATTTATATTCAAAGCACGGAGAAACAGTTAAACTTGGCCTTGATAATGTTGTAGTATAATCAAAACGTAGGCAATAAAAAAATTAAAATTTAGCGAGAGTTGATGAAATTTAAAAGTTTTTGAGAGATGGCGTATTTTCAAATACTGGGGCTGTCAATATTAAATTTACCAACCTGTCAAGTCGATTTAGTAATCAAATGAGAGAAACGTTCAGAAATCGTGCTCTTGGTCATTCGAGCCCTACAGTGCGGCCTGCATGTGAAGGAAAACCATGCGCAGAGTAGTAATTTCCGTTAACGTCGCTTATCATCTTGTGCAGGGTGGATATAACTCTTTGTTCTTCTAGGCAACAAGGAAATCCTAAGGCGTCACCTCCTTTTAACAGTAAAAGCTATTGAGCAATATCTTCTTGTTGCGCACACATGGTTTTACATGTCGATCAAGGAATCTCAAATGAGTGTTGATAAGCAGTCATTTCTAATCCAGCTTTAAGTTTATCAATAATTTGCATAACCAACTTTTACAATGTAGACTAGACTATATATTTCAGTGAAATTAGATTTCAAGCACAGCAGATTTAAAACAATATGGAGACAGTTTTTCCATTTCCTGTAGCCATGGTACGATATTGGTGTTTAATTTTTCCGGCTCAATGGCATTACTTTTCTGATTATCCTAGCAAAGAAAAGAGAACACTTTTTTTTTAGAAAACCCCAAATAATCGCACATTTTCCATGTCGATCAAGCTATAGAATGTTATTTCAATGTAAACATGGTTTTCCTTAAAGCTCGTTTCCTAGGAGCCCATGAAATTCAAAGGCAATACTGAAATTAGAGTGTATATAGAATTTTAGAAAAGTATGATGTTTGACTCAATTCTCAGGAAATCCTCAAGGAAAAAACATCTCTACCTGATTTCCACCAGACCGTTTTGGGCGTTTTCTCAAGGTTGTTTAATAGCGTATGCGATCAGTGCGTTTGTTGTGTATAGAAGTAATCGTTTATTTTCGTGACTCATTACGTGATAAATATGCCTGATCGTGATGTCACAAACTTCTCAATAAGCGTAAGATTTAAATAAAATACGTATATATTTTTCTTCATATCGGACTCGAGTATCTTTGAAGAGCAATTCGCTCAAAACCACCCGTCTTTACCTTTACAAAAGACCACATTATTCACGCTGTTCGGTTTCTTACGAAGTTCTTGGCGGCAAAAGCAATTAATTCGCAAGATGCATCCGGTCACAGTCTTACTATTGTGCGTACAAATTCTCTCTGTGTTTGAGGGTAAGTCATGGATTAATCTTGTGGATATGCTTCCTAGAGTATGCAATACGACATTGAGGGCTGAACCGAGGTCACGATACGTTTAAAAGGGGGTGAGATTTAATCTTTACTTTTTATAGTACCGACCAAATGTAACTGTTATAGTGTGGTTATTACTCTGATTTGATTCATTATGAACGTGATAAGTTCAGTAATCGACACCCATTTAGTCATATTATTTGGTTATTAGTATTTCAACCCTCTCTACCAATTAACTAGCCGCTATTGTCAACTTTTCCCATCGGTTGAAAACGCACGTACGACATAACAATCTACAAATTCGGTCCGAAAATCCTGTACGTGTTAGCTCACTTTGTCGTAGGCGTTGTTTCATCAGCTGTAATTGTAACTGTTATGTTCACAAAAAGTTACAGCCATACGAAACTGAACGTTTTCGCTGTAGTCTAGCCTAACCAAAGCCGAGACCGAATAAGCTGATTAAGCCACAGGTGTTAATAGTCTGTGTTTGACCTGAACTGATACCAGTAGGATTGTTATCAGCGCTAATCTAAGTTTTTTTTTGGAGGGGGGGGGGGATATTAATGCTATGAATTAAAGTAACAAAGGAAAGAGAAGAAAGTCCAATAATTTTATCATTATGGTTTCAATATTAACCGGCCGCCATCTTGGTCTCGCCATTTTGGATTTCTTGATTCTTTTCGGAGGAGAAAAAGACAAAACACAAATTGACTGAAACTTATTGAAGATAAAAACGTAAAAGGTGCAGAAAGTAGGTGGTTAAAGACTTTCCTGTAAAAGAGCATGTACAAAGAACCGGCCACTCTCCTAATATATGCTGTATTTGTTGACTAGGCGTTTTATGTTCGACTAACTCTTCTTGGGAACACCGCATCCGCTCAGACCTACTTAACGATTACGACAGAAAGGTTCGACCAGTCTTCAGAGGGAAAAGAGAAGTGGAAGTACAGTTTGCGGTGAGGATCGCCAGGCTCGTCAAAGTGGTACGTGCTACACTACAAGTCAGCTAATCGTTCTCGCTGAACGACTTGGGTTTACTTCAGGAACCGCGATGATCTCTTAAACACTAATCATGCGATGGTGAAACAGCTTGAAAGATATGGTCAAATGATTTATTCCAATCGAGAAATAGATTGCTTATTATAAAAAAGAAACACTGAGCATTCTGAATAAGCTGGTTCGCATCATAAATGATGTTACAGTTTCTTAGATGCGGATCACTATCAATTCTGTTTCTGTTGAATCTTCAACGGAATATAAACCCCTCCACATCGCAGTGGTATTCATGTCACTGGGAATTTCGTTTGGAATTTCGTTTGGTAGTAGACTCTGCCAGAGTCTACTACCAAGCCTGATTGCCGTAATCAGGCTTACCTCTTGTTGATAGGGTCCGTATCCACCCTTTGCATAAATCGCTCGAAAACAGTTGTATGCATACTCGTCGATATATAGTCTTGAGTGCCTCCATATGAAGAAGTCATTGATAGACTCAATTTTTCACCCTCCAACAGGACAGTCAAGAGCAAATAGTAGTGTTGGATACTTGGGTCATACAGGTAAGAACAAAGTTTTTTTCAGTTGATTGAACCAATAAAAACTTGCAACACGTTAAAAAGAGAATTCGTGCATTCTTGTTTGAAATTTTAGAGTAAGATGACTCGTATTACGATTTAGAAGAAATTATATGCAGGGTAAACAAACGTGCTTCTTGACTATAACGGCCGGATGGAAATGCAATAGTGCTACAAGATAGTAGCGCGTCCTTTGCTCTTCATTTTATTCGGATCTTTTACTCTCTCTCTTTTTTCTCCTCTCAACGTTGTTCTCGTTTATTTTCTTATCAACATATTCTTTTCAGCAGTCTTTCATCTTTCCTTATTTCCTGGCCCGCCTGGATTAGCTATGCTACATGCGGGTCAGGTATTTCTGTACTTATTTAATAGCACGTCAATAAAAATCAACTTCATCTTCAGTTACATTAAAAAGGACTGTAACATAAGAATAGATTTGCTTACAAGTGGGGGAGGGGAAGGCCAAGGACAAAACCTTCCCCCGTGTTCTCCGGGGATCCCACTCATCCCCCGCCATTTGTACATCCCCGAATAATCAAGTCAGGCAGGGGCTGACTAGAGTGGAGAAGTAATGAAATGACAGATAACACGCGTCCGACCTCGTCCGACCTCCCTCTCAGCGCCTATAATGTTTATGGCCAGCGGTTAAAAAACCGGAAGTGTAGTCAGGGAAAGAGAATGGCACCAACGACGTTTTGCGCATGTGTGCCGCTGAGATATCCTTTCTTCTTGGCTGGGATGTAAAATTTTAGTCTTGTTGTTTGCATATATCTCAGTGTTTCTTTTTTCCTTTATTAACAGAGATGGATAAATGTATTCTTGTCATGGGATACTAGTAAATATGGTGGTGTCGGACACATTCATTTTGCGCCTTTTGAAATCTGGGTCCCGGATATAGCTCTTTTTAACAAGTGAGGATTTTCAATTAACTCTTGAATATTATCTCTATATACATGTAATTTCAGTGATACGCTTTAAGGTGCATGTGGTGTTTGTGTTTTTCGTTAGTTTGTCCGCTTTGGACATTCTAGTTTGGAATGGGCTGATGAATTGATTGTGTTTAAATAAAGATTATCGTATCGTATCGTATCGTATCGGAATTGGCCCGTTCAGTTTTTACTAAGTTATGATGAAAAAATAAAGTGGGGAGAAAAATATCTCCTGGGAAGAGGGAAGGAGCGTGGACTGGCGAGGGAAAGCAAACGAATGTTTTCTTACCATTTCTAAAATGGATTTACACATATTTGCTCAGTGGAAAATATGATGCAAACACGTAAAAACGGCGAGTAAATCTAATGCAAACATGGTAAATACCCCATTTACTCACAAATTTACAACCCCATCTAGATTTGAAGTAAATACGGTATTTACCACTCATTTGCACTGGGTTTGCACATCTTTGCGCCATATTTGCCACTGACGGAGCAAATGTGTGTAAATCCAATATTTCGTGCAGTGAAATTAATTCGAAGTTGCCGCGGTGATCATACGTATGTAAGTCGAACGAGCACTCTTTGTGCACCTCAAAGGAAATAGATGACGTCAGATACCACGTCATAAGAGCTTTTGATAAAAGCAAATTTTTGCGTTCAAACTTACGAGGTAAGGTCTGTTTGGCTGGAAAGCTAACCACTAGTATTCGTTTTATTCGTTGGTAGTGGAGACGACCAAATCAATCTTGCGGGAGGACCAAGTAAGTTCGTAACCGATGTTGCCGTTGACAGTAACGGCCATTGTATGTGGAGTGGGCCAGCCACATTCAAAGTCAACTGCAAAATGGCGGTCGACAAATGGCCGTTTGACGAACAAGTATGCAGACTCGCATTTGGTTCATACACCTATGGCAAAAACCTGTTGAGAATTAAGTTATTCAAAGACAAAAGCAGGTTTACAGGTAAAAAAATTAGTCAAAACTGTTACAAATGAAAGCTGAAAACTTGCAAAGTTTTTCGTAGCTCAAATGTTTGGTGCAAGGTGGTTCTAATTTCCACGCTTAGTTAGTTATATTATAAGCATCATCTTACTTAAATCCAAGCTAAGGCAGTACTGTATCAGTGATTTTGGTGCTCCTTATTTTGCTATGGAATAAGTAAGCAGTACAAGTTAGTTGATTCTAGGGACAGGGGAACAAAACCTCCCCCTATTCACCCGGGATCCCCGTTCCCCCACCTCTTACTAGACTTCCCCTGATAATCAAATTAGGCAAGACCCTGGGTTGAAGAAGTAATAACTGAAATGACAGATAAACGCGACCCTGTAATGTTTATTTGACTCTTGGGACGGGGGAACAAACAACCCCTCCCCCTTCCTAGTCTCCCGGGATCCCCATCCCCTATCTGTTACTAGACATCTCCGGATAATCAAGTCAGGCGAGGCATTTGGTTAAAGAAGTAATAAATGGCAGATAAACGCGACCCTGTAATGTTTATTTGACTCGCGGGACCCCCTACCGGGATCCCCCATCCCCCCATCACTAATAGATATCTCCGGAATGAATTAAGCAGTTCCATTAGCAAATTTAACTCGCGGGATAGAATCTTTGACTGCGACCATTCACTTCAAATATAAGCACCTGAGCACATAATGCCTCTGGTAGTTTACAACTGTTGAAAACCTTATACGCCACCCGGCATGAAGAGGATAAGTGAGTGAGAGAAACTTCAAATCCTTTGAGCACATTGCAGCTTGCACTTTCAAGATGCACAGTGATATCGTGATGACTTAACTGCATGCACTCATGCTTCCATTTCAGAGCGTTTCGTGGAGAGCGGAAACTGGGAAATATTGGAAATCAATGACGAAATTTCAGAAACCGATCATGGTGACTGTTGCCCCTTTACATTCAGCGAAGTTGTGTATACTGTGAAAATGAAACGAAAATCACTGTACTACACCTTCTACCTCACCATCCCTTGCGTTATCCTTACCATTCTCGCTCTGAATAGCTTCCTGATTCACGTGGAAAGCGGAGAACGCATTGGGTTCGTTACCACAGTCCTGCTCGCCATGACAGTGTTTTTGCTTTTCATTCCCTCATTTCTACCAGTCACCTCAGACGGGGTTCCAATTTTGGGCCTGCTCCTTGAAGGCACAATGATCATTATTACCTTGGTCCTTTTCGCGAACATTGCTGTCCTAAGAGTTTATTTCTTGGACGGGACGCCACCGAATTGGGTGCAGAAAATCTCACGGTTCTGCGGTCGAAGGAGACGGTGCAATGTTCAGCAGATTCACGTGCTGGGTGACCAGTGTAATGCTGGTTTGACGAAATCCGCTGCAACCGTCGTCCAAGTTGAAATGACTGAGTACAATAGCCATACAGGAACACCAGACGAAGCCGACAATAACAGCAGAATAGAAGAGAATAACTTCACGTGGCAGAAAGTTTCCGCTAAAATGGACCGCTCGTTTTTTGTAATATTCGTCATTATTTCAGTGGTTGCGTATTCATGGTATATGGCTGATGCCTTGAAGATGTAACATTTGAGGCAATGCATCGCGTCACACAGCTTTTCATGTAACGCTGCATCACTTGGCAGAGAATTTCTTTGACTGAGTTCATAGTTAATAGAGGGAATTGGTTATGAAACCTAGCAAAGTTCTTTGTTATACTTTTTTGTCTCCTATTTCGGGGATTAGGTCAATGAAAAAAAATTGTTTTGGACAAACCTGATTAGCAGTCAAGAGCAGTCGTTCTCTCGAAAGCAGCGTCGTTTTCAGCGCTCAGCGCTATCGACGTTTTCCGGCTTGGAAACGATAGGTGGCTATCTCTACTGAAGACGACGTAACCACCTGTTACGCGCATGCGCCTTGCAATTTGAAAACCAAACTCTTACGATGATAGACCTATTAGTCAATTAAGGTGACCAATCTCGAACGATTCGAGAACAAGATAAGCTTTTGACAGTTACTGTAAATTTCAAACTACCACGGGAAACCTTCACGAGATACAGTTAACCCACCTGTGAACTGTTCAGCTTCCAAGCTCATTGTACCGGCGAATATATCGTGCTAAATTAATGTGCCGTACTTTTAGCCGTATTTTGAGTTACTTTCTTCAAGCTGAGCAAATTTGTTTTCACTAATTGCCGCAAACCAATCAGTACAGAAAGCAAGAGATTGAAAAATACCCAAAGAACGCCTTAGATGCAACCAAAGCAAACCTGAAAAACAAAGAAACAAAAAGCACGAAACTGTACTCAGGCAACAGTTGGAATAAAGCTGCTAAACAATGAAAATTGATATTCTCTAGTTTATTTCTTTTTTAAGTGTTGTTCTTTTGAGGTCAAATATCGCTTCATTAGATCGAATTTGCACATATTTTGAATTATTTCAGGCTGGTCCAGCAAGACAACACAGATCGAAAAATAATTTCGGCGAGACAGAAAAAGCTTGCCTTAAAATATATTCTTAGCAATAATTAATCAAGCTTGCCAAAAAGTTGTAAGGTTTTGTGATGTTTAGTTCGTTCAAGGCACTTTTAAATGATTACTAAAATGACAAATAAGGCACGGCATTTATAAAAAACAGGTTTTTAATATAGTTAACAATCATAACCTTGTAATTAGCACATTTCAATTAGTAGTAGAAGTAGTAGTAGAAGTTGTAGTTGTAATTGGTAATTAGAAATAGTAATATTGTAATTTAGATTTTAAATAGAAATGTTTTTTTTTTGTAACTTCCTCACCTGATGAATTTTACCCTGTTTAAATAAAGATTTACCATACCATTACTTTCACCTTGTTGTTGCTTCCGGAATAAACTGTCACGTCCGTACAGCTGTATCGCATGTAATATTTATGACGTTACAGCTGTTTTGTTTGCTTTGGCGTGTCTTAAATCGGTTGCCTAGAAACCTGGACGTACTGGAACCAATACGTATTTGCAAATCGTGCATACCGTAAAAGCTCAATTAAGCTTGCTTCTGTTTGCTGCTCTTTATTAAATAAAAAAGTTTCACTGCAATTGTTTGAGTTTTGTACAAAAACAATTTGTAGACGAAAACAGCGTGTTTAAGACTAGTTAAAATAATCCCCCTCTCTATTAAGCCCCCGTGTTTAATAAGCTCCCCGTTAAGTTAGCCTGAAATTCAAACCGCCCCCCTACTAGACCTTTTACGGTATTCTCAAATGTTGGCAATGGATATGCCCGGGTGGCTATACCTTTATCCCAATTTGTAATTAAATTGCTTCTTTAAAAATTTTCGGAACTTAGGATTCGAAGGCACCTAAAATCCTTTTCAATTCTTTGCTTTTGTCAGGGTGAACCAATATTCCCATCTCAGGATGGCTGATTCATTATTACTTGCGTGCGTGACTTGGCGTTGTATGATGATGTCACTCACCTCTCAAGAGTGCTCAGTCTAGTTGTAAGGATTTGAATAACATAAATATTTTACCTCTTATATTACGCGAACGGCCGTTGACACGCTCTTCTCCAGCGCTGTAGAAGTTCACATAATCTGCGCGGCTATTTGGAGAAAATACTGGAGACAACCCAGTGATGAACCAGGCTATAAATTTTCTCGTTTGCTTCCAAATTTTATCTGCGTTGGAAGGTAAGTTATATTGATGTAACGTCCTTTCGCATATTTACTGTACCTGAAGTCAAGTTACCGCTCAGTGCAGCCACAATTTATTCGTTTATAGTAGTGATCCAAATCTTTCTCTAAAACATTGTATTTTGTAATCGATGTTGCGTCATTAACCGATCGTGTCTTTAACCGATCGTGTCTTTAATGAATCGCTGAAATCGCATATCCGTGACCGTAATATTTTGTTTGTCAGTTTTTAATCAGATTGTCGCTAACTAACGGGAATTCACACAAAATTTGCCCAACATCCACAGAAACGCCAGCTTAAGAGGAAAAAGGGATTCAATCTATTTTGACCATAATTTATGAGAAATCAATACGTTGGCACAGTTTTTGTTTTTAATTAGAACTCACGAGCCACTTTTCACTGGCTTAATTTTAATTAGAACTCACAAGCTACTTTTCACTGGCTTAATTTTATTCTTATTCAGCCGAAAAATCCGTCATGACAAACATCAAAAGGCTTCTAGAACCCCAAAGGGTTCCAGAACGACGATCTCTGCTCGTGTCGCTTCGCACGATCTTGAAAGGTGTTTGCCATCGTGTTGTTAAACATGTGGTTGACTTGATTAATGAAGACCAGCAGTAGCCGTCGAAACGTCGGCATTCACAACTATATGACAAAATGGTGAGAGAAACGATTAACTCAAGTGTCCAAAAAAATAATAAATGTTACCGCTCAATATTTGTTCTTTTGTGTGGTTCCAGTTCGTAACAATCATTACATCGACAATGAACCAGTGAATATTTACCGGATGTGCGCAAGAAAAGCACCTGCCCCTACAGCAGGAAATCAATTGGTGCAGCATTGAAGCGTCCGAAACACATTCCCTGTTTTTACGCAGCTGTAGAAATACGAGCGGAAGATTATTAATTTAGTATTAATTTTTAATTGTTAATTTAATTGTTGCCTTAATTAAGGTTTGGTATTATTATTATTATTATTATTATTATTATTATTATTATTATTATTATTATTATTATTATTATTATGATGTATGTGTGGTCGGGCTCTCTGGTATGCAGTCACATCGCTCCACGACATACTCAAACCATAGAGCCAAGTGACCGTTGACCCCTTTACCCCATGTCAGTCCAAACTTTCAATTGTGAGGCCAAACTGGTGACTGTCTATACCCCGCTCCCCCTCCCATCCCATCCCATCCCATCCCATCCCATCCCATCCCATCTTCATTTCCCACCCTTTCTCCCAAGTTCTTTTCTCTCTCCTTAGTTTGTTCCCTACTTTCTCTGTCCTTCCTTCCTTTACTCATTTCCTTCCTTTTCCTCTCTTAGTAGTTCCTCCCTCCCTCCAGCCCCCCTTCATCTTTACAGGGCCCCTCCCTCCCTCCTTCCTTGCCTTCCTCTCTCCCTCCAGGCCTTCCCCTGACACCCCTCTAACCTCTTTTCCTCCCTCCGGCCTACCATCGTTCCAGTCCTTCCCTAAATCCATTGAAGCCTCCCTCTCTCACACTGGCTAATCTCCTCCTTCCTCTCCCTCTTTCTCTCACTCTCTCCAGTTAAACCTTTCTCCCTTTAAACCTCCCTCCCTTTCACGCGTCTAACGTCCCTCCCTCCCTCCCTCCCTCTCTCCCCGCTCCACCTCCCCCTCGCTGCCTCCCTCACCCCCTCCCTCCCCCTTTCTCCCTGCATTACTCATTCACTCTCTCTCGGCCCCTGTCTCGTTATTTCTTCTCCCTACTCCATACTAACCCACGTTGTTGTTAGGGATTTTATGTGGAACAAACACTTCATGGGAGCATCACATCCGAGCGGACCTCCTTGAGAACTACGATAGAAAAGTTCGGCCAGTCCGCGCAGGAAGACATCAAGTGGAAGTACAATTTGCAATGAGAGTTAGCAGACTCGTCAAAGTTGTACGTACGCATTTCGTAGATTTCTTTACTCCTTTAGTCCGGGCGATTCTTATCGAATTCCTAAATATTTTTGTTCCTTTCATGGGCGTTCTCAGAGTCTACTGAAAGTATGTGTAAGGTGTAGCAATTTTCATTTGAGAATCGAAAGTAATTTGGTTTTGCTTTACTTCGTTCTGTGCTTGGCCAGCCAACCAATAAGAAGGAAACCCAAAACCAATCGCGATTTACACCCGCGCATTTTCCCGCGCTTGGCGCCGGTTACATGTAATTTCTTCTTATTCTGATTGGCTCATTTCGCTGTCTGAGCCTTTTGTGATTGGTCCGAGTAATAGCTTTGGATTCTATACTACACTTTGATATCGTTTGACATGAAATTGTGGTAAAACCTTCCCTCAGCTCTAATTTCATGCAGTTTCACTTTGACATCCTTAAATGTGGCCATTCAATAGCAATTAAGCTTC
>JAEMWC010000525.1:537500-540000 GCA_016490735.1 Pachyseris speciosa
TATGTTTAATCACATCGCCATCATCATCATCATCATCATCATCATCATCATCATCATCATCATCATCATCACAAACCGTAGTTGCATAAGTACAAAGGTTGACGGGTATTGCTTTTCCATTTTAGATCGCTTTGTAAAAAGTGGAAACTGGCATATATTGGAAATCACCACTGAAATCTCGGAAACTGACCACGGAGATTGCTGCAGATTCAACTTCAGCGAAGTTGTGTACACTATGAAAATGAGACGGAGATCGCTGTACTACACCTTCTACCTGACCATCCCGTGTGTGATCCTAACCATTCTCGCTATGAGTAGCTTCCTGATTCACGTGGAAAGCGGAGAACGCATTGGTTTTGTTACCACAGTCCTGCTCGCCATGACAGTGTTCTTACTTGTCATTCCTTCCTGGTTACCAGTCACCTCAGAAGGCCTTCCAATTCTCGGCGTGCTTCTTGAGGGTACGATGATTGTCATAACTTTGATCCTGTTCGCTAATATTCTCACTCTGTGGGTGTACTTTCGAGAGGGAACGCCTCCTGAGTGGGTTCAGAAAATCTGCCGATTTTTCGGGAGAAAGAAAGGAAATAAGATGCAGAAGGTTCACGTGGCAGATTCGGAGAGTCTTCAGCCTGCGCTTATGAAGTCCACTGCGAGTATGGCTGGCATCGAGATGGCCGAGACAAATAACAGAGGGTCACCAACATCCCCTCAACACGCCCAGGGAACAGAGGAGAAGCGCTACACTTGGCAGAGTGTGTCTACCAAAATGGACCGCGGTTTTTTCATATTGTTTGTTATCGTTTCCGTCATCGCATATGCCATTTACATAGCAGTTTCATTGTAGATCTTGTCGATGTATGTCTTTCTCTGGCCCTGATCTTTTTGAGCACCAGTGTCCCATCTTAGTTAAGGGCCTCTGGGTTCTCTATTGGTAACCGAATTAAATTGTATTGATTGGTGAATTAAGGAGCTGCCCTAGTAAAATAAAGATGTCTTATTTATGTTGATCAAGCCTTCCTCTCTATTTGGGAGTATAGAGCCCATAGCGATTTTTGATTGTCGGTCTCTGTAAGCAGTTGTGGCTTTACAACCTGAGCGGGTAAGACGTGTGTGACTCTACGTTGTAAATATGATGTCATTGACACCTCAAGCATGCTCAAGGATTATTTGAATAACATAAATATTTTACTTAGTTATTTGACGCGAACGGCGTTGATCAAAAGCGCTGCAGAAATTGAAGTAATCTGCGCTTTTTGGAGTAAACACTGGAGACGGCCTAGTGATGAATCGGGCTAAATTTTTTCTTGTATTCTTCCAAATTTTATCTGCATTCGAAGGTAAGTCAGTGTTTTAGCTTGTATTACGTCCTCTGACTTACTGCTGTGCCTGAAGTCAAATTACATGTAATGCGCTTAATGGCTTATAGTTAAGCAATTTAAAGTACGTTTCGTGCTCAGTGCAGTACAGTTTTGTCGTTAACATTTGATCCAAACTTATCTCTAACATTGTATTTTGCAATCGATATCTGCGTTATTAAGCGATCGTGTTTCTGGGTCGCCGAAATCATAAACCGTGACCACAACAAAGCATCGATGAGATTCTGTTTGTATTTCAGTCATATTCTCAAAAACGAAAATTTCACAAAATTTTCTCACTCAGCATTTGTTTCAACAGCAAAGTTGGTTTAAGAGAGAAAAGATCACAATCTAGTTTGACCAATTTTAAAGTTAATTTGAAAGGCAGGCATAGTATTTTAATTAGACCACAAGCCGCTTTTCAATGGATTAATTTTATTTATTCAGCCGGAAAATCCGTCATTACTAAATTAACATCAAAATATCTGAAATATAACTGATATAAAAGCCTGCTAGATCCCCAATTGGTAGACTTGGCCTTTTCCGGTTAGAACGACTATTCCTGCGAGTAACTAGCAACTCAGCTTAAAATAAAAAAAAACGATGTTACCGCTCAAAACTTGCCTTTTGTCCTGTGAAGTGTGGTGTTCAAATTCTTAACTATCATTACATCGACAATGGTCGAGCTAGTGAATATTTACCGGATGTGCGCAAGAAAAAGAAAAAGCACCTGTCCTCGCAGTAGAGAATTCATTGATGCAGCATTGCAGTAGACTGCAAAACGCCGTATTTCTGCGTTGGTCGAATGCGAGGTCTCGTCAAATGAAAGGTCTGGAGCCGGAGAGTGAAAACGTAGAGTGAGACTGTGGGCGTGTGAAGCACGCGAGAATTCGACCGTAAACCCCTTTCAACCAAATGTGCCATTTCGTCTTTCAACTGTTGGGCCAAACCAAACTGGTGACACAACTTATACTCCGCTCCTCCCTCCCATCCTGTTTTTCCTTTCCCACCCTTTCTCCCAAGTTCTTTCCTCTCTCCTCAGCTCGCGTCCCTGCTTCCTCTGTCCATCCTTCCTTTACTCATTCACTTCTTTCTCCTCCAAGTTTTGTCATGAATGATGCTCCGGTGAATCAGGTTTCAAG
>JAEMWC010000525.1:545000-618032 GCA_016490735.1 Pachyseris speciosa
CAAGCGGTCAAAATTACTATTTCAAATTACGTCCTAAATGGCCGTTTGCTCCCACAAAGGACTGGATCTACCCACAATTCACTAGGAATTGATCATTAGAAAAATGACGTATTTAATTTACTATTGTAGATACATGTACATTTTTGTAACGAACCTTTTTTTGGCCCATTAATGTCACGTTTTTAAATAAAGTTTTTCAGCTCAGTACAGTTCTTCTTAAAATATATTTTTCAGCATTGGCGAAACGAATTCCTGGCGTGGAAAGCAAGTGATTATGGAGATGTAGATGTCGTCCATTTCGCTCCTGATGAAATTTGGGTCCCAGACATAGCTCTTTTCAATAAGTAAGTCACATTTCTCGATGTTGTTTCCAAAGCTTATATGCTGAGGGATATTTGAGTGGCTCCGAGAATGCTCTTCTCTTTGGAACTTTCTGCAGCAACTTGTCAGCAACTTGTACACATATAGTAGAGCTCTAGTATATCATGTAGGCTGTGGCATGAGGCGTGTGGTATGTAGTGTGTATGTAGTGTATATGTACTGGTTATGCAAAGCTTTCAAGTGGTATACCGTGAAAATTTTCCCGGGTCACTTGTTCTTGGTATACACACGAGCCTTTAGGCGAGTGTGTTACTGTGTGTATGCAAAGAAAATAAAAATGGCAAGCAGATATTCCATGGTATATTACGAGAAAGCGTTGCCTAACTATATTATACCATACCGTAGAAAATACATAGCCCCATAAAATCATTGCAGTGCATGATGGAAAGGTTCGGTGAAATACCGATCATGGTGATTGGCTGTATTTTCTTTGGCTTCTTTGGCGTGGTATAAAGTATGATATTATTCAGGGGTGGATCCAGGGAAGGGGGGGGGGGGGTTGGGTGGTTAACCACCCCTCTTTAGAACAGCGCACCAAAAAGATATAATACGTGGAAAAAACGAGTTGATATATACGTGATAAATACGTGGGTCTCTGAAAAACCTTGTGAAACCAACCAGCCCATCAAGTTTGTACTCAAGTCCCTTCAGCAAGGAAAAGAGGGCTCTGTGCTCTTATTCCTCGAGTAATCAACTCTAAGTCTGAAGGAACCACAGTATAGAACTTCCTCAACTGCTTCATGAGATGTGGGCCCATCTGATGCCATTGCCGTCTTCTTTCGAAAGTGAACCGTTTCCATCGATGGATGAACCACTGGAAGCGACAGACAACTCATCGGACTAGGAATCCATCTTGGTATCCTCACTTTCAGCGAAACACGCAGACAATATCTTCTTCCTACGGTGGCCCATAATGGCCAAACGTGAGGGAACTTCTAAAATTATTGACGTTTTGCCTATGGGGAGCACAGAGGTGGAGAGATCATTTTCCTGCATTCGGGGGATCCGTTCTTGGCTTCGCAACACAATAACCGCCGAACGACTCTCAGATTTGGCCATCAATGCCATGCATGCAAATGCAGTTGCCACTGATAGAAGTGTGATTTGTGAGAACTTTGTCAGTGGCGCTGCACCCTAGACGAATGATGGCGTCTTCACTTTTGGCCGACTAGATTAGTAATATAGTTCTATTAGCTTTATTTCGTGTATTTTGTGGCGTTTCAAGAGTTTGCAGTGTTACAGTCTGCAATTCGTCCTTCCTAAATCGCCATGTTTTGGGACAAACGTAGGAGAACTTAAAATAAATTAACGTATAGTTTGGTGGCCGATTTGTATCAGCCATCCCCCATTAAAAATTCCTGAATCCGCCCCTGTATAATTATGTAGCTGTAGAGTTTGAAATAGGCCGCAAGTGAAGCTAATACAGTCAATTAAAATTCAACAATTTTCTCAATATATTCTATTTAACAATTAGAATATGAACTCGAGATGTCTATCGCGTGATAGCTGAGAGAAATTGAGAGGAATAATCCAATTGGGTTATAATAAATCTACTGGCCGTTCAAAACTAAACAAGTAAATTATCTAAATTCTCCTCTCAGACACTTCGAAAACGTGAAGCGGCCACCATTTTGTTGACAACCACTACTCACTATCCGCTGCAACAGAACAGATAGCGAGTAAGGTAACCAATAAGAGACGACATTCGTGATAGAACGCTGGTAGATTTATACTATTCATTTTTAGCGGTGACGACGAAATCAACTTGGCTGGGGGCCCAAGCAAGTTTGTGACGGACGTCTCCGTGAGAGAAGACGGGAAGTGCACCTGGAGCGGACCGGCAACGTTCAAAGTCAACTGCGAAATGGAGGTGGACAAATGGCCGTTCGACGAACAAG
This sequence comes from Pachyseris speciosa, assembly GCA_016490735.1. Lineage (NCBI taxonomy): Eukaryota > Metazoa > Cnidaria > Anthozoa > Scleractinia > Pachyseridae > Pachyseris > Pachyseris speciosa. The sequence continues at coordinate 547,280 of JAEMWC010000525.1, forward strand.
AATGCAAGATGTCATTTGGTTCATACACGTATGGGCTGAACCTCTTGAGGATAAAATTATTCAAGGACAAGAGCCAGTATACAAGTAAGGAACAAACAACAAGAATAGTCGCTGAATTAGATTCCTGCATGTTGTAAATTTTACGATAGAATGCAAAGGATTCAACATGGAAGTTAAGTACACCACAAAGAATTCTAAACATTTATCTTCATTTCACTCCGAAATATTTCCAAATTGACTACCGCTGCATGAGAGTTCGATTCTATTGATCACTTGTAAGATTCCATACCAAATTGGACTCCACTGAATTATCATATGTAAAAAGACTTTCGGCGAGTTTTTATTGGCCATCAGCTACAATTATTTGGACACTATATGACTGCGTGCAGATAATTCCCATATAGTAAGGAAAAGAAGCGTTATTGCACGCGTTGTAATACGACGGTCACCTTAATAATAATAGTAATAATAATATAATAATAATAATGATGATGATGATGATGATGATGATGATGATGATGATGATGATGATCGTTTATTCAACCTTTTTGCAGCATAAACTGAATTACAAGGCGGGTCATTAATTAATTACATACAAATACATTAATTACATACAAATACCTCGGAATTATGACACGGAAATATAACTATTAATGTTAAGACATATCACATTTCGCTATTTTAAACGTGATTCTGGTATTTGATGGTGCAAAAATTTCCAAATCTGTTAGTTCTTGAGGAGGCAGGCACAGAAACAGATTCTCCTGTTCTAAGGGCATACGGTCTTGTATGCACAACTCGCGGCACTAACTGAGCTTCGTAGCAGGTCGGAAGAAGAGTAACTTCGCATGTTCCTTGCACGTTTCTACCATTTTCTTCTCCATAATCATAATCACAATCGTCGTCGTCACCATCATCATCGTTATCTCTAATCACATCATCATCGTCATCCTTCGCTTCCTTTTACTCTCTTTCTCTCCTCCTCTCGTTTCTTCTCTCTCTCTCTCATCATCTCATCATCATCATCATCATGTCATCATCATCGTTGTCCTCCTTCTCCTCCTCATTATCATCATCGTAATTTTAATCTTCATCATCATTATCATCATTGCAAATCTGTAGTTTCCATAAAGTACAAAAGTTGACAAGAACATTTATCTTTCCATTTTAGAACGCTTTGTAAAAAGTGCAAACTGGAATATATTGGGCATCACCGCTGAAATCTCGGAAACTGACCACGGAGATTGCTGCAGATTCAACTTCAGCGAAGTTGTGTACACTATGAAAATGAGACGGAGATCGCTGTACTACACCTTCTACCTGACCATCCCGTGTGTGATCCTAACCATTCTCGCTATGAGTAGCTTCCTGATTCACGTGGAAAGCGGAGAACGCATTGGTTTTGTTACCACAGTCCTGCTCGCCATGACAGTGTTCTTACTTGTCATTCCTTCCTGGTTACCAGTCACCTCAGAAGGCCTTCCAATTCTCGGCGTGCTTCTTGAGGGTACGATGATTGTCATAACTTTGATCCTGTTCGCTAATATTCTCACTCTGTGGGTGTACTTTCGAGAGGGAATGCCCCCTGAGTGGGTTCAGAAAATCAGCCGATTTTTCGGGAGAAAGAAGGGAAAGAAGACCCAGCAGGTTCACGTGGCAGAATCAGAGAGTCTTCAGCCTGCGCTTATCAAGTCCACTGCGAGCATGGCTGGCATCGAGATGGCCGAGACAAATAACAGAGGGTCACCAACATCCCCTCAACACGCCCAGGGAACGGAGGAGAAGCACTACACTTGGCAGAGAGTGTCTACCAAAATGGACCGCGGTTTTTTCATATTGTTTGTTATCGTTTCCGTAATCGCATACGCCGTTTACATAGCAGTTTCATTGTAGATTTTGTCTGTACGTTTTCCCCTGGCACTGGCCTTATTGAGCATCAGTATCCCATCTTAGTTATACCAACCGCAATTTTTCTGCTCTACTTGGAAGTATAAAGCTAACAACCAGCTGCGGGAGCCGTGAATATTCATCGACTCATTCTAGCCTGCGTGGCAGGCGCTAGAAAAGGGAAGGGAAAGGGGGAAAGCCAACGCGCGCGAAGCGAGGGAGAGAGCGCGGAGCACTCGCTTCTCGCGCGCATATTTTTTCCCCTTCCCTTTCACCCACGCCAATACACCATTTTGCTAATGATCAGTTCCTGGTGAATTGTGGGTAGATCCAGTCCTTTGTGGAGACAAGCGGCCATTTTAGGACGTAATTTGAAATTGTATTTTTGACCGTTTGCCCACACAAAGGACTGGATCTACCCACAATTCACCAGGAACTGATTATTAGCAAAATGGTGTCTTAAAGGGTTATTGTCGTTAGTCGAGAGTAGTTTTCAGCGGAGTGGTGTAAAACAAAAGCAAATTTATTAGTAGACTGCGAGTAGTCTCTAATTTCGGCGATTGTGGCGGGAGAAACACACGCGCGCGCGCGAAACTGGCGAGGAGACGCGACGTGAGGGGGGCACTGAAAATTAGCCACTGTAATCAGACACTTTAATGATAGAACAGCACAATGTAAGTGACATCACTGAAGTTAATAAAGCAAGTGAATAAGGTTCTGTTTTGCGTCCTGTTATCTGGAAAACCTCTTTTGCTAGCCAGTCGCAAAGGGAAACCAAAACATTAAAATTAAACCATTAAATTATTTTCCACGCAAATTACAGAGCCTCTCTAAACCATTACCAACGAAATGGTTTCCCGTGGCAAGTTATTTTAAGAACTTGGTGCAATGTATGCCACTGGCGCAAACAGTGCGACCGAAATAAGCTTTCAGAGAGGGATTTCTTGCGAGTGTCTTAGAGAATGTCTAGTATTTTGGCCCAGTAAAGTCTGAATTTGTATTTACATCCCTTGCTACAATGTTAGACAAAACTACTTAAGAAAACAGGCCACTTGGAATCCGAAAATCCCTCTTCAGTATGTGCGCCTCAACAACATCTCTACAATTAATTTCTCCTTTCCATTCCATCCCAGCTCCCAATCCAATGTTGAATTTGGGAAGCCGTCATTGCTACAGAAACATTTAGGAGGCTCAAACAAGACTGAATAGGTGGGAGCGGGCTTTCAAGTGAACTCAGTTGATTATTGTTTGCATGCAGAAAGGCTCTGAAGGCCTCGAAGCTCAATTTTCTTAGTAGTTTTGTCCACCGGATTGTAGAGTGTCTCAAATCGAGAACCAGGATCTTCGTTTATCTTGACTATTGACTGAGGAACATGCGTCGCTGGAAAGCTGTCTAAAGTCAAAACATTTGGCATTCGGCCGAATTGCGTTTGCTTAACCGAATCGTCCCACCTACCCACCCAAAATTTTTCGAGCGGCACTTCTTTCTTCCGACTTGCGCATTGAGAGCCGAAGACTCAAGTTAAGAGATCAGTCTATCGAGAACTGGAACAACAGACATGATGCGCACGCATCGCTCTTCTCAAGTATGAGAAGAAGTTGTTGTTACATTTAATTTACATTTTAATAAAAACAGGCACGAATAAAACAAGTATGTTTTGTGTTTGTTGTGGTTACAAGCCAAATATGCTGCGCGCTGATTCATTGTGTTTAATGATGCGATGCTAAGGTCTTTTATTTCCATAAATTAAAGCATTTTCGTAACAATATAACTATGGAATTGATGTTGATCAAGTGAGGCTTGTCGAAATCACAGCAGAAAAAATTGAAGCGATATATCGCCCAGCATTGAGATAATTTGACAAAAATTACACTGCAAATATTTTGCACGACGTGAAGTTGATCGAGTTATTTAGAGATGCAGCATTTTTTCTAGTGGAACGCTTTTCACGAATTCAATTCTTCTCATGACCACTTGTATGTTTATGGTATTTAAGCTTCTACGTAATCAAATAACCACATGCACGAAACGATCTTAAAAGAAACAAAAGGGTCCAGTCGATGACGCAACGAGGTTAGGTCATTTGACAACAGTAATGAACGGAAGCCAATTTGCAAAACAATCCATACAGAAGGCATAGCTTGAATGCAACGTAAACTTTGTCATTCAAGCACAACCTTTGATGAGCGGCACGTAAGGTTATTTCGTAGAGCAAAATTTAAAACTAATATCTAGTCAACTCCTCGGTGTCGCGATGAATTTTCTTGTTGTGATTTTGTGTTTACAAGGACTATGGACGAAAAGTAAGTCTACATGGAGTCATTTAGAGTGAATTTAAACTCTTTATATTGATGTTTGTGTGGGATGAATTCATCAGTCGGATTTGTACAGTAAACACAACTGCTTCAACTAACACGGCTGCCAAATTAAAGGCGAAACTCACACGCCACAATCAATAGTGACGATTGCCAATACCTAAAAGCGTGCTTTTGATCCGAAACGACGATTTTTAAGGTTGCCGTGTTCCGGAGAATGTCGGGTGACTCAAAAGTTAGCGGACGATCAGATCTGCGTAGGTTTTACGCCGCCAACACTTGAAGTTGATAACTTTTGAATCAACCAACTTTTAGCATGCTGGGGTGCGAAAATATGAAATTAACCGTAAAATCGCTTTTGTCGTTAACGTTTGTTGCGGGTAGTATAGACTAGATAAACTCTGTGTTGCACTCAGAAACCTCCTATACTAAAGCATTAGCGTGTGATATTGCTTCAAAACCGAAAAGATTAAATCCATATAATCGCTGTCTAGATGCAGAAAGCTTACAAGGATTTCCAGTGATTGCAAACCGCTGGTATACACACTAATGGTAAATAATTATCAGATGAATTACAAAACAGAGATAGCTTTATACTGTCAAAAATACACCATTTTTTGAAGCTCTCGTCGACTATCAATATGAGCCGAGACGTAAACCACGACTGATGTTTTGTATTTCTTGATAACTTTGGATTGTCAAGTGACATCAAGTTTTTTGCGGCGCGCGATTTTCAACGTCTGATTTAAAAACTTCAAACCGAGAAATTTAGGACTGTATTATTTAAAATAAAACTACAGTTGGATTTGTTTCGTAATTACAATGGCCTCTCCCTGTGAGAGTTCACCAGGAAAACAGCAAGAAGACTCAGTTATCCATAACAAAAAAACCTAAATTGGAACGCCCTATTCAGTATTTTCATTCTTTTTTTACATATATTTCTTTTGTTATGGTGTTTTATATTCTGACTGTAAATTTGTAAGCTCAGGTTGTAAATTGTGTACACAATCCATCTGTCCATTTTCTCACGGCGGTAATGTATGATTAAAAAACACTACCTATCCCTGGTGAATTCAAAATGAACGAGGCTGTGAGGCGACTTTTTAAAGATCTAACAGAGCTTGTATATTTTGGAAATTGATTTTTCTTCATTCGGTTATACAATTGTTATTATTTTAATCACTGATTGAGCATTTTTCGGAGTTGGCTTACTGAAAGAGCATTCATTAAAAAAAATGAAAATAACAGTAAAACTGAGAGGAATAATGAATATCTTTGCTAATATAATTGGAACTCTCTCACTTTAATGACATGGATATAGATAAGTGCATTAGACATAAAAAGTGACAACCGTTGGGTATTAAATACGGCGATAACAAGACGTCTGTTGAATTCACTTTTCACTAAGTGACCTTAAATTTTGTTTTGAAATTTCTGTTTGGCTTTAAATTTTACGAAAACATTTCATACGGGCACGTAATTTATCGAAAACAAAATAAGGAATCGTGAGAACTAGACGCCTACTTAAGGTAAACAGAAGGTTTGCTAAATGTGGTCTTCAATTATCGAGAATCAGTTAATTAAAGGATTTTAGCTATAGTCTTAAATTAAGGCCTATTCATAAGCCGCCATATTTCGTTAATGCTAACTCAAGACGTTAAGGGTGTTAAATATCTTCTTTTCAGAAGTATAGATTACTAAAAAGGAAGCTTAATTAAGTCCGCCTGCTTTGGTAAGGCAGACGATACAACGGTAACATTTTACAGAGTTAACGGTCGACTACTTCGTCTTTTTAACAATTTAGAGAAATCAACTGGCGTGCACCATATTTGTTCTTATAACATTTTGCACTCAAAAACACTGATTGTGTACGTTTGCAATTAACGAAACTTTTTGACGAAATAATTACCAGGGGCGAAATATTTTTTCCTTTTAGTTTTAACACCGAAAGAAACCGTTTGGAAAATGAGGTCTTTGCTGATTACGACTCCCGCTTGATGCGTTTATCTCGGTGTAAGAACCTGACGAGGTTTTCTTTGTTTTATGAGCTATTGTTTTGCTGTACGCTATTGTTTACAATTAAATTGTTTTCTTTTTTTTGTTCTACGTCGTTCGTGAGTTTCACACTGGTTCTTATACCAAAGTAGAGCCTGCTTGACAAAATCCAGGGGCACCCAATGACAACTTTCGGTAGATATCTGTTCGATGGAGGGTAGTTCGCCTTACGCTTTCGGCGTCGATTAAAGAGTGCACTCGAATTTTCGTAACTGAAACGTAGCCTAAAAGATTCGTAAAGGGGAAATCATAGCCCCTGAGGTTTTCGGGAAGGTCGTATTTGCTGTTTTTGGCAGACAAAAACGTCAGCTAGCATTTTCGGAAACAAAATAGTTCCCTAGAAAGTTCGTGGAAAGCTCATTTCAGCTAGTATTTTCTCAAAGGAAGATTTTGTTCCCTAACAATTTCGGGCAATGAAAATTTCAGCTAAGGAATCCGAATAGATCAAATTCTTCTAGCTAACAAAAACGTCACTTTAAACAGACTTCAAACGCCATAAGGTAATTAAAAAAAAGACTTAATACAGCTTTTGGTTGATTTGGCTTGTTGGTTGCCCCTGATGAAGCTAGACAACGTTTAATAGTTAAAAGTGCTTCCAGAAACATCACTAAGTGAAGTGAAACCCAACGGCGATTTTCTGGGCGTTTTGACTTCTCTTCTCTTAAAAGGAGTCGCTTTCTCAGTTTTCTTTATTGCTCCACCTCATTCTTAATTTACATCTTTAGGTCTCATTTTGTATTCTTTTCCGAACCCCATCAAAAATTTTGTTCTATATACAAGCAGGTTGAAAAACAAATGAAGTCGATATAGAATACACAAAATTACAATTACAACATTGGGTGGTGAAAGAAGCAATGCATACTTTGAACCAAAGCCAGACGAAAATTGTCACCGAGGCGATGTGTACAAAAACACCACTTTAATATTCATTTATTATTTTTCAATGTGTACAGGAACATCAAAAAATGCTTATGCCTCTGTGAAACTACATAGCCTGCTTATATTTTTTGTAAGACACACCCAACGATGGATAAATATAACGTAAATTCAAAGTTTTTACCGCCTCATGCTAGCTATACGGCCCTGCATGCAGTCAAGTTATAAATATTTAAATTCGAAGACTTCTCAGGATCTTTGTAAGGTAAATTATTTTTTTCTCTTTCTTGGATCGAAGGCGTATTAGGTGGATCCAACAAATCCTTCGAACACCAGATCCGAGCCTTTGTGTTGGACGATTATGACAAGACTGTGAGACCGGTATTGGGCAACAAAACCGTGATAGTGTCATTTGGCATGAAAATCAGCCGACTGGTGAAAGTTGTGAGTATACTGTTATTAAAGAATATCTTCTCTATATCTTCTCTCGACCTTTAAATTTGACACTAGTTTGAAATACATTTTTCTTTCCTTTTCTCTTTTTTCGTATTCCAAACCTCGCTCTGAAGTTTTCTTGGAAAGCACGTATGAGAGACGGTTTAGCTCAGTTTGTTGTCAGCGCCGGACATTAAATGCAGAGGGCCTTGGTCCAAATCTTCCTCTCATTTGGAGACTGGCACTAGCGAGGGATTATGGGATCGATCGGTGAGACGCGGAGACATAAGTTGTCCTCAGACAATCGCATAATCCCTTACTCGGGCCAGTTTTCCATAGTTTCGGGGGGGGGGGAATGTGGTTTTGCGCTGCCTGTACTCTTACGATATTCGTCATCACAGTGGTCAAAATGCTGTGAGCTCACTGCGCCTCGTGAATCCACAACATTTTGACCACTGTGATGATGGATATCGTTGTCGGTCCATAAGAGTGGGACAACGCTAGACGTTTCATCTTCTTTTTACCGCTATATTACGTCAAAGAAAATGTTTATTCACAGCGTGACCAACATCGTTGACTGAACGTGAGCAGCATTTTCTAGACTGTGAATGATATATGAAATGAATCATAGCTTAACTGCGGAAATGAAATTGAATGAAGAATGATCCTCGCAGTTGTGAACGCAATTTATGCAATTGCGAAAAGAAGCCTGAAAAAAACTTCAGGACTTCAACGGGGTTTGAACCCGTGACCTCGCAATTACCGGTGCGATGCTCTAACCAACTGAGCTATGAAGCCACTGACTGACAACTGCGAGGATCATTCTTCCTTTGATTTCATTTCCGCAGTTCATATGATTCATTTCATATATCATTCACACTTATTTCTTTCACGGGAACATATGAACCCACAATTGACCTGCTCCCAACGTCATTGGCTTCATAGCCCAGTTGGTTAGAGCATCGCACCGGTAATCGCGAGGTCACGGGTTCAAACCCCGTTGAAGTCCTGAATTTTTTTTTTTTTTTTCAGGCTTCTTTTCGCAATTGCATAAATTGCGTTCACAACTGCGAGGATTATTCTTCATTTGATTTTCTAGACTCTTATCTATAACGGCAAATTGGCCAATCAGATTGCGAGATTACTAGCAATTATGGTAAAAAAGGAACAAGATGAATATAGTGGAGTATAAATATGTATTATCACCCCTCGCCCCTCCCAACATGTCACGAATCCTAAAATTCCAGCACAAACATGAAAGCACTGTAATTTGATGTGACTTGGTAGCGATGTTAACTTAGTCTAACATAATCCCGGATGCCCAATAAACAGGCATATGTTCATACTACAATTTTGTTGTTATTTACAGGACAACAAAGAACAGATAGTTATTTTAGATACTTGGGTAATTCAGGTAAGTCCGAAATTAGCCTTCATTTGGTGATTTTTAAGTTCAACATGCAAGGGTTTAATCTACAAAAATTGTGCCATCCCGGGTAGGGGGGGGGGGGGGGGGGTTCTCCCTCCTTTTAAAAACGTGAATTGGGTTGACGATGACCAAAACCTACTGGAACTAAAACTCCAATAGACTCATTAAAAGTTCATTTCGTATTTTCACGCTTAAATTTTCACCATCTCACTTTACTCTTATTGGAAATAGCGGTATATCGAGATACAAATCCTAGCGGTATGTCCTCTAGCTCTGCGGTAAAGCCGCGCCCGAACTAATAATCGGAAGGCCGTAGGTTCCTGTTCTGCCATTAATTTCCCCAGCTTAAATCACCATCTCACTTTACCCCCTTTTGTACGTTGTCTTTTGCATAATCCAAACTTAATGCATCAAGGAAGTTTTCTCTTACTCTCTTAAAGTGCTACTACGATCAGAAAATCACTTGTCTTTTTACTTCAAATTTCGAAAGTGTGTTTGCTTAACAACCGATTCGCGAAATTTCAAGCTTTAATTGGGAGAAATCAGGTTTTTATTTTGACTGAAATATTTCTATTTAGTGATCCGCCATTACTAACTTCAACATCTTGAGAGAACTGGATCGAGGACAAAATGACGTAAAAAGCTCACAAGCGTAAGAATGCAGTGTGTGAACCCGGTTGATTTAGTATGCAGCACGGGAATTTTGAGCTTTCAGACTCTCAAACTCGTGTTTTGCATACTTAATAAGCTGCATTCACACACTGCAATTTTAAACCAGTGAGCAAATGACGTCATTTTATCCTGGATCCAGCTCTCCGAGGCCTAATCGGTCAGTTATGAACGTGAGTAATGGCGGAAATTAAAAAGTTGTACTCAAAGTAAACAGTCTTCTGCTTCAAATTAAAGCTTGAAATTTCGTGAGTCGGGTGTTAAGCAAACACACTTTCGAAATTTGAAGAAAAAAGACAAGTGATTTTCTGATCGTAGTAGCACTGTAAACTAACTGAGCCTCTCAAAATGGTTCTTGTTGACATATCAGACTTGGCAGAATGAATTTCTTAAGTGGGAGGCTCAGAAGTTTGGAGGAATGAAACGAGTGCAGTTTCTCCCAGAGGAGGTCTGGGTTCCAGATATATCTCTTTTCAACAAGTGAGTGCTTTTAATTAACCGATCAGTTCTTGACGCGCAAAACATACAACCGATATCAAGATATCTTGAATTTCTTTTAGGCTAAGGATTTGATAAAAATCCTATTTATTTTGTCTCTGTCTGATTTTTGTGGAGACGCATCTACACAAACAAATAATTAACAATTATCAGGTGATAGCAGGAGAATTGTTTTTTTATTCAACACATTAATGACAAAGCACCAAGTTCTGCGTTTATTGCTTAAAATGTTGGAAAGCCGCCATTTTCTCCGCGACACACAATTACGTATATCGCAGAAAATCTGTTGAGAACGCACGACGACAGTTGTGCGCGCTATGACCATATTTGGACATTGTCATAATGTGTTGAATAATTCACTCCAGCCAATCAAAACAGACCAGAATAGTGCCATGAGCAATCAGAATGCGAAGCAATTGCATGTAAACGGCGCAAAGCGCGATTTTACTTTCGATGCTCAATTGAAAACGGCTCCAGGTTGGGCGAGAATTCTGTAATGGGTTTTGGTATCACTTCATGAGAAACTGCTAAGTACTTTGCCGCTAAGAAATGGAACGAACCAGTAAATGATATAAGAATTAAATTAGGCACCAATGAAGTGAGTAACAAACTTCGAGCGCTTAAGTTCGATTGATATTGGAATTTTTTGCAGCTTGATTCTCTCGTTTTTTAGTTCCTTGTTTTAATAGTTTTACGATCAATTACTGTACATTTTTAGTTTCAATTTTTATAATATACTAAGGTCGTGGATTACCTGCAAACTAGCTAACTAGCTTAGCGTAAACCCCACGTTAAATAAAGTATCGTATCGTATGTAAAACTAGTAATACCGAGGCGAATGTGGTTACTCATAAATTTCGTAAGCCTCTCTGCTTTCTCATTTAGGTGCAAACTCTTTGTTATGAATAGAACGAGTTCTCGGTTTTTCTGATGCACACCGGCACTATGTTACCAGTTCTGCAGATGGAGATTTTTCTGGTCGTTTCTCGTAAATTTGTAGTTTTTATATGCTGTATCATTTTAATTATTTTATAAAGTTGTAAATTTATAGACCTTTATTTGTAATATTATTTTCCGGTAGTTTTTTCTTCCGTGACTGACCTGTAAACTAGCTTTACAGCTAAGTGTTAGTCACGTTAATAAAGTATGTATGTATGTATGTAGGTAGGTAGGTAGGTAGGTAGGTATGTATGTATGTATGTATGTATGTATGTATGTATGTATGTATGTATGTATGTATGTATGTATGTATGTATGTATGTATGATGTATGTATGTATGTATGTATGTATGTATGTCTGTCTGTCTGTCTGTCTGTCTGTATGTATGTATGTATGTATGTTTGTATGTATGTATCACCAAAATATAACCTGAACGTAGATTCAAAGACCATATAATTAGGAATTTAACCAAGTTTAAAAAGTTACAACCTGCAGATGTAGCAGCGCAATTCACCTTAAAATGGTCCCATTTAGATTGCGTGAGAATGGGTGTGAACTGATTCGGAAATGGGCTATTATACTTAATTGGTTTTGGTTCTTCGATATTCAAATGAAAACTGCTCTAAAATGCTCCATTTTTTATTTCAGTGGTGATGAAAGCGTCACTCTGGCTGGTGGACGAACTAAATTTGTGACGTTAGTGTCTGTGGATAATGAAGGCAATTGTGTGTGGAGTGGACCTGCTACTTTTAAAGCGAACTGCGAATTGAAGATTGATGAATGGCCGTTTGACAGTCAGTCTTGTGAGCTGGGGTTTGGCTCTTTTACATATGGAATTGACCGACTGGACATCAAACTATTTCAAGACACGAAAGGTGGTGGGCAGTTTACGAGTAAGTGGTTGCCGTTTTGTGAAAGTTACTATTATTCTTCTTAGGAATGAGGCAATTTTGAACAATTTGCGACAAATTTATTAATTGCAGCAATGACCGTAAAGGAATAAGATATCTGGGATATTGTTGTTTCCAGACGGTTAATTTGACCACAGCACCCTCAGTCAATCAGTCAGTCAGTCAGTCAGCCAGCCAGCCAGCCAGTCAGTCAGTCAGTCAGTCAGTCAGTCAGTCAGTCAGCCACTCCCTTTCCAGTCAGTTAGTTTGTCACTCTGTTGCCAGTCAATAAGTCAGTCGGCTATTCACTCCATTGTCACCCAGTCAGTTGTTTAGTCACTCCATTGTCAGTCAGGCGGTCAGTGAGTCAGTGAGTCAGTCGGTCGGTCAGTGAGTCAGTCAGTCTAAGAAAGGGCTGAAACCAATTCTAAAAACTCTCATTTTTGTCTCACTTTCAGATCGGTTTGTATCAAACGGTGACTGGACAATCGATAAAATCTCTGCTAAAGTTGAAACTACAGACCATGGCGACTGTTGCCCATTTGACTTCCGTGAGGTTGTTTACAACCTTCAGATGACCAGAAAACCCCTTTACCACTTGTTTTACCTGACCTTGCCCAGCGCGATGCTGATGTTCCTAGGCCTTACAAGCTTCTTCATCCCTGTGGAGAGCGGTGAAAGGATCGGCTTTGTCACCACCATTCTTTTAGCTATGACTGTGTTCTTACTCCTCATTCCATCTTTCCTTCCGGAATCTTCCGACGGTGTTCCAATCCTTGGAATCGGTTTGCAGGCTACAGTGGTCATCATAGCCTTGATCCTTTTTGCCAATATCTTTGTACTGAAGATATTTTTCATAGAAGGGACTCCACCCGAATGGGTTCAGAACCTCTTCAGCATGTGCCGCGGTAAGAAAGGGAAAACTGTCCAGCGGATTCACGCCTCCAGTGAACATGTTCAACCCAAGCCAGTTATGAAATCCCGCGCGTCCATGAACGCGATTGAGCTATCAGAGCATACAGCGGGGAAAAGCAACACTCCCACAGGCTGGGAGGAAAACCGGGATGATATCACATGGCAGAGAGTCTCATGCAAGTTGGATCACGTGTTTTTTGTGGTTTTCTTTGTGATTTCCCTCATCACCTACACTGTAACATATTTAACTTAACTATCATCTTTAATCTTTAATCTTTAATCGTTATTTATACACGGAAAAAAAATTCATCAGGTATCCTAAAACCTAAAACCTAAAATCCTATATCCTAAAATTACCTTAACTTAGATCAATATACTACTTATAAACCTGTTTTCCATGAATGCCGTGTGCTTAAAAATTAAGATCATGCGCTGTTTTAAGTAATGGGCTGTTAGGAGGCCTTCTAAGGGGTAGAAGCGATACGTGGCATGGTTTCGAAAACAGGCGACAATCCTCTCCCAAACCACTGACAACCGACAGAAATTGGAGCTCGACAATTTGCAACAGCGACAATTCACTTTCCGTTCCTCTTTGTTTTCGTTGCAACAGCGACATTTGTCCCTAACGTAGCTGCCAATTCCAAAAGCGCCCATTCCCCCCGGGGATATCCCGGGTATTTTACCCGACATGTGTCCCGCACGGTGTGGCATTTGACTATCGACTTAACACTGGTCGGAGGTCGCCAGCTAAAGGGTTTCGCGCCCAAATATTCATTCATTCACCACGGGAGCCGCTACGTTCCCTTCACTTCAAGATTCCACGTAGGTTTTCCGTTATTTATTAGTGAATATACGGTTGATATGCCTTTGTTCAAAGTTTGGAGTGCCGACAAAAGAGATCGGAAAAGAGTTTTGGCGCATAATTTTTCGGATTTGGCTTGCAAAGGTAAAAGCGGGGGGCTTGCCAAAATGTTTCATGCAACGGGTGATTTGCTATAGATTTATACTTGATTTGCCCTTTTTGAGGCCCTGAGGGTGGGGTATTTGACCGTCTAAACTGGAAACACAGCGGGGCATTTGAAAAAGTCAAACGCCCACGTGTTTGCCCGGGAGGGGGGGGGGGGTGGGGTGGGGGGAAGATGGACGCTTTTGGAATTGACTGATGCATAACGAAACAAGCGAGAGACAGATCAGAGTCGTAAACAAGCAACAAAGCGACACCAGACCACCCCGTGGAAGGCCTCTGTTAGTATAGGCTCTACTGATTACCATTAAACCAATTATTACTGGCCAAATGAGAAGCCACATCATATACACGCAAAGAACCATATAATACATTACAATACATGTGTTGTAGAAATTGCGGACGACGCTAAATTCCGTAAATTATTGTTATTTACGTTTCCCTAGGAATCCGCTGACCGAGATGTATTTAATATCATTCATTTGAACGCGGTTACATCAAATAAATAAGTGAAGTGAAGTGAAGTTTTGGTAATAATCTGGTGCTTCAAACAGAAATTAAAGGATATGTGTTTCAGTGCCCTTTTGATCGAGTTTAAATCTTAAACTTGCCACTTAATTGTTTGATATGCTGCCAAATAGAACTGCAGCTATAAACATGGATTTAGTCTGTACCAAACCATTTTTTATGAGTTTTTACCGTGCTCTAATTGGCTAACCAGACTTCAGATATCATTTGCTTCTGTGAACTTTTGTTAAACCTTTGTTTTGTATAATGAAGTGAAAAAACGTGGAAGACTTTCAAAGAGATAATTGATTAATCCCACAATTAAAAAAAACATTGAGCCCAAAATTAACTGCTTTTCCCACATTTGTGGATATCTCCGAATGAAACCTCAGCAAAGCATGATCAATTTTTCTGTACAAGTCATACACAGAATTTATATCGACTCGAATTTACAGGTTAGTCTGTTGGCTGATATCTTCCAGGAAAATAAAATATCCGTTTCACCCAAGAACAAAGTTAAGTCTAGCTTTTTGGACCTGTCTGGTTTCCACTATGATCTTAGGACACATTTTTTTTTGGAAATTTAAGAGAAAATGGCATTTTTGTCTGCAACGGTCTAAAGCCTTTGCTGTGGATTTGTTCAGGGGGAGGGGGGGGGGGTACTCGAAGTATACATGACAGGGGATCCAACGTATTTTTTTGGGTCAAGAGATCGGTCATGGTCACAAAGTTAAGTCTAGCTTTTTGGACCTGTCTGGTTTCCACTATGATCTTAGGACACATTTTTTTTTGGAAATTTAAGAGAAAATGGCATTTTTGTCTGCAACGGTCTAAAGCCTTTGCTGTGGATTTGTTCAGGGGGAGGGGGGGGGGGGTACTCGAAGTATACATGACAGGGGGATCCAACGTATTTTTTTGGGTCAAGAGATCGGTCATGTATTTTTTAGGTCTTAAAAAAATACGCGTAATTTTTTGGGTCACATCTCAAAGCGAACTTTTTGTTATGATCAGTGGATCAGAATAATATTCATTCGAACTTTTTTTCAGTGATGTGTGCAACTGTTTCATTGAATATATCAGTATTGAGGTATTTAAGTCTTGCATTTTTTTGGGTAGGATATTTTGATGCCAGGTAATTTTTTTGGGTCTAAAATTTCAGGCTTGTGTATTTTTCATGTCATGTATACTTCGAGCAAAGAACCTACAATAATAATAATAAACAATAAACTCTATTTATATAGCGCCTATATCACTAGCTGTTCTAGGCGCTTTACAACACTGGCCGGGGGACTTTTGCCAGACTGCTTATAATGCAGTTTACAATTAATGAAGTTGAGTTATGAGTGCCCCCGTAATATCAATATCAAATTAAGACAGACACTAGGGGTGGTCACTGCCAGAGTTTTGTTATGTCCCTAGTGGTTCTTTTACGTCCCACAGAATCAGAGAATTATGAAGAATTGTGAGATGGGGCCTACGGTTTATCGTCCTTATCTGAGAAGACTAGAAAGTCTAACCGTATGTAGATGTCATTACAAAGGCAGCACTTTCTCCTCAATTATTAAAGACCCTGAGTGTTGGTCCGGCTGGGGTTTGAACCTGCGACCTCCTGCACGGTAGTCCGGTGCTCTACCACTGAGCTAACCGGTTGGCGGTATACAATATTCAGGTGTTAATCCAGTGAGTACCCTCTGTTGGACACAGTGTGACCCCCGCCCTTACAAATCCTGGCTATGCCGCTGCATTTTAACTCGTAAATTTTTATTTACGAATACCTTGTAGAATCTTTTACATTTTGAGTCTATTGATAGAATCGTTCAGCGACGGCATCAGCTATTCTGGGTAAAACAAAAGAACAGGTAATAATGGGCATTCATAGCAGTTGTTTTTCACCTTTACCACCTGAAAAATAGTACCAAAGCATAACATGGACTACGTAAACCACAGATTTATTAGACATAAAGAAACAAAAATTTAAGCGAAAACCAAATGTCACTTTAATGTATAAATGGGAAGAAAATAAAATATTTAATTTTTGAATCAAAGGTCTCACATTTGATGACATTTCTGAATGCATAAGTGCAATCACCTCCAATCCTGTGCATTGCATCTTATTTGTGTAGTATTTAATTCCATCAGGCCCGAAATTCCCATTGGGAGGTGGGTAGTCCATATATTGAAGGATGTATATTGGAAGGCTTCAGAGGAGTGGATTGGGGGTCTTGGTCTATGTAAATAAAAATGTGACCATTCAAATGTGACCATTCAAATGAAAATGTTGAAGTAGTATATCAAAAACGAGTGTGAGTGTTTGATCAGGGTTCCAGACACCGAGAAACATGAAAGCATGATGCCAAAGTATTGTTTCGAGGTGTTTCAGTGGAACACCTAATGAAACACAAAGCACGAGTTTTTGATACGGCTTCTCAAACATGCAAAAACTACAATGCAATATAGCAAATATATTCTCTGTATAATTAGCACCAATTGTTTTAACGAGCAACAGCACATACACTCTCACATTTTCCACAACTCTTTGCCCGCATACATTTTGGGTGGGTTGTTTGTTTTGCGTCAGCAGTTATTCATTGTGGCTGACACATAACTGCAGAGATCAAGGTCGGAGCGAGTCGTCTGCCTAAAACTTTATCTGAGGAGCAGCCTTTAGCTGACGAAGCTGTTCCAGCTTCTACAAAATACAAAAAAAATGAGCTTTAAACATTTTTAAACAATGGCAGGTGGAAAGAGAGACCAAGGTACCAAACTTGGATCATAAGTTTACAAATCATGATGTAAACGTTTTTGTAAATGGGAAAAAAATAATGAACTAGCACTGTATAGCTAATGATAATTAGAAGTAGTACATGTACTGTTCTTGTTTTTAATTTGCTTTCTTTTTATGCCTGAATCTTGATGTCCAATAACAACACAAATGAAAACCACATGGTCCAAAACACCTGTGATTTTCATCTGGCTTTTCATTGGGTACCAAAACTCATGCACATGACGAATTTAGTCGATTTTTATTGGCAATCAAGCTTAAGGATTATTAACGAGTTTGAGAAGGGGGTTTTCTAATGGTGCTGCTTGTTACATCCTATTTTCCAAAATCAGATCTGATCTGTTGCCTTTGCAGTTTTGTAAGTAAACATAAAATGAATGAATAGTTTCAGCAATTCTTGAGCACTTTGTAGGTAATCAAATAACAATCTCTATGTCTTTCTTCATGAGGATGGGTGTAAAGCTCACGTTGCTCCCTCTTCACAAGCCTCCATTTTCCTGCTTTCTCCATCTCTTCAAACTTTGAGCTGTAACCAAGCTCTACTGGATCAAACGAGTCGGCACGGATGCTGAAGATGAACAGACCACCTGAAGACAGAAAAAGAGACCAAGTTCATTAAAAAGACATAAAGTATTCCTAATTCATCTCGTTCCACTCTGAGTCAATTATGCTATAAACATACATCTGTACAATACAGACTACTAACCTGGTCTTAAATGACGTACACACTCATCCAGTGCTACTGGCTTGGCCTGCCCATAGACAATAGTACCAGCACACAGCGTCACATCATACTGGCCAGTCTGTATTTCATCAATGCGGACCTCACTCAAAGGTGCACAAATAAGGCGCTTGTAGATATTCTTTTTTTCTGCTATATCCAGCATTTTTTGGGAGATATCCAGGCCATCTATGTTTTTGAAGCCTTGTTGAACCAACATCTCACCAATTATTCCAGTGCCAGCACCGGCGTCAAGGATTTTTATGTTCTTGTTAGCATCTGGGAAGATATCTTTAGATTCCATGGCTTTGTTGAAAGCCTCTACACACAGTACATGGCCCTTGTAACCATGCTTGTCTGTATCCTGACAGAAAAAATGTAGAAGAAAAGTATAAAGAGAATTCAAAATGTATGAACATAAATCTACCAAACAGAAAAGAAATTTTTGCACCTCCTCCTGACTGTAAGTAGCCAAGGGGTGGTTTATGATGAATGAGAGTCTATGCAAGATGACAACGCCACCATTTTTCCTGCACGCCTGGGATACTTTCTGGCTTGAGACAACAAGACAGCTTCCTCAAAAATTTAAGACAGTGAGACTCCTGAAATTTGATTTAATTTAGAACTTTGCAAGAGGCTTATTTTTTGGTCAGACCATTTGCAACCCCTTGTAGTGCACCTTTTGTGATTTCTTGAAGAGTGGGATTGACAAGTCCATTTCTGGTAGAGTATTAACTACATACCTCCTCATAAGTTGCAGCCCAAGCATCATAGGTGTTCTTTGCATCCTCCTCGGAGGACTCTGGAGTCAGTTTTGCAATTGCTGCAATTTTTTGGACATCTGTCATGATGGTCCAGGGCAATCGTTTGAAAACACTTACTTGAGTGCTGCAATTAATGCACATGTCATCGGCTTCCCTGTGGGGTCGACCCCCGGGCCAACCTAACCCCAGGCTAACAACAGGATTGTAAAATTAGTCAAGCAAACATGACGAATTTCCCCGGGGGGTCGGGGAATCTGTCAAGACAAATTCCCCTGGGTGAGGTGTCTCTCAGCTGAAAATCCATGTGACATCCCTTCCAAACTTTTGAATTCCCACACCCCCTAATCTTTGATCGTAAAACAATGTCAAGAATTTCCCCTACCCTCGGGCAAAGAATCCCATCCATCTCCTTGTATTTCCCCACAAATCTCCCTGGTAGGCCCGGGGTCGACCCCATGGGGAAGCTGATGACATATGCATAATTTAAAATGTATCAGAACACTCCTCATCACCATCTTGGGGGATTGGGGTGGGAGAAGGTAAGAGACCAGAAATTCCAACCACCCATCCCATGTGAGGTTCTGGAAATATTTCGGAAAGATCTCCGCACAACCTCATACACGAAATTATTATGCATACATTTTGTGACTCAAACTCCATTCATGCTCACCGTTTTTGGAACAATGTTAGTATGACAGTGATGCATGTATAATTTATGTATGGGGTTGTGTGGAAATCTTTCCAGAATTTCTGCTTGTCAGTTTTCTAAGCTTACTCAAGATCGACTACAAGGTCTAGCGAAAATGAGGAAATTAACAAATGTTCGATCACCTTCTTATTTTAAAACCAATACGCGCTTAATATGTCTAAAAGATGAACAGTTTCCAGGGTTAACAAAAATCATCTTCAGACGAGTAAGACCAGGTAAAAGATATCGGAGCTGACCTGAGATGGAGATAGAATCGTTCTGACCGGGCATTTCGTCACTCCAACAATTTTTGCTCTGAACGACAACACGTTAAACTTATGTCTGCATAAGTTCAAAATAAATAGCGCAACTCACCTTAATTAGATTTTACGCAAAGAACCGGTGCAAAGCAAGGTTAGCTGTTCTTTACTCTGATTGTCCAATTGCCCAACTTTCATTTCGCAATCTTCCATGAGCCTGCGAAGCAGCGGTGTAACGGCTAGTGTCACGTTTGTGTCACGTTGCTCTGCCTGGTCACGCCGCTTGGCATATGATTCATTTCATATATGATTCATTTCATATATCATTCTCAAAAGTATTTATAGCACACAAAGGCTAGTGGGGCCGAGCAAATACATGAGACAAATATTTCAAATAAACATAACAGGTTAAGAATCCCAGCTGGCAGGAGGCAGATCAGTTAGCTATTTACAAGCGTGGCCGAGCTAGAGCGGTACTTGAACCGCTCGGTCACTCTGCCTCCAAGCAGTGTCAGTCAGTTTTGTGCATTGCTGATATTTTGATTGTACACGGTTGTACACTACTGTTGTCTCTTGCTATTTATTCATTCTGTATTTACTGCATTTTTCATAACCTAGGCCTAAAAATTATATTTCTTTTAAAATTTACTGTCCCGAGATAGAAAATATTGAATTTCAGCGATGTATATATTCTGTCACGTCGCGGCATGACCGACCGCATGACAAGGCAACGTGATCTATGACACCGCTTCTTTTGCAGGCTCATCCATGTTTATCAACCTGCTTCAGTGAAAAGGGTTGGGCAGTCAAGGAGAGGAGTTTTAACAAGGAAGAGCTTTTAAACCTTAATTACCTTGTACCGGATCTTTGCGTAAAATTTAATTAAGGTGAGTTGCGCTATTTATGTTATTTTTAACTTATGGATAAGCTTACCTATTGTGTTGTGTTTTGGAGCAAAACTTGTTGGAGTGGCAACGATTCTGATGATTCCAACTCGACCTGAGGCAGCTCCCAGATATCCTTTTCTCGTCTGAAGGCGATTTTTGCTAACCCTGTAAATTGTTCATGTACATGTTATGCACACGTCATCGACTTCCCCGTGGGGTCGAACCCCGGGCTAACCAGGGGGATTGTAAAATCAGTCAAGCAAACTTGAGGAGTTTCCCCGGGGAGTTGGGGAATCTTGCATGACAAAGTCCCCTGGGTGATATGTCTCTTAGCAGAAAATCCCCCTGACATCCTTTACAAACTCGTGATTTCATCACCCCTTAATCTTTGATCGTAAAACAATGTCATTTTTTCCCTTACCCTCGGGCAAAGAATCCCATCGATCTCCTTGGATTCCACCACATATCTCCTTGGTTGGCCCGGGTGACGACCCCACAGGGAAGTTGATGACATGTGCATTAAGCTGTTGACCAATAGCAAAAAGAATTTTTTCAAACCCTTGATTTTCAGATAAGAATTTGATCGAACATTCGTATTTCATCATTTCACCAGCCGGTACGGTGTGGTTGATCTTGGGTACCTTTTTTTTTAATTTTTTATTTTTATAGAAAACTGACTAGCAGAAATTTTTCCAGAATCTCAAACATTATGCTCTGGAATACTTACAAAATTTAGGGATAAAATGGGATGGCATTGGCATAGGATGGGTGGTTGGAATTTCAGCCTCTAATCACTTACCTCCTACCCTGCCCCCCACCTCCACCCCCCCCCAATTCCCCCCAAGTTGATGATGCTTAAATTAATTGCAGCACTCAAGCAAGTGTTTCAAAGGACTGTGATGGGCCATCATGGCAGATGTCCAAAAAATTGTACCAATTGCAGAATTGACTCCAGAGTCCTCTTTGGAGGATGCAAAGAACACCTTTGACGCTTGGGCCGCAACTTATGAGGAGGTATTCAGTTAATTCTCTGCCAGAAATAGACCTGTCAATTCTATGGACATACGGCTGTTGAAGAAATCACAAAAGGTGCACTACAATGGGTTATGAATGGTCTTTGCCACAAAAATTGCCAAGTTCTAATCAAATTTCACAAGTCTTGCCATCTTGAATTTTTGAGAAAGCTTTCTTGTTGCCTCAAGTCAATTAGTGTCAGGAAAAGTATCCCATGCTTGCAGGAAAAATGGTGATGTTACTGTCTCACAAAGACTCTCATTCATCATACTTCATTCCTTGGCTACTTACAGTTAGAAGGGAGATGCAAAAATGATTTTGTCATTTTAATTGAACACATGTTCTTTAAATACTTTTTTTTTTTTTTAACATTTTGTTATCAGGATACAGACAAGCATGGTTACAAGGGCCATGTACTGTGTGTAGAGGCTTTCAACAAAGCTATGGAATCTAAAGATATCTTCCCAGATGCTAACAAGAACATAAAAATTCTTGATGCTGGTGCTGGTACTGGAATAATTGGTGAGATGTTGGCTCGACAAGGCTTCAAAAACATTGATGGCCTGGATATCTCCCAAAAAATGCTGGATATAGCAGAAAAAAAGAATATCTACAAGCACCTTATTTGTGCACCTTTGAGTGAGGTCCACATTGATGAAATACAGACTGGCCAGTATGATGTGACGCTGTGTGCTGGTACTATTGTCTATGGGCAGGCCAAGCCAGTAGCACTGGATGAGTGTGTACGTCATTTAAGACCAGGTTAGTAGTCTGTATTGTACAGATGTATGTTTATGGCATAATTGAGTCAGAATGGAACGAGATGAATTAGGAATACTTTTGTAATGAACTTGGTCTCTTTGTCTTCAGGTGGTCTCTTCATCTTTAGCATCCGTGCTGACTCATTTGATCCAGTAGAGCTTGGTTACAGCTCAAAGTTTGAAGAGATGGAGAAAGCAGGAAAATGGAGGCTTGTGAAGAGGGAGCGACGAGAGCTCTACTCCCATCCTCATGAAGAAAGACATAGAGATTGTTATTTGATTACCTACAAAGTACTCAAGAATTGTTGAAACTTTTCATTGATCTTTATTCTATAAAAGTGCTAAGGTAACGGGTTAGCATTTGTTCAGTATTGGATTGATGCTGCTCTAAACTGGAGAACTAAAGGTCACTTGAGGGGAGCAAGTTAGCTACAACATGCAGTAGCTTTGAACAATAGAGCATTTTCGTTCATGTGTAACAACAGTATCACCAAAACAAGTGCTCTGATATTAAGGCTGAATAGCATGCATAGCGTGACTCAGTAGCATGACACAATCATGTGACCTAGCCCTTTGAAATTAAGTATTTAATTTAGGGGTTGGGCAGCTGTGTGTTCTAACAGCATCACACAACACGCCATGACTTAACTACTTTGATCTATACATCATGTGCTTCTAGTGATCTCTTCTGTGCTTTCTTGTGTAAGTCATAAATAATCTCTAAGGCCTGTAGAGGTGTGATGGACTCTGGATTCAGTAATAAAAGTGCTTTACTGAGTTCTATTTCAACTTGAACATTTTGTAGAGTAATCGCAGGCATTTTGACTTCCGAAGAAGTTTCAGAAGTTTTTGAATCCTTTATGGATTTTTCAATCTTTCTGTTCAATAGTTTATCGTTCTCCAAAGTGTCTTCAAGAAAGTTGTCCGTTTGTTCCAAGTTTCTAAGAAGCTCCCTGGCACGATTTTCAACCTGTGAAGGAACTCCTGCAAGCTTGGCCACGTCAATTCCAAAAGATTTCTGATCACATCCATGCTGAAACAATAATAAAACAATGCAAATAAACTAAGATCTAGCCAATCAACCAAACAGCAAAGAATGGAATGAACGAATGAATGAAGGAAGGAAGGAAGGAAGGAAGGAAGGAAGGAACGAATGAATGAATAAGTGGGTGAATGAATCAGAATGAATGAATGATTGATGAAGGAACAAACGAAAGGATAAATAAATAAGTGGATAAACTACTGTCAACAAACAAAACTGGAGAACAAAAATAATATGGACAAGACATGCAGCCTAATGCACTTTTTAGAAAATGTTAGATGGGTGCATCACTAGCTTATGCAGCTGGTGGAATTGTTTGCACAAAAACATGTTTGGTAGCTGCGCCCACCTTGTTATCAAATCTTACGCTCCATGCCAGCAATCATGTCCGAGGTTACTTCAAAGAATGTGTTACTTACAATAACTTTGAATGTGAAGCTGATTCCATCCTTGTTGTTTTTGGCTGTAACGTGGTAGCAGTCCACACGGGGCAGAATATTAGCAAGTTTAGCCAGCTGATAGTAAT
The DNA here is from genome assembly GCA_016490735.1 of Pachyseris speciosa. Taxonomy (NCBI): domain Eukaryota; kingdom Metazoa; phylum Cnidaria; class Anthozoa; order Scleractinia; family Pachyseridae; genus Pachyseris; species Pachyseris speciosa. The sequence goes on from JAEMWC010000525.1 coordinate 571,106, forward strand.
GCGTGGAGGCTAATGTTCTGCAGTTTATAACGCTGTGTAGATGTTCGATCACTGCCCAAGCTATTGACAATCCGTCCAGCATGGAGGTCCCACGGCCTGCAGCGCAATAAACAAACAAACAAACAAACAAATGATGGAAGGAAGTAAGGGAGAGAGGGATGAGGGAGCAGGGAAGGGAGGGAGGAGGGGAGGAAGGGTAGGAGGAAGGCAGGAAGAAAAGAAGGATTGAGAGAGGGAGGGAGGAAGGAGGGAGGGGGAGGGAGGAAGGGAGGAGGGAGGAAGGAAGGGAGGGGAGGGAGGAGAGAGGAGGAAGGAGGAGAGGGAGGAAAGGAGAGGAGGGAGAGAGGAGGAGGAAAGGAGAGAGGGAGGAGGGAGGGAGAGGGAGGAGGAGGGAGGGAGGGAGGAGGAGAGGAGAGGAGAGGGAGGAGGAGGGAGGGAGGGAGGGAGGAGGAGAGGAGGAAGGGTAGGAGGGAGGGAGGGAGGAGAAGAGAGGAAGGGGAGGGAGAGGGAGAGGAGGGAGGAGAGGAAGAGGAAAGAAGGAGGGAGGGAGAGAGGAAGAAAAGAAGGATTGAGGGAGGGAGAGAGGGAGGAAGGAAGGGAGGGAGAAGGAAGGAGGAGGAGGGAGGGAGAGGGAGGAAGGAAGGAGGAGGGAGGAGGAGGAGGGAGGGAGGGAGAGGAGAGGGAGGAAGGAGGGGAGGAGGGAGGGAAGGAAGGGAGGGAGGAGGAAGGAGAAAAGAAGGAGAGGGAGGAGGAGGAAAGGGAGGAGGAGAAGGGAGGAAGGAGGAGGGAGGGAGGAGGAGGAGGAGAGGGAGGAGGAGGGAGGGAGGGAGGAAAGGAAGAAAAGAAGGATTGAGGGAGGGAGAGAGGGAGGAAAGAAGGGAGGAGAGGAGGGGAGGAAGGGAGGGAGGGAGGAAAGGAAGAAAAGAAGGATTGAGGGAGGGAGAGAGGGAGGAAAGAAGGGAGGAGGAGAGGAGGGGAGGAAGGGAGGGAGGGAGGAAAGGAAGAAAAGAAGGATCGAGGGAGGGAGAGAGGGAGGAGGGGAGGAAGGAAGAAAAGAAGGACTGAGGAAGGGAGGAGGGGAAGAAGTAAGGGAGAGAGGGAAGGAGGAAGGGTGGGAGGAAGAGAGGGAGAGAAGGAGGAAGGGAGGAGGGGAGGAAGGGAGGGAGGAAGGAAGAGAGGCAGGGGAGGGAAGGAAGAAAAGAAGGATTGAGGAAGGAAGGGAGGGAGGGAGGAAGAAAGGGAGGGAAGGGAGAGAGGGAGGAAGGGAGGAAGGAAGGGAGGGAGGGAGGAAAAAAGGGAGAGAGGCAGGGAGGAAGAAAGGGAGGGAGGGAGGAAGGGAGGAGGGGAGGAAGGAAGGGAGGCAGGGAGGAGGGAGGGAGGGAGGGAAGAAAGGAAAGGAGGATTGAGGGAGGGAGGGAAAGAGGGAGTGAGGGAGGGATGAATATAGGTTTCAAATTAATTTCTATGCATTCCTGGGCACCTCATAACTTTAACAACAACGGGTATTTTACAGTAAGTGTAAAGAAAGAAAGAACTCTGAAAAAACGGACTTGAGTGACAAGTCATTTTCCCTCACAACTACCCTCGTTACGTTCACGACTGATAATTGGTGAACTACTCACAGCTTTAGTATTCATGCAGTGTAAGCTGTTGTGGATATGACTGATGTCTCAAGGGTGTGTCCCCATACATAAGCTATATACAGGAGTCCATCACTAGGAGTATACAACTGCCCTATATTCCTGTCACGTCCAATTTATTTTTTAGATTGAATTTCCCGCCAATATGAGACTCTCGAAGGAGCCCCGAATCACAAGTCGCTGCACCTGCCACAAGTATCTGCACGTGCAGAGCCTTTGTTTTCGCTCATTAAAACAAATGCTTTGCGGCGCTCTCGTTGCCCCATTTCCCGGGAAAAGATAGTCTAAAAATAGATTGGTCTGTAAAAATGCCGTGACACGGCTTAAGCCTCGTCTACACGAGCAATTTTTATGTGACAACTTTTATGTGACAATTCTTATTTGCTCGTGTAGACGAGGAAAATTGGCCAATTTTTATGTGACAAATATATTGGATGAGAAGCTGGCGTGTTAGCTTTTATGTGACAAATAAAAGTTGTCACATACGAAAAATTGCTCGTGTAGACGACTCGTCACATAAAATGTGGCAAATATGTGCTTGTTGTTCCTCTGTACATCAGTAAAAGTTTTGGTTCTTGTTTATCCAGCTCCAACATTTTTCATGAAACTTGTTAAGACTGGTTAAAATGCCAAGTAAACTGTACTCACCGAAAAAAAAAAATTGGAATTCGTCGTAGGGTCAGTCTCTCGCAGTTCGTTTACTACTGAAATTATGTGCCAAACCCTGGGCTTCTCGCCACTGCTCAGTTATCCAGGGGTTTTATCAACCACCTACGCTTATTTTTCTTCATTCTTTGTTGTTTGTATAATTCTAGGAACGCGATAATGACCGCAGCTTCAACTTTTTGCCTGTTTGTTGACAAATACTGGCTGTGCCGTCTACACGCTCAAATAAATTTGTCACATAAAAATTGCCACAAAAATTGCTCGTATAGACGAGGCTTAGTATGGGAGTTGTACGCTCCTACCTAATGATGGGCTCCTACTATAGGAGTATATACCACCCAAGAGGTAGGCTTTTTGAGCAGTTTTGATGTGGAGATGGAAGTTTATTTTAACAATTTTGGTCCCGAAGTCTGAAAACAGGTAAGTTAAATCAGTGACATATTTTGATCTGCAACAGGGTAAAGTAGTGGGAGAACTGGACGACACAGCCACATGAAACATTCCAGGATTACCATCCCACAGAGAGTGGTAGGGAGGGGACAAATTTCCTTACTTTAACTTGAACCTGTTCTGTAACAAAAGCGCATTACACACCACTCCACTGACATTTTTTTCTTACCTATTTCGTCCACAACGACAAGCGACTTCTCTGTGGCCTGAGCGAGAATGAATGCTGTCTCTAACATCTCTGACATGAACGTTGATTGATACTGTACAAGATTATCGCTGGCTCCAATCCGCGCAAAGACTCGGTCCACAACTCCTGAACAGGGAATGGGAAAAAATATCACATGGTTACCACGTGGATAGCATTAAAGGACAAAGTCTGCATGTATATTGCACGTATACATTGTTGGCGGAGAGAAGACGTAACGGAAACTGACTGTATACAAAAATTTCTATCAGAAGAAATGACCAAAAAAGATACGAGTTGCATGAAGACGCTTCAAGTTGAAGATGTTTGATTTTTAAAGATAGGTTCCTGAAGGCATTGCTTATGGAGTAGGATGCAATTACTCGTTGGAAAAATAGGATTAATGAAGCCCCGAGACTGCGAAAGATTAAATCTGGCAAAGAAAACTGAATTTTGGCGAGACGGGAGTTGAAAAACGACCATCAGACCTTTCACAACGTTTAGGCTGGGATATAACTCGTGGAACTCGTGGAACATGCTCGCAAATTATTGCACTCCGAAAATTTTTACAAAACACAGCAGAAAGTCATCTTTGCAGTTCAGAGGTTAATTTCTATGGGCTTAGAAGGTATCCTACTGAAGAGCTCTGAGGAAGTTAAAGCGAATTTCAACTGAGAATCGTAAAAACCAATTGAAAGCAATTACTCTGGCCAATCACAACAGACACAAACAGCGCAATGAACCAATCAGAAGTCGAAGCAATTAGATGTAGCCGGCAGAAAGAGCGGGAAAATGCTTGCGAGCGGCGCCGCGAGTGATTTTAGTTTTGCTTCTCATTGGTTGAGAAGGTAGCAGGAGATTTTCAAGCCAATCACAGAGGGAAGTAGTTCACAACGAAAACAAACGAGAATGACTTTCCAAATTGAATTGAAAACCTCGTATACTTACATACCTAATGTCGCACTTTGCGCAGGAACGAATGAGCCAGCTTGAGCGAGAATGGCGATCAGAGCATTTTGACGAAGAAAAGTGCTCTTACCTGAAAGACAAAAAGCGTTATTTGATAGAAACGACCTTTAAGCTGTGGATATCAAAAGCATTTCCCCTCCCTGTTCTGCTTGCAATTCCTATATCACTAGTTAGGTGAATTTATTTAATTATCAAGAAATGGTATCTTTGATGATCATCTGCGTTATTCTCATAACGTGGAAGCTTGAACAAGAACAGACGTGACTGATAAGATGAAATTAGATGTTGGACCTTATTAGTTCTAAATGTTAAGGGGTCAAACGAAGACTCTTTTCCAGTTCTCAAACTCGACTATACAGAATTTACAAAGATTTCGTAACGGCAACAAAAGATATTTTTTCGTCTCAAGGGTGGGATTTTTAATTTGCTGCTATTTTCTTTTACAAAAACACAAGCATTTTCGCGTGGGTCCGATGCAAGAACGCGCTAGAGTCCAGGCTGTTGGAATCTCGATCTTCGCGAGTTCGCGTTTTCAGCGATTGGCGTCTTCCTGAGAAAAACTTTTGGATGAAAGTTTCTTTTGCTGCTTTTTGCTTGTCAGGATTGACGTCCTCTGATCTAAAATTTTGCAGAATATCAGCGTTGAACAACGTTTATGGATAGAGAAATAAACTTCTATGTGGATTTTTAACCTTGGATCCCGGGGCTGGACAGAAACACGCTTGAACTGACGCACAAACGCGCGCGAGAATCCACGCTGTTAGAATCTCCATTCTACACTCACCCCCCATATTTGGTCCTGTTACAATCCAAACATTTTTTTCGCCCAGATCACAATCGTTACAAACAAAGCTGTTTGGCTGCAGCATGTCCACTACTGGATGCCGACCGCCTTTCAACTCGAACTCCTTTTGGCGTTGGATTACTGGTTTTACATAACCTCTCTGTAAAGCAAGCAGAGCGAGCGAGGAAGCCACGTCTAACTCGGCCATAGAGACAGCAAGTTGTTTGAGGCTCTCTGCATGCGAGGTTACCTAAAAAGTGCAAAATAATACAAACAGAACAGTTAGGACGCTGAGGTCCGAGGTAAATTATCCTTCAAAGGGTTACTGCCACGGCAATTCCTGTTATAAGTTTGTTCAAATTGTTAGGAAGAACTTTTTCTGTTACACGAATGGCCCGTGTAAAACGAAGAGGTAGATTTCAAATCATTTCTTGGAAGGAAAAGACACTGGTATTATTTTATGGTAATTTTTCCTAGACACAACGACAAGACTTTTCCAAATCACGCGACAGTGCCACTTTAACTTGAAACAAAATGCGAATGTAACATCCCTTCTCCAACATGAAATGTAAGTTGAGTGAGTGAGGGAGGTGGGCTCATCCCACCGTTCTCTCACTTCCGTGCCCTTCAACCCAGAAAAGTGTGTGGGTGGGCACAGTGTATCTCTTCCAACGCCTGCATGCGACGTATGTGATCCAAAATTGACATTGGCTTTGGCTTTCAATTCTTTCACGTACCCACCAACCACCACCCCTCCATAAAATGACATTACCAGCACACCTGATTGCACAGATCTTCAGACAGCGCCCTCTGAACTTGATCATGTTGATCTTGTAAAGCTTTCAATTTAGCGTTCAGCTCCTGTAGTTTGAGGGTGCTGTAGCGAGCTTTGTCTGACGTTTTCTCCAAGAACACAAACTCCTGGTTTCCGTCAAGAACTGCCATCTTAGTTGCAGGGATTTCCACAACTCTTATAAATGACTTGTGGGTGTTGATTACAAGTCGGGGGATTTTCAGTGTCTCTCTGCAGTCAGCCAAAGAGAAAGTTTTGTAAATAACAACGAATTGAAAGAAAACACCACTGGCAAAATATCATAAAACACTTATACACTGGAACACTAGTCCTGTGGTTTTTATAATTACCAACTGAGCTAACCAGGCATTGGTAAATCTCTGTCTGTCTGTCTGTCTGTCTGTCTGTCCGTCCGTCCGTCTGTCTGTCTCTCTGTCTGTCTGTCTGTCTCTCTCAATATGATTTTAAGATACACTTTACAAAGAGAAGGACACATGTTCTTTTTTAGTTCAAACCATACCTGTAGACATCCCTTAATTCCTCAATTTGCGTTGCATTTTCATCAAGTCTATCCTTGATTTCATCAGCTGTATTTGAATACCCTTCCATCACACTGTACTCTGATACAAGCTGGCCTACAGCAGTGTCCAGCTCTGCATACAAGCTGTCCAGCTGGCTGAACTCCTCCATTAACAAGTGATCTATAGTTTCAAGATTGCTGTCAAAGAAGCTGTCATGAAGCAGTGAGAGAATGTTCTTGTAGATTACTAAGGCCCCATGAATGGCACGAAGATCGCTTAGGTTGGCAACTCCAGTGGCAATCTTAAAAACAACAAAAATAATGCCCCAGTAACATTGACAGATATGTTTATAGATAATCATGGTGGTAATTTTAGCAGGGTGGGGAGGGTGGATGGCAGAGGGGGAGGGGGGGGGAGGTGGAATGCAGGGAATTAAAGACAAATTTGAGCCTAAACTCTAACAGAGGAAGTCAGGCAAGAGAGAAAAGTCTGGGTATAAAAATATGGCAAAAATCTAGGGCTTGTCAGTGCTAGCTCCCTGTTGGGTAGCTAGAAGGCTTTTATCTACTTCCTCATCATTAGTCCTCTGCAACAAGTGGCACATTTAGCCTCCTAAGAGGATTCTCTGACCAGCAGAGGCTCTTGGAGACTACTTACCCTTTGCATTTTACGCTCAATATCAGGACAGAGCTTCAAGTGTTTCTGTAGTTCTTCAGCAAGTTGTCTTTTGATGCAAAAGAACTCAACAGCATCAAGCCTCTTTTGGATAACATCCACCTCCGTGGAAGGTGCACACAGGCGAGAGCGGAGCAATCTTTGTCCTGATGCCGTCACAGTATTATTCATGACTCCAAACAACGTAGCTTTTTTGTCAGTGCCCATCAAGGGCTCTGTAAGCTCCAAAGCTCTTCTTGTATTTGAGTCTATGGCCATGTGGGTTTGATGTGAAAACTTTGAAGGTTGGCTAACTAATGGAGCAATGTCTCTTTGAGTGTATGACACAAATTTCAGTAAAGCAGCACCCGCAGCTATTTCTAATGAAGAAAACTGAGATGAGACCACAGACGTGCAAAGTTCTGGTGCAGAGCTGGTTTGGTCTGCAGAGTCGGCATTGAACCAATCTGATGGCACAAGGGTGAGGTGATGATCCTTGACCTTCTCCAGAGGAGATCTTTTCATGGTCATCCCCGTTTTAGGATTATGTTTAGCTTTGGAATCCTCCAGATGGTCTTCATCCATTAAAACCTGTTTTGGAAAATAATCATTCATGATGAAAGAATGATCTTGAGACTCAATGTAAATTTAGAGACTAAAACCTGGACATTTTCGCTTCACATGACAACAGGAGTTACACCTCTATAACCACACCCACCTCTGCAGGGTTCACCCTTGACAAGTCCTCTTCCAAGTTCTCCAGGGATGACACGCCCAGATGGAACTCTCCAGTTGACAGGTCAAGCCAGGCAAGCCCAAGAGAAGAGTCAGGACCCCGCGCAATACTCATGAGGTAGTTAGCATCTGGTTTAAGTGGTTCAAGCAGAGTTCCTGGTGTTACTAGTCGCACCACTTCACGATGGATTAATCTGGAGTTGGCTGGTGTCCTGGTATCAAATGGATGAAGAAAATTTGTGAATTGAAAATTAATCAATTTATACACTCTGAACAGTTACAAAACTAGCTGCACCTAAATGCTCCAGATTTTAAACATTTCAAATACTGCTTTGATCTTAAGTTTGACTGGGACTTTGGAAACCCCATCAATGTTCAAGTTTGGAGTTTGTAAAAATGTCTCCCTCATACAGAATTTACATAGGAGTTCACTCACTTGCCCGGGCACTGAGGACAGATTGCCAGTTGAAAACCTCGTTGAACAAGTGTTGTAAGCCAGCCGTCTAAAGATCTCACAGGAAACCCAGCCATCAACTTCTGCACATTGGGATTCCTGGAAACTCGTAGAGATGTCTTCTCTGAAACTTTTACAGCATCATCTCCATATATTTCATAGAAGTCACCAACTTGGAAAAGCACTATAAAATCTGGGTACTTGTTCTTGATTAACAAGTACTGTTTTAACAAACCGGTCATCTTGACATTTTTGCTTGGCATAGAACTGGCATGGGCTGCCTGTGTAAGCTTCTCAATATGGCCATATAATTTTGACCTGACAAAAAGAAAATAAGCTTTATCTCACCCGGCTAACAGTACTTGAACTTGCTTAAGACTCCCATAATGGTGTAGTAGAGTCCAATAAAGATCCGTCATGGAAGGAGACTGTGCATACGAGGTTATATAGTACTGAATATGGGATTAATATTGGTTATGAAAGGTTGTACTGTACACTGGGGAGTTTGTTCATTTACAAGCGATTTTGAAGCCCTGGAAAAGGGAATTATAAGTATCAGAAGCCCATTACTAGGAGCATACAACTCTGATACTCAGTCTATGTCACAGCATTTTTACAGACCGATTTATTTTTAGACTATCTTTTCCCACCAAAAAGGGCAACAAGGACAGCAATGGCAACAAGAGTGAAAACAAAGGTTCTGCAGGTGCAGATACTTGTGGCACGTGCAGTGACTTGTGATTGGTCATTGGGCTCTTGCGGGAGTCTGATTTTGGCAGGAAATTCAATCTAAAAATAAATTGGTCTGTGAAAATGCCATGAAAGTAATATAGGGCAGTTGTACGCTCCTAGTGATGGGCTCCTGTAAGTATCTAATACTTATGAATAAGGAACTACAGTACAAGGCAATGAGCAAAAGTTTAAGTACAAGGAGGTGGATATTGTTTGGGTACTAGGAGTGCATCAAATTTTTTAGGGGGTGGATGGGTAAATAATGGAGGGGGTGGGGGAGGGGTGGGGGGCTGGCACAAAAGAAAAATTCTTCAGATTTCATACCAGTGATGTTTGGCATCTCTGTTGGAGGCACGCATTTATGTGTTTTTTTCGTTCTCCCGTACTACCGTGTGAGTTCAAGCCAAAACGGCAAAGTAGAAAACTACACAAAACTAAAAAAAACCGTGAGCACGCAGGGAGAATGGGTCCGTGGTCGATTATCGTAATCAGTGGATGATTTCGACCACTTGCAGATTTGACAGTTGATTTCGCTTTTTACAAAACTAATTAAAACTGGTTTAAAATGCAAACTTACCTATACAGAAGTTTTGCGGTTCTGCAACAGTTGCTATAAAACACTTTACACCACACTCCCGCCATTTTTAATTGTTTATGCAACAGCGGTGTCAAATTCAGCGGTTTGAACATGGTGCAGGAAGGTGTCATGTAAGAAGAAAAGAAAAGTGTCCACACGTGGGAAAACATTGAAGGGTAGCTGCAGCGGACACGGTTTTTGACTCGTTTTTACTGCGTAAAGAATATGTTTGGCTCAAGTGCAGTGCCTTTCCATTACTTGCAAGGGGTCAGGCTTTCTTTGTACTCGCCTGAAGAGTTAAAGAAACTCAGCGTTAAAAAGTTAACGAACCCAGATACCTTTGATGCGTTGTTGCATCCAAATTTCGGTGGTTTGTATGACCCAGTGCTTGGTCCCACAGACAAAGATGACTTGTGCGGTACATGTGCTCAGAATTTTATATTTTGTCCTGGACACTTTGGTCATTTGGAACTTCCTTTACCAGTGTATCATCCGTTGTTCTTCAAAGTTTTAGAGCAGATCTTGCGATCATCGTGTTTCAAATGCGGCCATCTTCTCATTCCCAGAAGCAACAGGCATGTGTTTCTCAGGTAAGGAGCAGAGGATAAGGGCAGAACTTGGCCAAATATCATTGTTATTGCTCATAGTTTTATTTATTTATTTATTTATTGATTTGCTTCATTTTATTAATAAGAGCTTAGGCCCGGTTCAAACCTCGAACTTAATTGATTGATTTGATTAAGCGTTAATTGGTAAATGGAGAGCTACAATGTAGAAATGTTGCCAATGAAGCCATTATTATTATTATTATTATTAATTACGTGTGCCGAACCTAATACCTATTTGGGTCGACCCAAATTATTAAGTTCGACAGTTGATTCAGACGTCGAACCTAACGTTGTCTAACTTAATTTGGTAATTCACACAAAACCTTTGAGGTCGGCGGTTCTTGTTTGAAGTCTTCATGGCATCAACATGCCGCGGCGAAATGAACACTGTAAAAATTCGAAGCTTGTTATGCTCGCTAATGCCATCCGTGAAAATAGAACAAGGTGGTTAAACATACAAATGACACTACACCACTGTAGAAAGCAAGTTTTACAAATGATTTTGTTTGTTATTGATTTTATCCCAACGAGATACCATCATGACTGTTCCTCAGTCCTATCGTTGGTTGGGCAGAAACACAAAGGTTGACGTTATTTCGTGTTTTTCAAGCGTGAAGGACAAACTCTCTCCGCTTTTACTGCTATCTTGTTTGAAAGCATGCCTTTTGCGTATGACACCTTGCTTGAACATGTAGAATTGTGGGTACAAATAATTTATATAATGTATTTGTAATGTATGCATTACGTTTGGCACATGTTTAGTTCAACGTCTGAATCGAAGTCAAACTTTTCCCGTTCAGTCAAATAGAACAGCAAGGTCGACCCAAATACAAAAGAGTCAATCCTAATTGATTCAAACGTCGAACTTTACATGTGCCTAACCTAATAATTAGGTTAGACACATGTAAAGTTGGACATTTGAACCGGGCCTTAGTCTATTTTGCTAAATTTGATTGTATTAATTGAAGGGCTCGGAGCATAACCATCCTATGTCGAATTTTGGGTTGTTTTTCGATTTTGCCTGGATTTGCCCGAATTGTTGCATGTAAACTGCAATTCGATTGAAAGAAGATGTAATGCAAGTTGCAAACCACTCCCATGGAAGGTTGGTTTCTTGGTGTACGTAAGAAAAAATGCATTTCTGGAAACACATTGTATGGTATTTTTTTGACTGATTCATCCAGAATCCAGAAATGCATTTTTTCTTACGTACACCAAGAAACCAACCTTCCATGGGAGTGGTTTGCAACTTGCATTACATCTTCTTTCAATCGAATTGCAGTTTACATGCAACAATTCGGGCAAATCCAGGCAAAATCGAAAAACAACTTAAAATTCGACATAGGATGGTTATGCCCCGAGCCCTTCATATCTTTGGTGGAGTATGCTAATTAACAATGCCCAAGGGTATTCTTTGCGTGAAAGACTAAGCGCCAAATGCTCGTAACCGATTTAAGAGAACACAGAACGCTTCTGTTCAGTTAGACGTAATGCGCAATGTGTCGTTTTTGCTTAATCATAACACTCGACAAGCTCGCTTGGCACGAAAACAGTGCGCAATATTCGTGGTTGACTTAAAAAAAAACAGCACACAGTAGCCTTGGTTTATCTCAGGTCAGCGCGCAAAGATTTTGTCCGACCTGAAAACAGCACTCACTCCGAAGAGATTCAGGGTTATTGTTGGGTTTAGGTTGGACTTAACATTAGGGCTAGAGCGTCAGCTAGGGCTAGGGATAGGGTTAGGGACATGGTTAGGGTTAGTGTTGATGTTAACGTCAACGCTAGCGTTAAAGCGCGGTTGTTTGAGTCCGAATCAGCTTGACTTAAGGGTTCGGCCAAGTCGAAAACAGCGCCTATAGTTGCCTTGGTTGACTCTAAGTTCTTTCGGAAAGGCTTTGGCCGATATAACACAGCGCTAAAGTCGCTTGTTTGTCTTAAATACAGCGTACATCTTAAATCCAGCGTACAAAAACCTCGGTTGATTCTAAATCAGTGCGCAAAAAGCTTGCCGATGGCTGAAAAATCACAAAATATTAAAGACGGCTGTTTTGACTTGAAGAAACTTTTTGCCAAGATAACTCCTATTGGTGACCAACAGCAAAAATTTGAGTTAATCAGATGTTCTAGGGCAAAAATTAAGAGTCCTAAGAGTACGCTGTTTTCCGTCATGTTTCGTTTACTCAGAACGTTGTGTTGCGTAGTAAATTAAAACTTGCGTGGTTTCGTCAGTTGAAACGTTTTTGATGGATTGATTTTCATCGTCAAGTGGAAAACAATGGAATGAAAATCTTATAAAAATTAACGTAAATGACGACAGTGAAAGAATTTGACAGAAATACTTAACTCTTTTGTGAAATTAACTTGGCTCCAAAACGTAAAAAAATTTGCATGAAATTCAATCCCTTTATCACGCGTGATGGATTGTCTCATCACAATGACTGTAGTCGCGCAAAAATGTTTATCTCGCGTGAGAATACTTTTTGCTGTAGTTTATTAGCCTCCATAGAAGCAAAAAACCGAGGCGATCAACGCAAAAGTGATTTATGTGTTAAAATTCGGCAGCGTGTTTACCAAATATTCATTCTCACTTGTTCATCAGTCACGGATATGTCACGAACCAACAAGCGCGGATGTTACGGCAATTCACCGGTTTCGCAGAGGTTGTGGGTTCGAATCGCGTACAAGCGGTTTTTTTTTTCCGTTTTTTTTTTTTTTTTGTTTTGTTTTTTTTGTTTGTGTTTTTTTTTTCGTTTCACTACTGCTGAAGTTGTGTTCATAACTGTGGCGATCGTTCACGTTATCATCCGTTGTTTACGTAGTCTGATTCACACAGACGAATCGCGAGGAGTACCGCTTAATATTGCTTTGAATGTTTGCCGTGCGCGCCAATGCAACTTTTCCATGGATTGTGTTCAAGATAGTCATCGAAAACGGGCAGACTTCACTTCGTGCCGAATGAATTTTCGGTGGCGTTTCCGAAGTTCGACCAACTATTTCACGGCTAACAGTAAAAGCAAGCTGGGATTTCATGTCACGAGTGGTTTCAAAAAATGCGCTCCTCAAAATTAATGAACAATGGAAACCTCGGTGCAGCAGCTAGACTGTTTTCAAAGTTATTTTATAAGGTAGAGTTTTTACTGAAAACAAGTAATAATCTGCCCCAACCCACCGCCCCCCCGCGAGAGGTTTTGACTTCAGACAGCGCCCTGTTTGACCGCAATGAATTCTGGGATCATTGTCTGCTCCAAGTGCGAAGAACAACAACTCTTCAAATATACACTTTTCGCCTATAAGTCCAAAAACCACTCTCGCTTTCCCAGCTTTTAGCACCGCAACCTTTGAGAAATGGAACAAGACTAGCAACGACGCGCCGCATTTGAGGCGAGAGTTGTTTTCAGACTTTTTCCGCCTGGCTTCTACTCTGTACCCCAAAACGCTAATATTTCATCGTGATTTGGTAAGCACAGAGAAAACGCTAACTGGATTCTTTCAGAAGCGTTAAGAACTTGCGGATCTCCAGACTTTTCATGACGTCTTTCGATCACCAAGCGGGAAGGCAAACCGATAATGCAGTTAATACGTAGCGATCCGCAGCTCCAGCACTCACGTAAGTTTCGTATCCGATGAGCTTAATCGATGTTTTAACCGCCAAATTTATAGTCTACGTCACACTATCAAACAATCCTTTCTACCTGTCAATCATTTCACCTCCAGTTTTAGTTGTACCCCTCACAAATGTTCACATAATTCACGTATGAATATTAATGCGGTACGCATGCAAATGAGCTTCACTTCAATTGAAGGGCTCGGAGCATAACCATCCTATGTCGAATTTTGGGTTGTTTTTCGATTTTGCCTGGATTTGCCCGAATTGTTGCATGTAAACTGCAATTCGATTGAAAGAAGATGTAATGCAAGTTGCAAACCACTCCCATGGAAGGTTGGTTTCTTGGTGTACGTAAGAAAAAATGCATTTCTGGAAACACATTGTATGGTATTTTTTTGACTGATTCATCCAGAATCCAGAAATGCATTTTTTCTTACGTACACCAAGAAACCAACCTTCCATGGGAGTGGTTTGCAACTTGCATTACATCTTCTTTCAATCGAATTGCAGTTTACATGCAACAATTCGGGCAAATCCAGGCAAAATCGAAAAACAACTTAAAATTCGACATAGGATGGTTATGCCCCGAGCCCTTCAATTAGTAGTTGTAATGATCAGCGGTAGTATTTAATTTGTTAGGGCATGCACTTTGTGTTAAAAAAAAACTATTTATTAACAACTAGCAGCACAAACGGAAGGAGATTTACTGATAAGCCAAAGCCAGGGGCTTATTTGTTGTGTCTGGAAGCCATGATGGATTAATTGTTTCCTGTATTCATGTTTGTATCTATGTTTATCCACTTCCATTGACAACAACATCATTCAGGGTTTTCCTTTTTGGCTGGCTGCCGGTGATTTTTGCCACGTGCAAATGGCTCAATTGCTGACAGCTGCATGCGAAAGAATCGCTGTTGTTCAGTATTAATTTTCGCTTGTGCACCCCTAACCTCTGCCTGCTTTGCTCAAGTCAACTGCAACTCCATTTGAAAAGTAAAACCCTGATTATTACATTAGTTACACAACCTGCCTCAATTAGCTTTGCCACATGCGGGTTGTGTATTTCTCTAAATAATAACTACTGACATAAAATGATAATGATGACGATGATTATGATAATGATATAGTTCATACACAAAATTAATGCTGAAAACTTATAGTATCAGTGACCATGAGTTACTTTGAAAATTAAGCTCAAGAGCTACATGTATAGCTTCATGTGCATTGTAGCTATAAAAGAAGTCATTTCATCCTCCTCGTAAAAGCAAGTCCTCTTGAAAGCTTTCAGTTGGATATTTATTTGCATGTAACTGGGAGCTCATTTTCTAAAGAAATGGTGAGTACTTGCCTCGCTTGGATGAAGAGGATGAAAGGGGCTCCTAAATGTCCGGTAATTTTGTTGTGCTGGTCTGTGCAGTGTAGTACTGGTAAACTGGTTACAAACCCATACATGTAGGAAGGTGATGCGCTGACCAATAACAAGAAACTTAAATGGCGATTGTTTTGTTTAATGAAAAGTCCATACCCCTCCACCACAAGTTTTTACATGTGTAACTTTCTCCTGCCACCTTGAGCTGCTAGAAAATGCAGTTTAGCCTGTTGCTTTCTTTCAATAAATCTGGCTTTTAAGACTCTCTCCACCTTAGAATTTTCACTGACCTTCTGTGTGGAAGGTATGACTCCTTTTTGGAACCACACTTTAAAGTGTATACGACAGATCCAAACTTTACAGTGTTGCTGAATGGAAATTTTTGTATAGGTAATCACATGATTTCGAGTGCAATTTGGAATAAATGAGCATGAGTAAATTTTTTCAAAGACTCACAAAATTCGGGCGAGTGCAATTTGTGGTCTTTGAAAAAATTTACAAGTGCTTATTTATTCCAAATTGCACAAGAAAAATCATGTGATTACTTATTAATAATATACATGAAAAAATTGCGAGATAGCTTCTTAACGTTGCAGAAGCAACGCAACGAAGCTAAGGTGAACCAAAACAACAGTTTTCTCGATGTTTTTAAAGCGTTTTTAGCTGTGAAAACTGGCTAAACAATTGCAGGCTATAGCTATAAGGCTACTTTGTTTGCTAAGTGTCTATCAAGCGCTGTAATCATTACCTTCAGGCTTTCTAGTTCGTTATCTTCGCCTTGTTTGTCCTTGTTTGTTTATTAATCTCGGCGTCACTCCATCAACGGACTCGTAATTCCAATTACGTCGGTAATTCCCTTCTCTGGACACCACTGTTTCCAAACAGACAGCTAAAATACAGTGCTTTTCGCAGCTGTTTCTCCTTTTTAGAGCTGTTTTGCAGCTTCTCTGCTGTTATTGCAATCACAAAGAAAGAAAACCTGCTCAAAAAGCCAGCCATTGTTTAGGCTCGCAGAGTCGCTTGCAGCTCTTCAAACTTTGCGCCATTCAGAGGCCGTGTTTGATTGGCTCAATCGCAGCGCCTTTGTTTATCAACCAATCAGAATCCTTAGTTTTTTACCTTGTTTTGCACTGTATTTCCTTTTTTCTGCACCGAATTACCTTTTTTCTGCACTGGTGTTTCCTAAAAACTGCATTTCTCTTAGCCAATCAGAATCGAGAAATTTTTTAATGTATATTATTAGCCCTGAAAAAAATTTGAAATTTTACTGCTGGTGGGGTACAATACCATGCGAATTACTGGAGACTAGAGTATGGAGCTGTGATGTCAAAACAAGACTCTTACAACTGTACATGTAGGTTAGCTTTTTTTCTGTTTGTCCCCTTTCTTTCTCTATTTTGTTCTTACAGCAATACACTACACACCTTAAACCCATATTTCCCCCCACACAGCAGAAATAACAAAGCACAGAGAAAACAGCAATTCTTGTTTGATAGAGTCAGAAGAGGCATGGCTCTCTTCCTGAATTGATGTCACAAATTGCTTTGCATGCTTGTTTACAAAGATTTGTAAACATGTAATGCGATGTAAATCAGTTTGTGATGTCAAATCAGGAATACTGACCTCCTCCCCTTAATACTGTAGCTTGGTCATGTGACAGATGATGGTAAGATATCATAACTTTTACAGCCTTTAAAAAGTCAGTTTTTGGTTTAATTTTTGGGACACAATGACGAAACTTGAAAAAAGTTAACCTAACTTTTTCAAGTAACAGTCCATTTCCTCCTCATCATCTCTGGCCATAGATAATCACAAATACACTGTAGTTTCAATGTACTTTTTAAGTATCATACTTCATCTAGGGAAACTGAATTTTTTTAGCGTTCCACTTTGCAAACAGATGTTTGGGTTCAAACCCAAATTACATGACGGTGCCCCTTGTAAAAAGTGCCATGTGTCTCGAACAGGTGCAAAGATTTATTTTAGGAAAAAAATAGTTTGGTGTTAGGTGCACTTAAAGAAGAAAATTGTCAATTTTCTTTTGAAGCCAGATGAATGTGCTGGATTATGGGTTAATTGCAGTTGCTGAAGAGCTTCAACATGTTGAGAACAAAATAAAGAGCCCTGATGAATCAAATAAAAACGTAAGTGTCATTCAAGATGAAGATGTGTGTTCTGCACTGGATAAACATGTCAAACAGGCATTGAAGGGTTTAGATAAGAGAGAGGCAAGGGGAAAAGCTGTGGCCAAAAACGTTACAAACTACAGGCATCAGATCATCAAAGAATTCATGAGTAGCCACATGGTTAACAAGAGACGTTACTGTCCAGTTTGTGAAGCTCCTTCTCGGGTGGTCAGAAGCGAACACAACAGTCGCTTGTTTTTGAAAGGATTGTCAGTCAGGGAAGCCAATAAATGGTTACAGACGAAAGTTGTGAAGACTCACATGGCTAAACAGTTGGGTGCTACAGAAAACGGCGCAGTCGGTCATGACACAGGTTAGTTTCCATGGTAGCTATTCTCCAGTGGCTAGTAATATGCACGTAGGCCTCTTGATTTGTGCTTCTAGAGTGAGCAATATTGTCTGAAATGCCATCACACTGTCAAGAGAAGAAGTGAGAAGAAGGTACAGCTCAGTGTAGCATTGCCTGAACAGTTCGGATTACCAGACTTAAACTACATGTATGTTGGTCTTGTGTTCAAGTCCATTTGTGATTGCTGTCTGGAGTTGTTTGACAGAATTCAACTCTTTGGCAATCCTTTAAATGGTAACTATCGTATATTCTACATTGTACATGTTACAGTATATGTAGCTATTGTCAGTAGCTGACTAACTAATTAACAAATAGATTCCATGTTGCCGTGCGTCTGTTCAGCAATAGATCACAGATGACGTCAAAATGTGGTAAAAACAAAGAAGTGGCACACGAGCCGCAGGCGAGTGTGTCAATGATGTTTTTGCCACATTTTGACGTCTTCTGTGATCTATTACTCAACAGACGCACAGCAACATGGAATCTATTTGTTTTATATAATAAAGAAACAAGATGCAAGCAAAAAACTTGTTTATTTTCACATTTCTGGAAAAAAGCAGGTGGTGATGATGTAATCTGTACATCTGTCCTCTAATAGATCATAGCTAAGAACCAATCACAACATGCGAACTATTCGCCTTATTATATAAATACAAATAAATGTACAGTATTGTTAGAATTACAGTAGTCATTGATGCGAAGTTGTATTGATTGATTGAATTTTAAGAAAGTGGACAGTCAATGGCTCAAGTTGGTGATAATAAAGATGATGAACTGAAGAAGCTTACGCAGCAAACCTATCTGACTCCAGTCGAAGTCAAAAACCAGATCTGTAAAATCTGGGACAGCTATGGCGACTTTCTCGATGTTCTTCTTGGGGCATATCCATCTCCGACTGCAAAGAGGAAGCGTTCTTCTGCCGATATGTTCTTTCTTGAAGTTTTCCCTGTTCCTCCTTCAAGATTTCGACCTGTAAGTGATACATACATGTACATGTGTAGGTACATTGTACTGACAGTACAGTTGTGAATAAAGGTGATAGCGACATGTACTTCTTTTTGAAGAAGTTGGGGAAATGCCAAAAGTAGCTAGCAATTCCAGCTAATATGGTGAAGCTACGACCAGGTGCAAAATTATTGAGACACCCTCAGTACAAAAGAGCATATCTTTCTTTAGATCTGAAAGCTATCTACTGTTACAGTAGTTGTCTTGATGTAATGTTTAATAAATGAGCAGGAGTGTTTTATCAAGTTTAAAACACAAGGCACAGCCGAGTGTTTAATTAGGACTTGATAGAACATGAATTGCAAATTTATTGAATGGCTTAAAAAACTTTACTGTAAATCTATCCATTCTTACACTAAAATTTAGATTTTGGGTTATTTTGGCCTAGAAAATCGGATTGTAAAATTTAGCCGTGTCTTTATCAGACATAAAGAAACTCATTAAAAATTAATTTCTTTAATTTGTATTTCTTTCATGAATTATTAATGAGTTTTTAATTCTTTAGAAAGCCTCAAAAAACCCTGGGCTCACAGAAAAAAGTTCCAACAGATGAATGAACACTGAATAAAACATGAATTGGGCAATGAAAATACTTTTTAACCTACATAGTGCATGGGAGGGTGTGTTTGGTAAAATTAAACTGATTGTCTATGACCAAGTCACTGATTGACCAAGAAGAATGACTGTGATACATTTACATAACTGTACACAAATGCAAGCAAGTGAAATAGGTTTTGCAATATAATTCCATTAAACTAAATTAATCTCCGTCATTGTTATGTAATTTTCAGATATCAAGTCTAGGAGACAAGCAGTTTGAGAATTCCCAGACTGCGAATCTGTGCAAGATCATGAAGGACTGTGTATTGATAAAGGAGTGTCTCAGGGATTTAAACAAACCTACAACAGATAACGCTGTGCAGCCTGAAAAGAAGAAGAAGGCTTTTGTATGTACAATATTAATTTATTCAACTTCCTATTTCTCCATGATTAAAGAGCCACTCTCACCAGAATTCTTGTTATAGTTTGTTCAAATTGCAAGTACACACTGTAAGTGCTTTTTGTATTGCACAAAAATTAATGGCCTCTGTACCACAAAGAGGTAGGTTTCAAATTATTTCTTGGAAGGAAAATAGACTGGTATTATTAATATTTTTATGGTGATTTTTCCAAGACCCAATGACAAAACAAAAGGTTACATGTATGTGATAGTGCCCCTTTAAATTATTGAAATAATTTTCTCAGTTGAACTGAAATTGGATCCAAACTATGTTTAACAATTGAAGGGCTGAGGGCATAAACTGCCTATGTGTAATTTTCGGCCGTTTTTTTAGTTCGCTTGGATTTGTCCAAATTTTTGCATGTGAACTGCATTTTGATTCAAAAACATTGTCCCGTATTTTTTTTCACCGATTTCGTTTTCGTTTTCGAGAAATAACGTATGCAAAAAAAACACCTAAAACTACACATAGGCAGTTTATGCCCTCAGCCCTTCATATGTCTGCCTTATTAACATGCATGAAGTAATGCCCAAGGGTATTCTTTATGCGCGATGTGCCTTTTTAACTCATAAACAGCCCACAAGATGCCCATCCGACTTGGAAATGGTCGAATTTTTTAAATGCAGCACTTATTACCAGTGTTTTGCTTACTGATAGTGCTCAAGAAGCTTCCTTAGCTGGAAAACAGTGCGCAACATTCTGGGTTGACTTAAAAACAGCACACAGCAACCTTGGTTAACCTTAAGCAAGCGCGCGTAGATTTTGTCCGACTTGAAAACAGCACTCAAAAGATTTAGGGTTATTGTTAAGTTTAGAGTTAGGGTTAAAATTAGGGCTAGGGTTACAGTTAGGGTTAGGGTTAGAGCTAGGGTTAGGGTTAGAGCTAGGGATAGGGTTCGGCCTAGGGCATTGCAAACGTTAACGCGTTAAAGTAAGCGGCGTATTTTGAGTCTCGCACAGGTTTCTTGGTTTCTTGGTTCCTCCGAAATGAAGAGAGCCAACAGGTTTCTTGGTTGATTCTTAATTCTTTCGGGAAGGCTTTGGCCGATGTAAGTAAAGTGTTGAAGAGGGTGTTTTGGTTGAGAACGGCATAAAGCAGGATCGGATTTGATTCTAACTCAGTGCTTAAAAAGCTTGCTGTCGGCTGAGAAATAGACTAAAATATTAAAGGTTGTTTTTATTTGAAGATAGCTTTTGGCTACTACCAACAACTTCTGTTCGTGAGCAACACCGAAAATTTGAGTTAACGATGTTCAAGGGCAAAATTAAGAGTTAAAAGAGTAAGCTGTTTCCCGTCGGTTTCCGCTTCGAAACAGAGATTTGACTGGCGCTTCGCGTGCTTTGGTCATTATTGAAACGATTTTGAAGGGTTCATTTTCGTCGTCAAATGGAACCAGTGGAATGAAATTCATATCACAAATCAACGTAAATGACGACAGTGAAAAAACTGGAACAAAATACTTAACTAGTTTTGTTGGCTTCAAGACGTAAACATTTGCATAAGATGTGAAATTTAATCCGTATCGTCTGATGCGTAACACAACGACTTGTGAAAATGTCTCGCGTGCAAATACGTTTTTGCTGGTGTTTATCTCGCTTGAAAATACGTTTTGCTGATGTTTACAAGCCTCCATAAAATCAAAATAACCGAGTTGATAGACACAAAACTGATTTATATGTTGAAATTCGGCAGCATGTCTCCCTGTGTTTACATAACAACTCGACGACCGACCACGAGTAATATTTTCCACGCGCGCCCATGCAACTTTTCCCCGGATTGTTTTCAAGATAGTCATCGAAAACGGACGGACTTGTCGTCATGCTGACTTCCCTCTCTCAGATGAATTCTCCGTAATGTTTCCGAATTTTGACGAACTGTTTCACGGCTTCGATGGCCCGCGAGACAGCGCCCACTTCGGCCGCAATGAATTGTGGGAGTGTTATGCCCTCCGCGAGCGAAAGACACTCTGCAAACATCGGCCAGTTTTTTTGCCCTAAACTCCAAAAACACCTCTCCTTTTCGCAAATTCTAGCACGGCAACCTTTCAGAAATGGACCAAGACTAGCAAAACCGACCCGCTTTTGAGACGAGAGATGTTTTCAGAGTTTTTTTTTTCTGCCCGGCTCTTAATCTCTACTCCCAAACCGGAGAGTCAAATTAATCTCTCTCTTCATGGTTTGGCAAGCAGAGAAAACACGACTGGCTTCTTTCAGCCGTGTTAGACTTATGGATCTTAAGACTTCATGATGTCCTTCGATCACCGAGCGAACAGGCAAATTGACATAATTCGATTAAACCAAACAAGCTAGCGCGGATTCGGCAGACATGTTGCGTAAGTACCAATGTTTTAACAGCCAAAACTTTTAGTCTACGTCACACTATGGAACAATCCTTTCTACCTATCAATCATTTCATGTCCAGTTTCAGTTTTACCCTTCAGTTACGAGCATTTGACGCTAAGTTTTCAAATAAAGAAATAAAGAATACCCTTGGCATTGCTTCATGCATGTTAATAAGGCAGACATATGAAGGGCTGAGGGCATAAACTGCCTATGTGTAATTTTCGGCCGTTTTTTTAGTTCGCTTGGATTTGTCCAAATTTTTGCATGTGAACTGCATTTTGATTCAAAAACATTGTCCCGTATTTTTTTTCACCGATTTCGTTTTCGTTTTCGAGAAATAACGTATGCAAAAAAAACACCTAAAACTACACATAGGCAGTTTATGCCCTCAGCCCTTCAATTGTACATTGTACAAAATATGTAGCATGCTGCTATAAATTAAATGCTTATAAAATTGCATGTACGTAATTAATTTGTACCAAGAAATCTTCCAAAAACTGAAATCTACTGATTTTTTCTGTGTCCCTATCTTGCATGTCACTGCTATTAATATTGCTAGTGCTACTACTACTGAGACCACAGCAACGGTGATGACAACGATGATGACAATGACAATGATGACTGTGGTGATAGGTGGTTAGCCAATCACCTAGTCCCCACCTAACCCCTAGATTTATACTTGTAGTTGCACAGACCACAGTACTGGGAACTTTGTTCATTACAGTTTGCTATCCATGTGTTCTTTGATGTCCCTTCAATTTTTATGCGAGAAGTGGAAGGAGCGAAGGGCAAGGACTTATGATGCTAACTGGCTAATGATGTGATCATCTAAATACACTATTTTGCTAATGATCAGTTCCTGGTGAATTATGGGTAGTTCCAGTCCTTTGTGGGGGCAAACGGTCAAAATATTATTACAATTTCAAATTACAGTATGCCCTAATATGGCCGTTTGCCCTTACAAAGCACTGGATCTACCCACAATTCACCAGGAACTGATCATGAGGCAGATTTTGAGTATACAACCAGTCTGATCTTCCCAGTTATTTTATGACCAGTCTGGAGTTTCAACCCACGCGCTTGCGCTCGGTACTCTGGTGCTCTAACCAGACCTAACACTACTACTTTAGTGTGAATGATACATGAAATAAATCATACATGAACTGCGGAAATGAAATCACATGAAGAATGATCCTTGCAGTTGTGAACGCAATTTATGCAATTGCAAAAAGAAGCCTGAAAAAATTCAGGACTTCAACGGGGTTTGAACCCGTGACCTCGCGATTACCGGTGCGATGCTCTAACCAACTGAGCGATTACCGGTGCGATGCTCTAACCAACTGAGCGATGAAAGCTTCATAGCTCAGTTGGTTAGAGCATCACAACGGTAATCGCGAGGTCACGGGTTCAAACCCCATTGAAGTCCTGAATTTGTTCAGGCTTCTTTTTGCAATTGCATAAATTGCGTTCACAACTGCGAGGATCATTCTTCATGTGACTACTACTTTAATTGTGAATCAAATTATGTTAAATTGAAATTCTAATTTTTTTTAATATTTACCAGGGTAAAAATGCTCCTGCTTCTGTGCATGGGAAAACACCAACTGAAAGATTTCACAATGCCTGGCTTAAGCTACAGACGGATGTAAATTGCTGTATAGACAGTGACCTTGACAAGATATCCACAGTGAAATTTCCAGGAATAAGGCAGGTGAGCTATTTCTCTAGTTTATGCATACATGTATATCAAGAAAGACCAGGGGAAGGGGTGTATTTCCTTATTCAGTTGGGTACTAAAAAATTGAGGGATAGCTATCATTTGAGGAAAAATGAGGGTCCTGGGTGGAGAGAGAGAAAATTTCAATGATTAGGCTACCACACGGTGTACCTGTATCAGTTTCAGTTTATTTTTTGGCCATTTTTGTTGCACAATGTTACAATATACAGTAAATATACATTAAAATTATTTTAATGTATATTTCTTACATGTATTAACCCATTGACTCCTGAGCATTTTACCAAAAAACACCTTTTGAAGCCTTTCGAGCCGTTTTCTGGCTAGATTCTAGCCAAAAAGAACCAAACCTGCCCAAAACTCTGTTTGCTGGTGAAGTTCATCGTGCCCTTCTGTTCCTGATGCTTGATATTAGCTTTCCAAGATCGGGCATGCGCAGAAAACAAAATTTTGAAAAGTTTCACCACCTCCTCTCCAGTTTTTGGGTTGAAAAGTTTCACCACCCCCTCTGCTTCTACCTTTCGCTTTCTCTCCTCCCCTTTCCTTGCCTCGCTTTCTTTTTGTCTTGCTGGGGTTCCTTTCGGTGGAAAAGATTTTGTGGAAAACCTTTAGGATCATAGGATTAGGTGGAAGGAAGTGCAGGTGGGTAGTGGAACAAGATTTTCATTTAAATTTTCGGCTCAAGGTCACTTGGTTTTTTCGGGTTTTCTCTGGCCTGTTTGACGGAATGGTGCTCATTTGGGTATGGTTTGAAAGATCTCTTCCCCCTACACATGCTACCCAATCCGCACGAGCATTAAAACTGATGATGACGCAAGCGGTACAAGGGACGTGGTTCTGTGCGCCAGTTTTGGCCGGCACAGGTGCCAATGGGTTGAATAACAAAAGAAAGAGAAGCATATGGCGAGGATGCTCATAGGGAAACCATTCAAAGGGCTTATTCGAGCTACACTAAATAGCCCCTCATAAAATACAACTTTGAAATAACAATTTTTTGGCATATCTTATTTAACCCTTTACTCCCTAAGAGTAAAGACGATTTTACTCGTCAAAGGGAGACCAGTTGGGGATTAAAGGGTTAAAAAACTATCTCCCTTAACCCTTTACTTCCTAAGAGTGACTTATAGATTTTACTCTGTCTAACACACATTTTACTTGTCAAAGGGATACCCCTTAGGGGTTAAAGGATTAATTAACCCATTGACTACCGCAGGTTTTTACATTTTCAGAGTGATTTTCCACCTATAAACGATGAATAGCAATTCGTGACTCTTTATTTGAACTACCAGGGAAAAGTGGTGCTGTCCTAAGGCACTGGAGGCTCAAGGTTTCTGAAAGGGTCATTTTGACGTAGCTATTTTTTATCCGTGAAGTGACAACAATGGCCCAAGTTGGGTTTGCTTGCGATTTCTGCTAAATTTACAGCCATTTTTCATCTTTAGCGGCTGCCTGATGAGCATCATTAAGCGTGACGGTAGCTAAGAGTCCACTTTCTCAAAGAATCGAGCAAGGTGATGTACTTTGTTGTTGAATTTGGCTTGTTACTCGACGAACTGGGAATTTGGCCGGTCGAACACTTAGTACCTTTGGGACTCGACTATTGATGAATTTCTCGACCTACCGCCACATATTTTGGAATTTCTGTGTACTGAAGATGACCAGGAGCAGGAAATTTTGGCGGTAGGTCGGAGTGGCTATGTGAAAGAATTGGGGGAAGGAACGGGCGCTGTCAAAAATTCTCGTTAGTTCCCAGCATGCAATGCGCTCAAGATGTTCAAAATGTCGGGAAGGCCCGAATGCACTGGAACAAAAGGCTGTATCTACGCTCGGGAGAAGAATATGAACAAAAAAAGTCATTTCTAAGCTGGAAAAAGGACTGAATTTTGTTATGATGGTTGAATTTTGGTTTTTGGACGATGATTTCCCTAAAAAACATGAAGGCAAAAAGGGGCATTTTTGTTGTTTCTCTTTGACGTTAAAAACGGCCAGTTTCGTTCTTGTCCAAACTCAAAAGGCCATATTTGGTAAAAATCGCTACGTTTCTTGCATTTATTGGATATCCAAATTTAAAGGGCATTCCATTTCGTGCTCACAACAGTTAAGGCAATATTCGTGCGATTG
Organism: Pachyseris speciosa; assembly: GCA_016490735.1. Lineage (NCBI taxonomy): Eukaryota > Metazoa > Cnidaria > Anthozoa > Scleractinia > Pachyseridae > Pachyseris > Pachyseris speciosa. Next base: position 596,586 of record JAEMWC010000525.1, read on the forward strand.
AGAAAGTTGCAATGTTTTGAAGCATGGGAGTTTTTTACGGCCGGTTTTGGCCGGCACGGGTGCCAATGGGTTAAGGAATACATTTACATGTACATGTAGGTTAAAAAGCAAGCACACAAACAACCACTCACAGGTAGCAAAACATAAAGCAGCTTGTTACCCGGGCTGCGCGCATCTTGCGCGGCGCCCGGGTCATAAACTACCGACGGTTCTTCGTTTTCGTCGTCGAGTATCATCCACAAGCGCTAAGCGCAAGCGCTAACTATTTTTAACAACAGTGATGCGTGTTGTCACGTATGGGAAAATGTCTATTCATCTTGTGGCTTTTGAAGTCTGAACAAACAATATGTTAAGAGAAGTGTCTATGCGAATGTTTGGAAGTTCAACGGCGAGAAGAAAGTTTTTAACATAAGTAAACTTAATGACAGATGGACTGCCGTGTTTCCCCGTGTCTGCTTCAGTAGACAGCGATTAGTCTCTAATTTTGGCGACGGATTGTGGGGGCACGTGCGCACGCGAAGTTGCGAGGAGACGCAACGCAAGGGGAGCGCCAAAAATTAGAGACTACAGACAAAGGGAGTTTGACCTTTCACGGCCGAGTGATTCGAGTGTAAATCTCATATCAACAGCAAGAATGATGCCTGTTGTCACGTATCGGAAAACGCCGATTCACCTTAGTTGTGTCTTTGAAGTCTGAACAACTAATATGTTAAGACAAGTGTCTATACGAATGTTTGCAAGTTCAACAGCGAGAAGAAAGCTTTTAACATGACCAAAATTTAACTCCAGATGGACTGCCGTGTTCCCGTATCCGCTCCATTGAGATGTACATTTTGTTGAATAACTCAAGTACGGGATATCACACACCCCTGAGACTTTGACAGGTAGTTTATTTACTATTTTGCCACAATATCTCAATTTCTGGACTTTAATTTTTGAATAATAAGTGATTATATTTTACAAATGTACTAGCGTCCCTTGAAACTGTCCAGAAACGTTCCTTTCTTGTGTTTCAAATGACCCTGGATTGACATATTTGTAAACAGTTTCACTCTGCTAATTAATTTTCTACTCACATTTCACCGAGACTCCATTCACATTTATGCGAAAAAATCCAACATCGTTCGATAAGCGTTTCCTTTCTCAAACAATTATCCATCGAAGCGAAAACAAGTGTGCTTAGTTTTTTTTTTTTTTTCGAATCAATACACTATTTTTATCATCTTGCATAAGGATAAACCTCTGTGGCCTAAAGGTCATTGTTCCTGCCTGTGACGCAGCTAACCCGGGTTCGATGTCTTTTAGTGGTATATAACACGGGCTTTATTTTTTCTGTTTCTCTTTTCTTGTTCTTTTAGAATATTTTTTACAAGTGTTATAATTATTGTGCTCAATGGTTGAGCTGTATTTTAGAGGAATATATGTTGATAGGGGTCTAAAGAAATAGACTCCAACACAAACTAAACACAATGCGTCCGATGTAAGAAAGACAGACTTCCCTCTATTCTTTTGTTTAGCACTAAGTTAGGGATACAATACTGTTTTTTGCAAGCCCGGGTTTAGGCTAAGTGTAGCCTCTTGTTCAAAATAGGGGCAGTCAGTTCTTAATCAGTTCTTAATTAGACTTACTGTATTTAAAGAATTAATTAAAACAGTTTAGGTCCTTGAAAATGTTAATTGCAAACTGTCTGATATTTGTTTTACAAGGAAATTAAATAAGTAAATAGCATATTGCAGTTTCTACACATGTAGTATATCACACTGTATAGCATTAAAACTCAACAACCCAATGATCTTGTGATCAGGAACTAAAATTTACTCTGAATGGTGTTGAAGTACAGCAGCTGTAATTTACAAAAAGAATGACAAATTTTAAAACTGTTACATGTATGCAACTGTGAACAAAACCTTGAATTTGGTCTTTTCGCATTGTTCTTTTGAAGACAACAATAAAGAAAATACCGGTATACCAAAAAAATAAATGATGACTCGCAATGCAAAGCGATTATTACTTCCCTTAACAGTAACTATACATACTTACGTACATACATTTAATTTTCTCTGTAAACCTATGGAGTTCTCGTCACTGTTGCCATCCTCATTATTGAAGTCCCCGCTAGTAATTACATGTATGTCCATTTGAGTAACTTTGGCTTACTTCCTTAAATGTTTTAACTCCAAACTTATCGACAGATTCTTGAGAAGAAAGAAGGACTGTTTCGCAAACACATGATGGGCAAAAGAGTAGATTATGCTTGCAGATCTGTGATTTCACCTGATCCATATCTAAGTGTCAATGAAATTGGAATCCCAGAGGTAATGGATCATTTTTCTAAGTATATAATAATTGTTTATACTGTGTAAAGATACTAATAACCTAGTAGACACTTTGAATATTAATTATTGTTGTGTATACCGGTATATTTGTTATAGGTTTTTGCATTAAAGTTGACATATCCACAACCTGTTACTCACTGGAATGTCAAGGAACTGAGACAGGCTGTTATTAATGGTCCTCTTCAGCATCCCGGGTGAGTTACATGACTGTACATTTATGTTGTACAGTGTAGGTCAAAATGAAATTCCTTTGTCCTCTAACCCTAATTACCTGAGTCAGTCAGCCAGTCAGCCAGTCTGTCAATCTGTCTGATCTGTCCTCGAGTCAGTCAGTCAGTCAACCAGCCAGTAAGTCTGTCTGTCTATCTATCTGTCTTTGAGTCAGTCAGTGAGTCAGTCAGCCAGTAAGTCTGTCAATCTGTCTATCTGTCCTCAAGTCAGTCAGTCAGTCAGTCAGTCAGTCAACCAGCCAGTAAGTCTGTCTATCTGTCTATCTGTCTTTGAGTCAGTCAGTCAATGAATTAGTCACCTTGATTTTCAACAGTGCTACCCTTGTGGAACAAGAAGATGGAAAAAGAACACTGCTCAGTAAAACAGACCCTAACCAGAGACAAGCCATTGCTAAACGCCTTCTCACACCATCCACTGACTTGAAGGCTGTTAGTCCTTGCAAAAAGGTAAAAGCTACAATCTTAATTCACGCTGGTAAATAAAGTAAATCTACTTGGATTCAATGGAAAGAAGTTTCATTGTTTAGCCTACATGTAGTACAAAACCCTACATACAGTGTAGCCCTCCAATTCTGGGTGAGATTTGAAGTAAGAAATTTTAGTATGGTTTATAATGACCAGAGAAAAACCTATCAGAACAGAGTAGAAAACCAACAAACTCAGCCACTTATGACACTGGGTCTGGAAATTGAACCCATTGGTGGAAGGCGAGTGCTCTCACCACTGTGCCAACCCTGCTTCCTGTGTTGGGGAAGAAAAGCTTGAGAACCAGTTTTTAACAATGTGGAGGTATTGAACGGCACAAAATAGTGAGGCATCATTAACGTTGTTAATTAAGCAAAACGTGGTGACCCATGAGAAAGATTGGTTACAAAAATACGAGGGCCCTGAAGTTGTAATGTAATGTAATGTAATGTAATGTGTATTTATATACCGCTCATATCATAATCTCATGGCGGTTTACAACACTGGCCGGGGGACTTTACCAGACTGCTTGTAACGCAGTTTACAATTAATGAAGTTGAGTTATGAGTGCCCCCGTAATATCAATATCAAATTAAGACAGACACTAGGGGTGGTCACAGCCAGAGTTTTGTTACGTCCCTAATGGTTCTTTTACGTCCCACAGAATCAGAGAATTATGAAGAGTTGTGAGACGGGGCCTACGGTTTATCGTCCTTATCCGAGAAGACTAGAAAGTCTAACCATTTGTAGATGTCATTACAAAGGCAGCACTTTCTCCTCAATTATTTACCTAGACCCTGAGTGTTGGTCCGGCCGGGGATTGAACCCGCGACCTCCCGCACGGTAGTCCGGTGCTCTACCACTGAGCTATCTTTTCTATCGCAGATATGTGGACAATACGTTTTGCTTATTTAACAACGATAATGATGCCTCACTATTTTTTGATTTTATCAACTCACAACATACTAACATCAAGTTCATTATGGAGAAAGAGGAGAACCATAAACTACCCTTTTTGGATGTACTCGTTGACAACAGTCACCCCGATGTTCTAGTAACATCTGTTCAGTGTTTTGGAAGAAAACTTACATGGGGCTGCTCACTAATTTTTTCAGTTTTACACCCTTTTCTTACAAAATTGGTCTCATTCGTACATTAGTGGACAGGGCCTTCAAAATCAACAACACTTGGAGCGACTTTCACACCAACATCCAACAATTAACATTTATTCTTATGAAAAATTGTTTCCCTTGTAACATTATACAAAGGGTAGTTGTGACCCTATTTGGGAAAACCAGGCTTAACGAAAACTCCGTTGAACCGTTTTTCCATTTCAACGCATTTTGGAAACGTTTGAATGCATTACAGATCATTTTCAGTGCATTTGAAAACATTGACAACGTTTCCGAATGAAAACAAAATGCATTGAAGATCATTTTGAATTCATTTTGAATCATTTGCAACGCATTTTAAAATGTTCACAATGCATTTCAGTGAAGCAGTATCGCATTGAAAAACATTCACAAAACAATTGCCTTCAGAACTAGTTCTGAAAAATTAATTAGTGCAGACAACCCAACGGAACACAAGAGCTTGAAAATGTCGGCGAAATGAACATGCACTGTTTCCTCATCGAGCAGCAAATGCTCTGAAAATAAAATTATTGTTGAGCTTTTAATTAGAAATCTACTTGATACATGTATTTTACAACTTCTAAATTTACAAGATGTAGAGGCAGCTAATTAAGTTTTCACCGTGCAAAATTTAAAGGTTAACCCGCCTAAAGTTGACCTTTCGTGTCCATGGTGTTTTCCCAGTTAACCACGAAGACGACTAATTAGCAGCTAACGAATGACATGCAAACATTCAAAGCATTGTCACGAACAAACTTTTGCGGTCCTTCTTTTCTTCGGCATTGTTCCCACGTATTAAATAAAAATCTATCATACCTTGCTCTCAAACTGTTATTAGTTTGTATTTAGCTGGTCCTGTGAGTGCGGATATTCTGTGAGCAGACGCCAAGAATTTGCATACAGACGAAACAAATTAAAATATCCTCTTATTTGCATATGGTAACGAAACGCACATTATGTGAGCCAAAGTTTGTTCAAAATTATTTTGCTCGTAGTACAGCAGCTCAGAATGAAGACAAAATAAGTGTATTTTGCAGAGGCTGTCGAAGATTCAAAATCTTTCAAAGCTGAAAATTGTCGGAGGCGCATTTCACAGGAGATGATTATCTTTACTTCTCACCGCGTTACACTTGATTGAAAATGACACCATGATCATTTGTTGACCTTTATTTAGCATTCGGATACGTGAAAACATCAAGTGTCAGCAAATGAAAGCGAAAATTTTTACACAGCAACCATGAAGAGTCTTTGAGCATATGAGAATTCCTATAACGGGTGTCTAAATCATTCTCTCATGCCGTCTCAATGCTCGGGAATACGCTTATCTTATCAGATAAAACAATTTCCGGTTGCCTTTTGTAATTAACAAATTAGTGATCCCGGTGACCGAGAGCTTTTGGTTGAGGTGGCTAAACGATCAAACATTTGTTCGTAACGTGAAATGCTGGTTGAAAATATTTTGACCTACAGTAAATCAAACATGGAAAAGCTACTTAAATGCAATGCTGAGATTGGCGGCTAAACAGTCAAAGATACTCTTCCAAAACGATGTTCGATGAAAATATTGGATCGTTTAGCTGGGGCTTAATCGTTGTGTTGACCGAATGCAGAGTTTACATTACTTGTCACTCCAAAGGTGAATAGACCGTTTTACAGTTGTCGGTGAAAGCGAGGCTAGGGGTGACCTTGTTTTGATACAAACCTACCTACTTTTCTTATTTAAATCATGTTTTTCTTATGCTAACTAGTGTTTAATCAGCACAATTTCCATAAGAAAAGAAGGTAGGTTTGTATCAAAACAAGGTCACCCCTAGCCTCGCATTCAATCAAAGGCCAGGATACTGAGCAAAGAACTGTAAAATGGTCTATTGAATTATTTTCATTATTCTTAAAAATTTTCTAAACAAGCTTTGTGAAGCGTTTCCAGTGCATTGCTAATGCGTTGGAAATCATTTCAAGATCATTCTTGAACATTTAAGAACATTCGCGGTGTTTCATGAATGAATTGGGGAACATTGGAAATGCGTTATGAATCGTTGTCTAGTGTTGTAATGCATTCTAAATGCATTTAAAATTCGTTGAAATGCATTTCAACGCGGCTTTTGTTAAGCCTGGTTTTCCCAAATAGGGTCACAGTTAATCTATACCTTTATAAGGTTTACAACACCCCAGAGGATGCATCCTGGCAGGACCATTCTAAGGAAATGACTAAATGGTTTTTCAAATTACCTTATATTGGCCCCTTTCCCTTTTGGCGCAACATGAAATAAAAATCATTGCTAAAAAATATTGTAAGGATTTAGACATTAGGTTAGCCTTGACTTCCTTCAAATTAAGTAACATGTTCAGTGTGAAGGACTCAATCCCCAATGCGCTCTGTTCCCAGGTGGTTTACAAATTTACATGTGCAGGATGTCATACCTGTTATGTCGGTGAAACCACTAGACATTCCGGCACCAGGGTTCATGAGCACTTACTTTCAGATCGCAATTCTCACATCTATAAATATGAGGGTTCGGAGTCGTGTAAGAATCTAATGCTCTTTTAATTGTTTTCCATCTTAGACTCGGCTCCTACTAATTTCCAACTTAAGATCAAAGAAGCCCTACATATTGAATGGGAACAACCCTCACTGAATAAACAACTCAAACATGTTAATTTAACACTCTTACTTTAATTACTATAATTTGTATTCAGCATTTTTCATAGTTTTGTACTTGCACTTTTTATTCTCCCCTTGTATCCCTTAAGTATTATGTAACCTTTTCACTGATTTGTAACTATTATTCTACAATTTGTAATCAACACCTACTTGTTATTTACTTTATATAAGTTACTCACTTGTAAACATCCTTCAACTGAAGATGAATACTGAGTATCCAAAACATGTCTTGTAGATTCAAATGTTGTGTGGTCTTTTTTAAATGTTTCATAATTATCTATTTTACTGCTATGAAAATTTGGCCCTAACTGAATTGTTTTGTTTGTTTAACAGGTGTATCGCCACCTTCAGAATGGCGATGTTTTGTTATTAAACAGGCAGCCAACTCTGCACAGACCGAGCATGATGGCTCACAAGGTACACAAGTCATAATTATAGTAGTTGAACATCTGTTTGCTGTACAAACCAACACTGCTTGTTTTCAAGGGGTTTTGTTGGAAGCCTTGCTCCATGTCATACAGTCATGTAGTCAATTCTCTTGCACATGTTATTGTGTTATTGAGTTGTTTTGGACTGTTTTTAATGGTGTTGCTTTCCAGGCTCGCGTTCTTCCAGGAGAGAAGACCATTCGCCTTCACTATGCTAACTGCAAGTCATACAATGCTGATTTTGATGGTGATGAGATGAATGCACATTTTCCTCAGAATGAACTTGCCAGAGCTGAGGCCTACACAATAGGTAAAAACACAGAAGCTATACTAGATTAGCAGGCAGTGAAGGAGGCAGTGTCCAGGAGGGATTTCCCTCTAGTGATCTCCAAAAAAGTATCAAAGAGTGCTTATTACACTTTAAATTATGCTACATACCCTTTCTCTGTTTTCTGTTTTCTGTTTATTGATATTCAAGTAAGAGTTACAAAATTTAATAAATAAAAATTATACATAAACACACATATCAACTTCCTCTGCTCGCATATAGCTTAGCTAATCGAGGTGGGCAGAGGAAAACAAACATAAGGTGATTCAGTAGGAAGAGATTAAAAAAAGGAAAGAAAAGGAAAGGAGAAGGAAGATAAATCTAATATAATCGATACAAAAAAGGGTATGCAGATCTGATTCACTATACATGCTGAACCAGACGGATGTACAACATACGTACCTTTCCCAAGGATACATAGAGCCCCACTACCATCACCACCACCCAAACCCCATGGGAACTCCGACTCCATTCTTTCTTTTAAAGAATTTTGGCTTTGTCTCAGAATGCCATCAAAGCTGACCATTCCCTTAAGAATCCTAAATCAAGCTGCAGCATTCCATTGGAGATTTGAACACCTTGATTCTAGAAACAAGCAACAGCCCACTGTGACATTCACCTAGAGGCTGTGATCTACTTTGTTTTGAAGTTTATTTTCTGCAGATTTTTTTTCTCAGCCAGCACAAATTATCAGTATCTGGTACCTAAAGATGGGACTCCACTCAGTGGACTCATTCAGGATCACATGGTGGCCGGTGTTAGGATGACAGTCAGGGGACGTATGTTTAACAGGTGAAGAGACTGGTCAACTGCAACTTGAATTTTCTCTCCACCCACAGTTGTAAAACCAATTAGTCACTAACACTTTAAATATTTTTGGCGACTACCCAGGGTTGTAATAAGATTACGTTCTTAGCCATCTGTGTCACTTGGTAGCATACATGTACCTATAGCAAGCTTATAAATGCTTTGTGAGTAAAATAAACTTGCCACAGTCAGAATCATCTGTAACGTCAAGGTTCCATTATATTAATATTGTACTTTCCCTATCCGAATGTATGTATGTGCCCAAGTCTTAGCAGACACAGACATCATCCATGTGTCTGTTCTTCTGGGGAGCAGGGATGGCGTAGTGGTGAGAGCACTCGCCCTCCACTAATGTGACCCATGTCGATTCCCGGACTCGACGTCATAAAATTATGTGGGTTGAGTTTGTTGTTGGTTCTCCTCTCTGCTCCAAGAGGTTTTTCTCCGGGTTCTCCGGTTTTCCCCTCTCCACAAAAACCAACATTTCCAAATTCCAATTTCATCTGCTTGTAAAGTGCATTTGATCATAATTATACCCATGGAAAATGCGCTATATAAATTCTAAATTATTATTATTATTCTTTACAGCTGTAATGTAAATCTTGGGTGCTGAGGTTGAGAAACCATTTGTCGTTGTGTGCTGGACTAGATTGCTTATCCAACTCCTCTTTTCTTTGCAGGTCAGACTACCAGCAGCTTGTGTACAGTGCTCTGAGTTTTAAGAACACCAAGATCAAGTTGTTAAAGCCATGCATCATAAAACCTTGTCAACTTTGGTCAGGCAAGCAGGTTAGTGCATAGAAGTAACACCCCCCTCTCCTTCCTTCCTTTCACCCTCCTCCTAATCCATGCTATCAAGAAATGCCTTATTCAACCATCGCCCGGTCGGCTCAGTCGTGAATTTGGTCAGGCAAGCAGGTTAGTGCATAGAAGTAACAACCCCCGCCCCCCCTCCCCCACTCCCTCCTTTCTTCCACACGCCTCCTAATCCATGCTATCAAGAAATGCCTTATTCAACCGCTGCCGGTAGGCTCAGTTAGTAGAGCGCCAGACCACTGAGTGGGAGGTCGTGGGTTCAAACCCAAGACTGGAACACAAACTCAAAATAATTTTTTCGCTGAAATAAATCTTTGCAACTTTTAATTGAAACACATTGGAGTGAGAATTTTTTTCTGTTTTCCACCAAATGTTTTCTTTTTAATTGCTTCAAAACTGAGCCTTATTTGGTTCATGACCGAGTCAGTCCTGATTAGACGCCATGAACTGATTTGCATTAAGTCCTTGTAAACATGCATGCAAAGTAGTTTGTGACATTAAATCAGGAATAGACTCATGTCCCTTTTGACTTGGTGGTGTACCAAATGTGCCTAGTTTTTCGTAAGTTTTGAAGCCTACAAAATATCAAGATTTGTTAAAATTGAGAAAAAATTGGCCAATGTGTTTTCAACAGGTGCAAAGATTTACATGTATTGTAGAGAAAAAAATATTTTGGGGTAAGGTGCACTTGAAAATGACTGGTAAGATCAGGCTGCCTCAGTTCAGATGATACATGTAGCATCATTGGGAAATGTTTTGAAGCTGTTGGCCTTGTCTTCTTCACTTCGATCACATGCTAAACTACATGTAGAAGGGGACGTAAAAGAACCCACACACTGATCAAAAAGAGTAGGGAACGCCATTTCTTATCTGTTTGCTTTCCTTGCATTCAGCCATTTAAACAGATACTGTAAGGAACAATTTTGCGTGAGAGGTCATAAAATTAATAGGGGACTGTTAACAGTCTAATTGTGTTGTTTGCTGTGTTTTTTTTCCAATTAAAGTAACTAAATTTGAAAAAGAAGTTAAGTGCCTCGGTTGTGAATATGCATTCTCTTGTATCAGCATTCTCCCAGAAACGTTTGCGGGTTCATCTTTCATTCATATTCCCAGTTGCGTGTGTGCAATTATAGCCTGGCGATTAGTCTGTCAAGGAATAAGTCAAGCAACAAGCTCATTAGTTTCTCAATTCTTGAGAGTCTTGTTTCTTGACTCCATACTCGATAGACGTTCCTCAATTTTTGATCCTCCAACATCTTGCAAGAATCGAGAGCTCTACTCAAGGCATGCACATGCACTAGTGAGACAGACTGCTACAGTGTGCCTCTTTAGGTTGAAAATGAATTTCACCACACACATAAAATAATAATTATTATGATAACACTAGTCAGGTGATATACTGTATTATTTTTTTTATTCAACTTGTAGTATTACTGGTAAAAAGAGATTGACTAGCAGGGCAGGAAAAAACCCAGGTCGATTGCCCAGGACAAGCAAATTTTGCTCTTGAGCAATTGAAAATAGAAGTTAGAAATAATTAGCCTCTGTAGTCTTACGAGTGTGTCTGAAATTGTCAATTTATTTCAAAACTTTAGACTGCAAGATGAACAAAGCAATGAGTTGACAGCTTGGATTAATTTACTTTAAAACCCAATTACACTTTCAAAGGAACAGAAAGCTGAACAGCTGATCGAAAAATTAGAATACAAGAAAAAGGGAAAGAGACAGTTTGTGAACTATATAAGTACTGTCTATAATTAAGTGATAGACTACAAGGAAATGAGCGTACCAGAACTTAACTAGGTGAATGATGCTTGAACTACTGTAGTTGATAAGGAATGTTGCATTCCCATTTGGGCAAGTAATACATGTATTTACAACTGTAAGTGGGGGCTAGTGAAAACTGAAGTTTTCTGGCCCACTGGGCAAATGCTTTTCAATTTTTTTTCCTGCCCTGACTGGATGTATTTACTAGGAGATGAAGTTTTGCCCTCCTTCCTTCGTGGATGACATTCTGTGTTAAAAAATTAATGGAATTATTTTGCAGGTTGTGTCTACTGTGTTACTCAATCTTACTCCAGCAGGGGCCAAGCTCCTGAACATGCAGGGAAGAGCTAAGATAGCAGGAAAGGTGTGGTACATGTATTTGTGATTCATATGTATGCAGAAAAAGATGCCGCTCTCAGGGAATCTTGGGCTTTCTGCACAATCAAGCAAAACAAAACAGTGACAGGTTCATGTTTATCTATTAAATTGAAGACTACATGCAAAAATTGGTTGCCTCACAGCTCCTATAAGCTCTAAATTTCAGTGGCTGGGATAGTGTCGCAGCCCTGTTGTTTTAATGCTGCGGGTCCATTGTTTGTTTCGTTTGTTTGTTTCGTTTGTTGTCTTGTCTCACCTGAAGGGTGGTCTCCAATCAGGTGAGTCCTTGTAAGAGCTCCATGGTGACCCCAAAAATTCAGCTGATTCTGAGCAAATTGGAATTTTCCTTGGACAATTTTGTCATAGATCCCCTGCAGCTACTTTGATGGAAAAATTAATAGTAACTGTGCAGTGTACATGTATAGTGGGTGTGCTACAACAGCCGGAGACTACTGCTACTTTTTGCATAGCCTCAGCTGCTTAAAAAATAGTGAAAGCCTGTGTTTTGGTGGACTCTTAACTTTACAAAATGCACCATTGGTAAGATTAAGCACAGCAGTGAAGTTCTAATAATCGTTTTGTTTTGTAGAACTGGATAACTGGCAAACCTAAACATCAGTTTCTTGGAATTCCATTGCTTAAGGGTGATGACATGTCGGAGGCTGAGGTTTGTGCTGAAACACTTGATACTACAGTAACTGTGTAAATGGTGGTACTGTAAATGAGCTAGTTGGAGTAGTGAAAACTATTGTCCATGACTGGTTAGTCACGTTATAACATAACTGTCCAGCTAATCGTCCTCGCAAAGTACAGCAAGGGATGCAGCTCAACAAGGTGAACTGAAAACATAATACAAGGCGCCTCTGTCTGCTGCTATAGGGTTCATGTACATGTATGAGCTTGGAGCACAGCCTACAGCCAGCTTGAATAAGCTGTATGCTAGTTTTTGCTGAGGGAGGAAAACATGGAGTACCCAGAGAAAAACCCTCAGCCCACTTATGGCACCATCCAGGATTTGAACCTGGGCCAGATTGGTGGGAGGTGAGCACTCTCACCACTGCATTATCCCTGCTCCCTTAAACAGTGGACTTAAACTTTAATTGTCTAGAGTGCTCTGTATCATTCACCTAGATTTGCTGATTTTCACAACACTTTTTGTTATTTTGTAGTTTTATTACTACCGGAGAGTGTGTTAGTCAATTAAAAGCTGTGTTGCTTATAGATGTGTACAGCAAATAATGTTCTGCTATTTGTCTTCATACACTGCTCTATAGGTTGTAATTCGCCAGAGTGAGCTGTTGTGTGGAGTGTTGGACAAAGCCCATTATGGCCCCACTCCATTCAGCTTGGTGCACTGCTGCAATGAGGTATCACTTGTAACTGTTTACCTTGGCTGCGTACAACACTAATGGTGCTTTCCATCAGTTGTCAGACGATCTGCACAGCCAGACTGACCATAATTGAATTGATTGGGTTGTTGCACATTCTGAATGGCGTGTCCCACTTTTTAGGAATTTAATGGACTGTGATATCACTTCAAATTAAATTGGTGTATTATTGGTGTAGTGGTGTATTAGGTGGGTTGGTCATTTCTGACAAATGGAGAGTGCTAAGAACTTTTCATTCAAGACTTACATACAGTTCAGGCATCCACTGTACGTCTTGGGAAAACCAAAACACTTTGTTGTGAGCATAGTTAAAGGAGCTATGTCAAGAGTTTTTAATAGTACTTTGAAAGAGATATTGGAAGCAAAGAAAACTCAAAAATAATGGTTCAGTTTGTTCCAAATTTCTTAACCAGTTTAGCAAAACTATAAATAAGCCTACAAAATTTCAAAAATATATCTATATTAAATTGAGAAAAAAGTGTCAAAGTGTTTTTTCACAAGATGTCACTTTGACACTTTTTTCTCAATTTAATATATATTTGTGTTTGAAATTTTGTATTGATTTAAGTGTCACGCATCTACATGCACTGAGGAGAACATGTTTTTCATTTTTGTTCATCCTGAACATTTATAAATGAGCCTATCTGGCTTAGGATGGCATGGATTAAAATGGATTGCAACTTGAAAACATTGGGCCAACTTTCGTTTGCCTCCCCTTTGAGAACATAGCTTGATCTCTTTCTTTTGATGTTCTAGGCACGTTTTGGTGCTGAGCAATGGTGCGTAGATTCCTTGGTTTTAATTTGACCTCCAAAACATAAAAAATCACCATGATGACACAGCCCCTTTAAGGCATAGTTAGTGTTCACACAAGTTTATGAATGGCCCAAACAGGCGCGGATCTACACCGGTTCCCGCCTTTTTTACGGAAATCGGTCAGATTTTTTTAAAATTATTATTTATAATAATAAAAGCAAATGTCCAAGTCACTACCTCACTAATGAAAAAAAGTTTGATTTGCGATTTTTCAAAGACAGTCCCACTCACTGCAACTGAAAAATATCTTGTCCAGTGACTCAAAAGCTCACGAATTGACATCTTAGGGCGTTAAAATCCATTTTTTTCGGGAGAGGATGCTCCCAGACCCTCCCTAGTTGGTTGTTCCTGTTATTGGAAAACTGTTTCCGTTTTTCCTTGTTGTACGCTTGGGAAGTATGATCCCAAGATGAGATGAAATTTTGTTTTCAATTGTTACTTTTGTACTTTTTTACTAATCACATTTGGAACTGCATGTACTGCACTTCCGAGTACATTGTACTCCATGTACTTTGCAAACACTAGATACAGTGGCATTGCTGAATTCAAATCACCAACTGTCTGAGTTTCCTTTCAGTTATATGGTGGAGCAGTGGCTGGCGATCTTCTCACGGCTTTAGCCAGAGTATTCACTGCATCGCTACAGTTTCATGGCTTCACTCTTGGTGTTGAGGACATTCTGGTGAAGGAAAAGGCCGACAAGAAAAGGCACAAGTTGATGAAAAAGGGAAGAGCTGCTGGAGATGAAGCGGCTATTGAAGCTCTTGGTCTGCCTGAGGATTGTGAAAGGTAAAATAATCTACAGCTGTACTTGACGTACGTAAAGAAAGGTTTTACATGTCTGTTAAACACTCAAAGCAAACACTTAAGGTTAAAAAGTGCAGCTTGAAGATAACGAAACCCAAACTTAGTCACTGCTGCTTATAACGCTTATATGCAAACGCGTAAACGAGTTTTGAAACACGCAGATTCGCGTTAATTCATACGCAGAAAGGCTCGTTAGTCATTGTTTCACTGCAGATTTTGACAAGCCTAAATAGCATGGGTATGGTACCACATGTGTAATATTATTTTCTTGCATTTCATCTGCGTCTGCGTTGTTCGCTTATCTTCGAGGCGCACCTTACATTGTGTAGCAACTGAGATTGTTCACATCTCCTTGCAGTTTGCTGTAAGGCATACTTAATCAAGGGACAGTGTCAGTATTTGCTTCAGACTGTAAGATTGAATATCCTTCTACTTCTATTTATTAGAAAACGTATGCAGTAAAAAAATAAAGCCTGAATTATATTTTTTTTTCTCCAATACAACCTGCCCCTCATACCCTTGAAGATTATTGTTTGGGGGGTCAGCGGCATTGACACAAGTATTTGAGCCATTTTCAATTGAGCATCGAAAGTAAATTGCGTTTTGCTTTGGTTTTGCATTGCTTCGTTCTGTGATTGGGCAGCAAAACTCGCGCCACTGTCTCAACCAATGAGAAGGTAAGACCAAAACCAATCGCGACCTGCGCGCTCGAATTTTCCCGTGCTTTTTGTCGGTTACGATGAATTTCTTCGTATTCTGATTGGCTTGTTGTACTGTTTTGGTCTGTAATGATTGGGTAGAGTAATTGCTTTGGTTTTGGTTTTACAATACTCGATTGAAAACCGCTTTAAGTACGTTAAAAAGGTTTCAGTATGGCACACTGAGGATAGTATCTGTGTAAAGTTTCCCAGAGTAAAAGGATTAGTAAAAAAGGAATGGGGTTGAGACACGTGTGAGGAGCGCTTAATTCCTGGCTGGATGTACAACAGAAATGGTGATACGTGTCTGGACTACTGATAACTTAAATGTGGTTGGTGACAGGTCAGTTCTGGAGCAGAAGCTACAGGAAGTTCACCACAGTAAAGATGGCAGTGATATGAAGCAACTCGACCTGAGTATGAAGAAAAAGACAGACCACTACCAAGACCTCATCAATAAAGCCTGCATTCCTCTGGGTCTACTCAAAAGATTTCCCGACAACAATCTCCAGCTGATGGTGCAGTCTGGAGCTAAGGGATCATCTGTGAACTGTATGCAGATATCCTGTCTTCTGGGGCAGATTGAACTGGAGGGGCGTCGCCCTCCAATCATGCTCAGCGGAAGGTCTCTGCCTTCCTTCCTGCCATATGACACCTCCCCCAGGGCTGGCGGTTTTGTTGATGGACGTTTCCTGACTGGGATAAGGCCCCAGGAGTATTTCTTTCACTGTATGGCTGGAAGAGAGGTACAAATGTAATTTGTATATATTTGCTGCCCGCTTTTAAGAATGCGTGCAAAAGAAACAAAGACATCTGGTAATTTTACCTTGTGTCGTAGAGCTGCATGTCAATTGATCTTGATAAGACGAGAAAAGGGAAAATTTTAAAGGATAAAATCTTCGTTTTTCGATATACAAGACATGTTTTGGCGGGTACCATCTCACATAATTAAATTAATTATATAGAACTACATTTAGTTAGAATTGCTCATGTAGACACTGACGAAACAATTAGGACGTGTAAACTGTATGAGAACTAAATTAAAAAAAAGTTTTAATTTATAATTGACATGTTCCAGTTGCTACTTTAATGTTGGCTTTTCTCCGTATGTATGAAAAGAATCCAAAACACACACAAGTCTTTTAAACTTCAGTCTGTAATTGTTATCACAGTGGTTCGCATATGTTGTCTCGTCGTTAACAAAAGGTTTATTCTGCAGGGCCTCGTTGATACAGCAGTAAAAACAAGTCGCAGTGGATACCTACAGCGGTGCCTTATCAAACACCTGGAAGGTCTGCAAGTCAGTTATGATCTGACCGTGCGGGACAGTGATGGATCGGTAGTGCAGTTCTACTATGGTGAGGATGGCTTGGATGTCATGAAAACTTCTTTCTTGTCGGAGAAGCAGTTTCCTTTCATGGCAGCCAATTTCAAGGTTTGTAGACTTCTTTATAATTATAACAAGGTTCAGTTTGGGTTCAGTAGTATTCGTGTAGCTGTGAAGGGTTTTGTATGTATGGACACAGAGAACGAGTAATCCCTAATTTTTTCTTAGGGGTAGTGAAGTGAGCGAAACACGCGCTTGCGCACGTTAATTGCCTCCCGCGCAACACGTTACGTGGGGAGAAATTTTTCGCGCTCGCCTCGCGTGTTTCGTTCAATTACGTTATGGTAATGATCTACCATCGTGAATACAGTAGAACACAGTTTGAACCGTTATGTTGAGAAACTGGAACTTCTGTTTCTCTGTCTACTTGAACACATCTCATTGTGTTGCTGGCACTTAAACATTTTTAAAATACGATTTATGACCAAACGCTGTTCAGAGCTCTGTTTCCCAGCTTTACTTTTTGATTGCATAGACGTTCCTGCAGCAAATCAATCCTAAAGAGCTTCTCCCACACCTGGAGTCAGATAAAGCAGCGAAGCTGGAGAGAAAGGTACGCCTCTATCTGTTTGTCAATTATCCAGCGAACGTACCATTAAAAACATCCGCTTTTAAAATGGTTTACTTTACAGAAACGTGTTTGGTTCCTGTGATTCATTTGGTTGGACTTGGATGGTGCCTTCTTTACTTCGCATACACTGTGATTTTCTCTAGTTTTCATTCATTGACGACTGGTACTGGAATAAAATTATATACAATATTTAAAGAGGGGAGCAGGGATGGCGCAGTGGTGAGAGCACTCGCCTTCCACTAATGACTCGACGTCATATGTGGGTTGAGTTTGTTGTTGGTTCTCTACTCTGCTCCAAGAGGTTTTTCTCCGGGTTCTCCGGTTTTCCCCTCTCCTCAAAAACCAACACTTCTCAATTCCAATTCGATCCGGAATGCTCGGACGTTTAATACATGAGCCCCCGGCTTGGGAGATTGGGCAAACACTTCCTACGCTATCGTGCGTAAAATTGATTTCATAAAAAAGGCTGTCTTAGTCGACTTAATTGTCAAGTTAGTTGATTTATCAATGGATAACTTATCCTTAGTCCCAGTGTTATACAGTAGACGCGACTATCATTAGTTCGCTGTTGAAAATAGTCCGAGAAATAACTTAGGGCTTGCCCATCAAGACAATTCTTTATAAGCTTTGGCTTGTAAAGTAATGTAAACTTGTAAACTTCTTCAACCTCTCAGACTGAAGAAAGATCCTTTTTACGATCACACGGTCATCGGCTTTTCATGGTCCTTAAGGAGAGTTAATTCTTTTGGGGACAGGGCCTTCGCCCATGCTGGATCAATGCTGTTCAACTCTTTCCCAGTGGATTTATGATTCCCATCCAATGTCTCTCATATAAAGCGGTTTTTAATTGAACATCGAAAGTAATTCCGTTTGCTTTGATTTTGCATGCTTCGCTCTGTGATTGGCCAGAAAAACTCACGCCACTTTCTCAACCAATGAGAGGCAAAACCAAAACAACTCGTGATTTGCACGCGCACATTTTCCCGCGCTTTGCGCCGTTTACGTGTAATTGCTTTGTATTCTGATTGGCTCATTGCGCTGTTTGTGTCGTCTGTGATTGGCTGGAGAAATTGCTTTGGTTTTGGTTTTGAGGCACTCAATTGAAACGCGCTCTATGGAGCTGTCATTGATTGTTTGTTGGATCAGTTGAGTGACCACTGACTACGTCTGACTACATATGTTTTGCTTGTTTAGGTCAACAAATGGAAGAAAAAGCATGAAGATGATCAACATAGAAGAACTTCACCATTCCTCCACTTCGCAAAAGACACATCTAAAGAAATAAAAGATCAAAAAACGGTCGAGACATCACAAAAGTATGGACGCACCAAGGTATGTTACCTCAAATATTTAAGCAAAGTTTTAGTTGATGTAGCTGGCCTAACAACCACTTCAGTGCTTTAGTAATGCCATCTATTCTGCAAGCGGCCGATTGGCTCAGTTTGTAGAGCACTGGACTACCGTGCGGGAGGTCGCGGGTTCAAACCCCGGCCGGCTCAGGGTCTTAAAATAATTGAGGAGAAAATGCTACCTTTGTAGTGACATCTACAAACGGTTAGACTTTCTAGTCTTCTCGGATAAGGACGATATACCGTAGTTAACGTCTCATAGTACTTTCATTTAACGTGACTCTGTGGGACGTAAAAGAATCACTAGGGACGTAACACATCTCTGGCAGTGACGTGTCTGTCTTAATTTGATATGCACATTACGGGGGCACTCATAACTCAACTAGTTTCTTAAATTGTAAACTGCGTTACAAGCACTTTGGTAAAAGTCCCCGGCCAGTGTTTGCACCAAATAAATGATAAATTATTATTATTATTATTATTATTATTATTATTATTATTATTATTATTATTATTATTATTATTGAATTTTAGAGGCCGATAGCTTATTTTATTGAATTGAAATGTTTTCAATTCGATCTGTATTGATTGGGTTTTTTTTTTTATATCTACTCCTTCTAAGTTTGACTGAGTGCTTTTTAAATAGACAGGCTGTTTTTTGCCTAATGTAATTGTAGGAGGTCGTTTTTTTAAATCTTTTTTCTTTGTGAAAGATGTAATTTTTATTTGAGAGTAATTAATAAACTGTCATTTATTATTATTATTATTATTATTATTATTATTATTATTATTATTATTATTATTATTATTATCACTATTATAAATCACTGCTCATGCAGGAAATAATACAGAACATCGGGTCACTGCTTGTGGCCTAGGATGCCCTGTACCGTGTAATCATACCATGGCCCTCAAGCCTGTCCTTATTATTATTATTATTATTATTATTATTATTATTATTATTATTATTATTATTATTATTATTAATACTCACATGGTGTTTTTGTCAGCACGGTGCTTCTTCTGTAGCCTCTTTCATTGTTTTTTTTTTTTTTTTTTTCAGTAGACAAGAACCCGTTTTCCACTGCTTACCACCATGCCGGTTTATAAATTAAGGGACTGTCTCGTCTTATTTCAGAACCACTTTGAAAATATGAGGCGCACTTTAAAATTTTTCTTTTTCAGGCTGACTTAAAGCTATTCAAAAAGTGGAGCAAAGCACCGCTGGATGTTCGTGAACGGTTTGTGCTTTCTTTGTCGATAACATAACCTGAGAATAAAATACCAACTCCGGTAATTCATGCCAATAGATTTAATAGTCACGAACTTGACTTGCTTGTACTATTTTATCTTCCTTTTCTTTAACTTGTAACTACATGAAAACTGTCTCATTAGCGTAATGTACTTTGTAGTAATCTAAGCATTTTGATGTAAATTACATATATATTTCAGGAAATTAAGATAACGTTAGTGGTCTTTTATCAGCTAACAACGATGATGATGGAATGATTGCCCCCAGAATATTCTTCTGTGATTACTTAATCTGTACATGTATAGTACCTCTGAGCTGTTAGCTGAGAAAAATGTTTGTTTGTTCGTTTTACTTTTCTCTGAGCAATTTTTCCGTCTAAAAGCAATTATAGAAGTCGTTTTTCTCACGCTACAGCCGACAACACCTCTGGAGGCGTTGTTAAAGACTTGGGGTTGGTGCTATATGCACCCAGTGTTTGGCTTACGTGAAAATCTTTCTTTGTAATCCAAACGCCTGTCGTTGGATGTGCCTTACCTGACTCGTCCCCAGTCGTCTTTCATGTTGCGTTGCCTTGCTGACCTCCAGAGACGACTGGGGACAAGTCATGTGCCTTGATGTTAACATTATTTTGCACAGGTATACCAAGAAAGCCGCAGGGTGTCCAGATCCTGTCCTGTCTAAGCTCCAAGCTGACAGGCATTTTGGAGTGGTGTCTGAGAAGTTTAGCGAGTGTGTAACTAAGTACAAGGAACTGAATCCAGACAAATGTTTGACCGATGAAGGTTATGAAGAGAGGTAAGTAAATGCGTTTTGACTCTGTGGACGAAATCTTTTGTGAAAACGCAGATATAATGAAAGGAATAAATTAAGGATTCTTCCAGCGATGATGATGATGATGAGGAGGAGGAGGAGGATGATGATGTGATTAAAGATTTATAACGATGATGATGACGATGGTGATTGTGATTATAATGGTGGTGGTGATGATGATGATGATGATGATGATGTCGATGATGATGATGATGATGACGATGATGACGATCAGGATGGTGATGATGGTGATGGTGGTGGTGATGATGGTGGTGGTGGTGATGATGATGGTGATGACGATGACGATGATGAGGATGGTGATGGTGATGGTGATGGTGATGGTGATGGTGATGATGGTGGTGGTGGTGATGATGATGATGGTTATGGTAAAGGGCGATGGTGATGGTAATGGTGATAGTGGTGGTGGTGGTGATGATGAAGCAGTGCCATGGATTGTTAGTAAAACTCTGGAGATCAAAGGGCACTTGTTTGTAGATGGCGGACGAGAAATAGTGGAGATATTTTCTTCAAAACTCAAGAGAATTCAGCGATGATGATGGAATGATTGCCCCCAGAATATTCTTCTGTGATTACTTAATCTGTACTTGTATAGTACCACTGAGCTGATCTCTTGACTTGCTGGGAAATAAAATTTGATTAAGTCAGTTTTGAATTAGTCATGGTTTGTAATTTATGCTTTACAGCGGTAGACTGGTTAAAAGCCTTTTGCAGACTACAAGACGTCGAAACTAATATCATGTGGGGACCTTTGCAGAACACGCCATTGAATATCCGTTCTGTAAAAACATGCAAACTAGCAAACAAACAACAGACAAGCAATCATAAAAGCTACTAAACAAGCAAATGGAACAAAAACTAAGATCTGACATATTTCAAGTTCGAGTTTTCAAGTTTTATTTATTTAAATCAGACACTTGAATTATTAGTAGGCTAGCTTGCAAATAGCGAACAGCTAATCGCGGCAAGCCAGACTGTACACAGAATATTTTAGACAATT
>JAEMWC010000526.1:0-32500 GCA_016490735.1 Pachyseris speciosa
AGCTTTCTTTTATATCAAAGTGAGGTTCAAGGAGGATTTACGTTACAGAGTCGTTTTTCAACTTTGGTACTTTTTACCTCGAAGCTTTCAAGAATTCGCTGAGCTTGTTGGAGCCGACTTACTGCGACTTGGAAACTGATTGGATGGCGAGCATTAAAAATTATACATGTCTGGATAACTGTTTTCCGCACGTTTGATGTTTTACCTCAAGGTCAGTTTGTGTATTGGTTTCTTGCCTCTTTGGTCAAGTCTTCAGTGTTTGTAATCCGACTTGTCGCTAAGTTTCTTTATCGACTGCTATTTCTATGCCCCATAGGCATTCTAGCTTTACGTTCAATTCGCACTTGCGGCGTAAACTGCTTGATAATTAATTTCTCTTACTCGCCGGGATCTTCGTGATCGATGAGGACTACACTCAGGCCCGGCCTGGAATTTTGGATATACGGTATCTAGGGCCATTTTAATTCAGGAATATGGTATTTTTACTTTACAATTCCGGTATAAAATATCTGGTTCTCCCTGAATTTTTAGTATTCGGTATACAGCCATGAATTACTGAAATACTTCAAGATAATGTTAGGTATTAAACATCACACGTTTTACAGTTTTAAGGTATATTGGTATCTTACGGGGAAAAATGAGAATATTGTTTCCTCCCTTGCGTTTTCTTCTCCAAACAGTTTCCTTCGAATTTCCAAAGTACACTGCTATGAATGAAGAGCAGAGGTGTAGTCACCTTCATTGTTTTGCGTGACCCCGAGTTCACGGTAACTGTCCGATGTACTTGCGTGTTCTTCTCCAAACAGTTTCCTTCGAATTTCCAAAGTATGCTGGTGTGACTGGACAGCAGAGGTGTAGTCACCTAGGTAGGTTTGTGTGACCCCGAGGTCACGGTAACTGTGCGCTGTACTTGCGTGTTCTTCTCCAAACAGTTTCCTTCGAATTTCCAGAGCATGCTGGTGTGGACTGGAGAGCAGAAGTATAGTCGCCTAGGTAGGTTTGCGCCTCCCCGAGTTCAAGGTAACTGTCCGCTGTACTTGCGTGTTCTTCTCCAAACAGTTTCCTTCGAATTTCCAAAGCATGCTGGTGTGACTGGAGAGCAGAATTGTAGTCACCTAGGTAGGTTTGCGTCTCCTCGAGTTCAAGGTAACTATCCGCTGTACTTGCGTGTTCTTCTCCAAACAGTTTACTTCGAATTTCCAAAGCACACTGGTATGAATGAAGAGCAGAGGTGTAGTCACCTAGGTAGGTTTGTGTGACCCGAGTTGACGGTAACTCTCCGCTGTACTTGCGTGTTCTTCTCCAAACAGTTTCCTTCGAATTTCCAAAGCATGCTGGTGTGAATGAAGAGCACAGCTGTAGTCACCTAGGTAGGTTTTTGCGACCCCGAGGTCACGGTAACTGTTGGCTGTACTTGCGTGTTCTTCTCCAAACAGTTTCCTTCGAATTTCCAAACCACACTGGTATGAATGAAGAGCAGAGGTGTAATCACCTTGATTGTTTTGCGTGACCCCGAGTTGAAGGTAACTGTCCGCTGTTCTTGCGTGTTCTTCTCCAAACAGTTTCCTTCGAATTTCCAAACCACACTGGTATGAATGAAGAGCAGAGGTGTACTCACCTTGAATGTTTTGCGTGACCCCGAGTTGACGCTAACTGTCCGATGTACTTGCGTGTTCTTCTCCAAATGGTTTCCTTCGAATTTCCAAAGCATGCTGCTGTGACTAGAGAGCAGAGGTGTAGTCACCTAGGTAGGTTTGTGTGACCCCAAGGTCACGGTAAATTTCCGCTGTACTTGCGTGTTCTTCTCCAAAAAGTTTCCTTCGAATTTCCAAAGTATGCTGGTGTGACTGGAGAGCAGAGGTGTAGTCACCTAGGTAGGTTTGTGGGACCCCGAGGTCACGGTAACTGTGCGCTGTACTTGCGTGTTCTTCTCCAAACAGTTGCCTTCGAATTTCCAAAGTATGCTGGTGTGACTGGAGAGCAGAAGTGTAGTCGCCTAGGTAGGTTTACCTCTCTCCGAGTTCAAGGTAACTATCCGCTGTATTTGCGTGTTCTTCTCCAAACAGTTTCCTTCGAATTTCCAAAGCACACTGGTGTGAATGAAGAGCAGAGGTGTAGTCACCTTGATTGTTTTGCGTGACCCCGAGTTGAAGTTAACTGTCCGCTGTACTTTCGTTTTCTTCTTCAAATAGTTTCCTTCGAATTTCCAAAGCACACTCGTGTGAATGAAGAGCAGAGGTGTAGTCACCTTGATTGTTTTGCGTGACCCCCAGTTGAAGGTAACTGTCCAAAGTACTTGCGTGTTCTTTTCCAAAGAGTTTCCTTCTAATTTCCAAAGGATGCTGGTGTGACTGGAGAGCAGAAGTGTAGTCACCTAGGTAGGTTTGTGTGACCCCGAGGTCACGGTAACTGTCCGCTGTACTTGCGTGTTCTTCTCCAAACAGTTTCCTTCGAATTTCCAAAGCACACTGGTATGAATGAAGAGCAGAGGTGTAGTCACCTAGGTTGGTTTGTGTGACCCCGAGGTCACGGTAACTGATCGCTGTACTTGCGTGTTCTTCTCCAAACAGTTTCCTTCGAATTTCCAAAGCATGCTTGTGTGACTGGAGAGCAGAGGTGTAGTCACCAAGGTTGGTTTGTGTGACCCCGAGGTCACGGTAACTGATCGCTGTACTTGCGTGTTCTTCTCCAAACAGTTTCCTTCGAATTTCCAAAGCATGCTTATGTGACTGGAGAGAAGAAGTGTAGTCACCTACGTAGGATTGCGCCTCCCCGAGTTCAAAGTAACTATCCGCTGTACTTGCGTGTTCCTCTCCAAACAGTTTCCTTCGAATTTCCAAAGCACACTTGTGTGAATGAAGAGCAGAGGTGTAGTCACCTAGGTAGTTTTGTGTGAGCCCGAGTAGACGGTAACTGTCCGCTGTACTTGCGTGTTCTTCTCCAAACAGTTTCCTTCGAATTTCCAAAGCACACTGGTGTGAATGAGAGCAGAGCTGTAGTCACCTCTATTGTATTGCGTGACCCGAGTTGACGGTAACTGTCCGCTGTTCTTGCGTGTTCTTCTCCAAACAGTTTCCTTCGAATTTCCAAAGCACACTGGTGTGAATGAAGAGCAGAGGTGTAGTCACCTTGATTGTTTTGCGCGACCCCGAGATGACGGTAACTATCCGCTGTACTTGCGTGTTCTTCTCCAAACAGTTTCCTTCGAATTTCCAAAGCACACTGGTATGAATGAAGAGCAGAGGTGTAGTCACCTAGGTAGGTTTTTGTGACCCCTAGGTGAAGGTAACTGTCCGCTGTAATTGCGTGTTCTTCTCCAAACAGTTTCCTTCGAATTTCCAAAGCACACTGGTGTGAATGAAGAGCAGAGGTGTAGTCACCTTGATTGTTTTGCGTGACCCCGAGTTGACGGTAACTGTCCGATGTACTTGCGTGTTCTTCTCCAAACAGTTTCCTTCGAATTTCCAAAGCATGCTTGTGTGACTGGAGAGCAGAGGTGTAGTCACCTAGGTAGGTTTGTGTGACCCCGAGGTCACGGTAACTGATCGCTGTACTTGCGTGTTCTTCTCCAAACAGTTTCCTTCGAATTTCCAAAGCACACTGGTGTGAATGAAGAGCAGAGGTGTAGTCACCTTGATTGTTTTGCGTGACCCCGAGTTGACGGTAACTGTCCGCTGTACTTGCGTTTTCTTCTCCAAACAGTTTCCTTCGAATTTCCAAAGCATGCTGGTGTGACTGGAGAGCAGAAGTGTAGTCACCTACGTAGGATTGCGCCTCCCCGAGTTCAAAGTAGCTATCCGCTGTACTTGCGTGTTCCTCTCCAAACAGTTTCCTTCGAATTTCCAAAGCACACTGGTGTGAATGAAGAGCAGAGCTGTAGTCACCTCTATTGTATTGCGTGACCCCGAGTTCACGGTAACTTTCCGCTGTACCTGCGTGTTCTTCTCCAAACAGTTTTCTTCGAATTTCCAAAGCACACTGGTGTGAATGAAGAGCAGAGGTGTAGTCACCTTGAATGTTTTGCGTGACCCCGAGTCGAAGGTAACTCTCCGCTGTACTTGCGTTTTCTTCTCCAAACAGTTTCCTTCGAATTTCCAAAGCATGCTTGTGTGACTGGAGAGCAGAGGTGTAGTCACCTAGGTAGGTTTGCGTGACCCCGAGTTGACGGTAACTGTCCGCTGTACTTGCGTGTTCTTCTCCAAACAGTTTCCTTCGAATTTCCAAAGCACACTGGTGTGAATGAAGAGCAGAGGTGTAGTCACCTTGATTGTTTTGCGTGACCCCGAGTTGAAGGTAACTCTCCGATGTACTTGCGTTTTCTTCTCCAAACAGTTTCCTTCGAATTTCCAAAGCATGCTTGTGTGACTGGAGAGCAGAGGTGTAGTCACCTAGGTAGGTTTGCGTGACCCCGAGTTGAAGGTAACTGTCCGCTGTACTTGCGTGTTCTTCTCCAAACAGTTTCCTTCGAATTTCCAAAGCACACTTGGCTGAATGAAGAGCAGAGGTGTAGTCACCTAGATAGGTTTGTGTGACCCAGAGGTCACGGTAACTGTCCGCTGTACTTGCGTGTTCTTCTCCAAAGAGTTTCCTTCGAATTTCCAAAGCATGCTGGTGTGATTGGAGAGCAGAAGTGTAGTCGCATAGGTAGGTTTGCGTCCCCGAGTTCAAGGTAACTGTCCGCTGTACTTGCGTGTTCTTCTCCAAACAGTTTCCTTCGAATTTCCAAAGCATGCTGGTATGACTGGAGAGCAGAAGTGTAGTCACGTAGGTAGGTTTGCGCTTCCCCGAGTTCAAGGTAACTATTCGCTGTACTTGCGTGTTCTTCTCCAAACAGTTTCCTTCGAATTTTCAAAGCACACTGGTGTGAATGAAGAGCAGAGGGGTAGTCACCTAGGTAGGTTTGTGTGACCCCGAGTTCACGGTAACTGTCCGCTGTACTTGCGTGTTCTTCTCCAAACAGTTTCCTTCGAATTTCCAAAGCACACTTGGCTGAATGACGAGCAGAGCTGTAGTCACCTTGAATGTATTGCGTGACCCCGAGTAGACTGTAACTGTCCGCTGTACTTGCGTGTTCTTCTCCAAACAGTTTTCTTCGAATTTCCAAAGCATGCTGGTGTGACTGGATAGCAGAAGTGTAGTCATCTAGGTAGGTTTGTGTGATCCCGAGTTGATGGTAACTTTCCGCTGTACTTGCGTGTTCTTTTCCGAACAGTTTCTTTTGAATTTCCAAAGCACGCTGGTGTGACTGGAGAGCAGAGGAGTAGTCACCTTGCTTGTGTTGTGTGTCCCCGAGGTGATGGTAACACTTCGCAAGTGCTTCATTGTGTACTTGATTAAAATCTACAGGATCCTCTTTATGATCTGGGGAACGTTCTCTGCATGGTGTGAGTTCTCTTTGGTGATAATTGATTCTTTCTTGATACAGTTTATTGGCGTGTTCAGTTTTATTGAGATTGTCTAGAACAGAAGCAACATTATGATGAAAACAAAACAAACCAAGGGAAGGTTGGGAAATTGCCTCGAGTTCCTTTACTATATGGAGCACACCATTGATTATAAATTGCTCGGTATCTGTATCAAAGAAATTTTTAGCTCCTTTGCTAACAAGTAAAGCAAGTAGCAATTTCAGTGGCTGATTTGGCGTGGTATCTCCTTTTCCAGTGGGACACTTTGTTTTATTGTCATTTTCTTTCCCATTCCCTTCCAGTGGTGGAATAATGAGCAGTCGCATGTCTCCTGCCGCTTTGCATTCCCTGTGTATCTTGTTATAGAAGTGATTCGATCGTGATAGGTCATTTTGGGACTGATGATAAACAACAAGAATCTGCAAACTAACGAGCTTAAGGACGGTATGTTCTGAGCTGTCGTTTAAGAACAAAAGGGCGTCTTCTAAGCACTGAACACCGCTCTCGACTTTTTCGTCAACAAGCTGACCGATGCCAGAATAGCACATGGTCTTTCCTTTTTCTCCTTTTAATGTCACAGAGGGATAAGCCGTAGACAACAGTTGCATTTTTTCAGCTTCAGAGAGCAGATGCATTGCGGTACTTTCTTGTGCGCCCTTGTAAACATCACCAAACGCCTTAGAAACAAGTAATCGGCATTGAAACTCGGTTGCTCCAAGCGTTTCTGCAGCGTCAGTTGCCGAATCGTAAATCTTGTAAAACACGTCTCCTTCAAAGTAAAAAAGGGCATCCAGAAAAAGTTCTGCGTTAACTAATACATCGAAAACACTGTCAGCTATTTTGGCATCTGAACAACCCTCTATCAAGCTTTGTACAATGTTTTCTTTATCTTCATAAAATGCATTAAATGCGCGCATTGAGTGACCAGAGAGAAACTGTTCATTTAGATTCTTGAAACGGGAAACGTAGAAATACTTGAGGCGGCGTTTTGAATTCAAAACTGTTTCTTTCATCTGATGTTCACCTTTCTCTCTTGCAAATGACTGAAGGAACTTGTGCATTGAGTATGATCCGGGTTGTGTGCTTGAATCGAGAAGGGATTTCCTTCGAAGACTTTCCAATATTGTTTTGGCATGAATAATTTTTGTTACGCCCAGAACAGCCGCGGCGACTTCCTTATCGAAACTCTCGGGAAGAATACACAAGGACACAAGGGCTTGTTTTTCGTGTAGAGAAAGTCTCTGAAAAGAGGAGTCAAAAAGGAACCTCAATCGATGGCTTGTTGGATAATCTTGATTGTCCAATATCTCGGCGAACATTTCTGTAGAAGACTCCATAAAATCAGCTAAAACCCCGTTCGGTTGAGCATCATCTTCAGAAATCATTGAGCACAATAACTTAATAGCCAGAGGTACATCTCCGCAGATTTGCGTTATTTGAGTGCAGTTGGAGGCACTTACAGTTGGAACCAATCTCTCAACAAGACTTTGAGAAGAGGCGTTATCTAGTGGTCTTATTCTTACAGCTCGATGACCCTGAAAATGCAAATTCATAAATTCGAACGATTCCCTCGTGGTTAGGATCAATTTCACCTTTCCATTTCGACTAAAAATTTCTTGAAGAAGTTGCATGACGTCGTCCTTCACATTTGGCAAACCACTTTGTAATAAGTCATCAGCATTGTCAAGAATAAACACACAGTCATCTGAAATGTTGGCGAATAATTGGCAAAGCTCATCATCGAGGGATAAACGCGGAACAGGTAGCTGATTTGTTTCAGTGGGTTGACTAATGAAGCTAAGAAGTTTAGATGTCAGATCTGCTTTTGTTTGAAGTCCTCGCAGTGAGAGAAAATACACCGGCAAGCCTTGAAACTGGAGATCGTGTCCCACAGCGATTGCAACCGATGTTTTTCCGAATCCAGGAGAACCCCAGATCGAGACGATTCGAATAGATTCGGAAGTCACATGTCCGATAATCTCCTCACATTCATTCTGACGGCCGATGAAGTTGGGGACCATTGATGGTAGACAAGATTTTGGAAGCGATGGCTTCGTACCTTTAAAAAGACAAAAAAAAAAGCGGTTATGTAGTAATTTGTTTCACTGAGCGATTCAAAAATTGTTCGGGAAAGTTGTATTATCTGTTCCTTGAGTTGCCCATTACAATAGTTCCAACCTAACACTGACATCTCGTAGAGTTTTATAAATGTTCAAAATGTGTTTGTAGAACTAACCTAGAAAAATCTTTACCATGGTAAGCGTTCTTCGCGGGTATTTAACACCGAGCAAATAAGAAACCGAAAACACCTTTCTGTAAGAAGACTGAAACTGTAATCAAGGAATCGCTGATGCATCCTTAAGATTACGGAGACAAACCCTAAATACGAGCACACTTATGTCCCTATTATGTTTCGTCTTTGATACAAACAGAATCTCAGACTTCTTTTAGGTTTACAAAATCTTATAACCTGAATTTTTTGCCGATCGATGAACATCTTGAGATTCCTTCAGCTCCTTGATCTTTCGCTCCAACATAACCACGTCATCTTTGCTAGCGGTCTCTCCCAGCAATTTCTGCTTTACCTCGTCCACACCTGAACTCACATCTTGGAGAATCTTGGTATGCGCCTGAATCTCCTCTGTGTTTAGTTCGCCCTGCGCTCTTTTCCACTTTTCGATCTTTTGTTCCAGCATCGCAACGTCTTCTTTATTAGCAGCATTACTTTCTATGGCAACTGAGCTCGATCTTAACTCGCCAATCTCTGACCTCACACTCTGGAGTATCTTTGTGTACTTACGCGTCTCCCCTTCGTTACCTTTTATTTGAGCGTTTAGCAATTTTTCGAGCTTAGTGATGTCTTTTTTTCAGCACAATCACTTTCCACCATTCGCTTGATGGCAGTTGACAGAGCTTTTATCTCGTCGATATCTGAACTCACATCCTCCAGAAACTTGATATATGCCCGAGTCTCTTTTCTGATGCCTTCCTCCAACTTACGAACTTCATTTGTTGGAAAGTCCGACTCGGTCAAACTTCCAATGGCATCGATGGAAGCTGTCGGGACTCCGAGAGCATTGAACGCATCTTTAACGTGTTGCACGCTTTGATCAAATGTTATTTTGTCCATCTCTGAGCTTGTCGAATGGCAAAGTGAATTTCTCAGAAGACGAAGTTGGTCAATTGCAAGTGAGAAGGTTTCAGCGTTATTTCCAACCGGGCTTATCACAGATGTATGGAAATTTCCATGGGGTACACTACGGGGCTTCACGTACAAATCACTAAGGTTTACGCAGTGTATGGCGAAGGACTTCGCAAAGATAGTGGCCTGGAACAAGGCGGAGCAGTCCCATTCATTGTAAGACTGGTGTGTGGGAACTTTGGTTTTACCACCCTCCACAGAGACAAACAAGTTTCTCACAGCAGGGGAGTCATCCCAGAGCTGGAAACCCGGGAGATGTCCAATGTTGTTGTCCCACATTGTCTTGAAAGTTTGACGTAAGGCTTTGGGAAATTCATTTAAAACGAGAGACGAAAACTTGAAGTAATTTAACTCCTCGTCACGGTAAGGCCTCAAGGCCATCTTGCAAATGAAACACTGTCAGAAGGTCTTGAATTACCTGAACAATAAATGAATTTCTTATTATTGATCAATTGTTCATTGTCGAACTTGATTTGTGGCTGAGGTGTTTCCTTGCAGATGTCTCCTTTTTTCGTATATTTTATTCTGGGGATAAGCTAATAATTTAAGCAGGTCACTTATTTATGCTCTTTCCTCGATCAACATCAGAGAGAAATTTCTCTAATTTGACTTATAATCTGAACGCGAAGATGAGCAATGAAGTATATTTACAATAGAAATAAAGTTTTGTATAAATACTTCTAGTTGGCATATATAACTACAGTCACACATACTGCAATCAAGTACAGTCGGTTATTGCGGCCACTTTGTCTATACATAGCGAGATGGCCGTGTAACTTCAGCACCAGTTCGAAATGATTTTCCACACTTGAACGGCTTCAGAACCTTGTTTATATACAGACCATGCGAAAGATCAGCGAACATGGCCGCACTTGTGGAAGAAATTGGACCAATACGTTGGGCACATTACATACGGCTTATCGAAAATTGTCGCCGATCGTATTCTTGGGAAAACTGATAGGATCGACTTTAAGATAGTAGATGTGCAGTTTGTGCTACTGTGCTTTTATAATGCTAATAAGTCGTTATTTCTGACATTTTTCGAAAGCTGATTTACAATTACTTGATAACGTTTTGTTTAAGATTGACTTGACTGCGTAATAGCAGAACTTCATCAGGTTGGTGAAAACCTTCGTTTAGTCCTTTCAAATAGGTAAGCTAAGACAATCTCGCTAAAGGCCTTAAAACAAGTTTTAGATAGGAATCAAATTTCGGAGAGTAATTTATTAACTCTGTTATGTGGAAGTCAAGCATGACCATCCACAATATTTATTGTGCGCTTGAACTTGAAAAATAAAATTAAAATTGAAATTGCAACCATCGAATTTTTTTCTTTGAGTCTATTCCTGTTCTTAGCAGACTGGATTTCTTCCACAGATGTTTGACTCGGTTCATGTGTTCGGATTCACAGAAATCTCAAAAAAGCAATAGAAGCTGAGTAACAAATGCAGAATCAAAACTGAGAATTATTACAAAGCTGGTGTCCTTCAAATTAGCGCTGCCACAGCTCCACTAGTTTAACATCATCAATGAGCAATTGAGATGTTTAAAATGTCCTTACAAGAGCAATTTCCCATCTCATTCTTCCCTACAAAGAGTTCCTTAACGTCATAATATTGATGACATTGCAGATTTACTTTTCAGAATCTTTGTGCATACAAATCATCCCCAGAAGTCTACATGGCAACGTCAGACCCACGAAATAAGCCAGGATATAGACCAACGACCAAACAAGCTGGCTGTATCGAATAAACTATTTCAATCAACAAACGATCAACGGTGCGCGCATCCTTACTCCCCCTCCCCTTTAAAGAAAGGAGGAAAATGAAGGCAGCTACATAATATCGTCGCTATTCAAGTTTAACAACTTTGGTATTCCATATATACCTTTCAAATTATTGAACTTCTTATCAAGCTTATATGAGGTGCGATGTTTGAACTTTGATGTTTTGGCTTCAATAGTAGAGCAGATGTTGCTAAAACTCAAGCGGTGATAAGGCATATCTGAGAGAGGAAGAAGCCGATTCATATGACTACTTAAGCCAACGAAGCCACAGGGTATATAGGCTCGATTTCCGCCGCTCACTCACGTCCGGGCTTTCCTCCCCGAGTTCTCTCTCGGGGAGGAAAGCCCGGACCCGAGTGAGCGGCGGAAATCGGGCCTACAGGGTATAGAGAGCATCCGCAATAAGCCAAAATCTACCTATTTTGTCAGTTCTAGTGAAGTTTTGACTTCACTCAGTATCATGCGTTTTGAAACGCGCCATTGCATTAAAGTGTTTACATCTGAAACTGATTTAAGCGAGACATCGTCTGTTCTATGACGAGCTTAAACCACTGTCCAGGCAGCTTTCAGATGATTTCGAGGGAAAGAATATGTGTGACTATTGTTTTTAGTTACGTTTCAAGTTTTCTTTTGCAATTCAAAACAGAATTTATCAGGATCTTTATGGCTGCGAATAGCGCAGATCAAAAGATATCTATCTTTAGAGGTTCGACACAAGTTCTGCTGCTCAGTTCTGTGGCGAATAGCACCACTTTCCAAGAATAACGCATTCCAAGGCCTTGAAATCGAAGCCCGGTTTAACGCCAAGACGTTTTACGAGCAGACTTCATAAATTCATGATCATGGTCAAAGTAGAGTACTTCACCGAATTTCTTAAGATCGATTCATTTTAACAAACATAGCAATACATACTTTTATAAGGCAAACAAAGAATACAGCACCTGTATCAAGTTCCTAAGGACAAAGTTTTCAGAGATATGATGACCAGTGAACAGCGTCAGACGACAGCTCAACCAAAACGGAGCGTCTTGCAAAGTGCTGTGATTTACACAAAAATGCGAGAAAATGTAGCGTGACTCCCACAGGCAATTAACGTCATGGTTACACCCCTTCTATCGGCGGGCGGGTTACCCAATTCGCTGTTATTATATTTTGCGTAAATCTGCGTTAAATGTGTATATTTGTCATGACTACCGGCTCGAAAAGTAGTCAGCTATTTCTTGTTTGTGGTAACACTTAAATATCCCCATTTTCGATGCAAATAAGGTGAACAAAGAGTAGATGTTGGTTACTGTCCAAGTAGCTTAGCTTTCAACCTAAATGCACTATAGTTAGTCCGTTGTTACAGTGGTGGCTTGAAAGAATGCAACCGTTGATATAAGGCTAGGTGATTTGGTGAGAGTATAAACCTTCAAGCAAAAATCAAAGATAAAAACTACCTCTCGATGACTTATTACACCATTTTCGGAGAGAATAAAATTGAAAGTTCAAAAATAGTCAAAAATAGACAACCATTTAGCATTATAAAAGCGCAGTCAAAACATACGCAAGCTCACAAAGGGTACATTGAAATGTATAGACTACATTATATGCTATTAATTAACAATCAGCGGTTTTCTTTCTTACCGCGCTTTCAGCTCTTGCTCGATCTTACAGCTAACAACTCGCACAAGTTAAAAATAGTCGTGTGAGTCTTCTGGCGCATTGAGGTTCGCTTTAGTGGAGTTGTTTGCACACGATGTCTCCAGAGTGCTGTCTTTGATGGGTAGGACTACACGAATCGGGAGTCCTTCGTTAGAGGCCAGCAACTGACACGAATGCTAATTAAATGCCTTTTAGGCAACAGAGCGTCAATAACTGACAGTGACTGCTGCATGGTAGCATTGATTAGCTCATATGAATACTTCAGCAGGGAAAGTGATAACGCTTTCCTACGATGGCATCCAGTTAGGAAAAATAGGATCAACTCGAAGATAAATATAAAGAAAAGGCGGTCGCCCACAGAAGTATTATATTTTCGAAGCGCTAGCTTAATTTACATGACTTGATACTTAATAACAACGAAAGGTCGATTGTTATCTTCATTTATTCTTTTCTTTCTGTTAACAAAACTCTGCTGATCAGGATCATAGAAGCCTTCGTTCGTCTTCTTATTACATTGAACGATAGCTGAGACAATCTGGCTTTAAACGCCATGAAACCGATGATAGTCTGAGGATAGCAAATTTCTGTTATGTGGTATAGTCATGCATAACCATCCTGAATATTAATTGTGCGCTTGAACTGGAAAACGTAGCATGATTCCTTGAGGCAATTAACGTCACAGCTACACACCTTTTGTACAGGAGAAAAAGGGGTCTCGCTAATTCTTAGAAACACAGGAAGCCTAAAATTCCAAACCTGTTATGTCAGCGATGAATTTTTAGAAGGGTTTCTTCTAACCTTAGCTCGTGGCAGCAATCGACCGCATAGAATAACAATAAAGTAAACCGTATAACAATTTTTGCCAGGTGGTGCGTGAGAGAAAACCGTGGTATGCAAAGCACTTGAGCTCAAGATGTATATCTCTGTACCTTTATTTGCACTGGTTACAATATGAGCCTTGAGAGGAAAGATAGGGGCGCATAAAGCGGTACACGCCGCGAATCGAGCGCCAACCACTTCAAACATCACTGGGAGAGGTACACAATTAAGTGTCATACGTGGAGGCTCAGTGCCGCTTGGCACGTGGTCCATTCCTTTTCCTTTCTACAGTAACCTTTTAAGATACCAACTCTTATCACATTACACCGCGGGCATGATTTTTCATCCTACGCCGTATCTTTTGGGAAATTTGTTAATGTTACTTGCTGCCCTTTAGAAGCACATTTGAATATAACCCAATTGATACTTAATTGATATTATTATTATTATTATTATTTATTTATTTATTTATTTATTTAACTTTATTTATACACGGGTAAAACATCAGGACTTAAAGTAAATTCTAAATTACATTAATTACATTGTTAAATATACTAATTACAAAATCTTAAAACGACAGAAAAAAAAATAATAATAATAAATAAATAGCAATAAGAAAATGCCTGCTTTCCATGACTCGAATGCCGTGTGTTTATAATCGTAATTAAATCATTCATAGCTAGAAAAGAAACCCCTGCAGCCGGATTTGAAACTTGTGAGGGTTTGTGCTTGCCGCAGATTAGTAGGTAAACTGTTCCATAGCACCGCACCATCATAGCTAAAGCTGTTTTTTAGAAAGTTAGTGCGGGGCAGTGGAACAGCTAGTTTGCCTTCGCAGTCCCTTAGAGAATAGGTAGATATTTCACTCCGATCGGTAAACATAGATTTCAGATAATCAGGAGTGAGACCATTAAGTGATTTATAAACCATAGTGGCTGTTTTTAATTTACGTTGAAGATCAAGTTTCTTCCAGCCAAGTCTTAAAAAGAGTTCATCAGCATTGGCATCGTAGGAAGAAGAGGTCAAAATTCGCGCAGCACGATTTTGTAGTTTTTGTATTATTATTATTATTATTACTATTATTATTATTATTATTATTATTATTATTATTATGATGATGATGATGATGTAACCATAGCACGTCATGGCAGGCCATAATTTTAATAATAACAATAATAATAATAATAATAATAATAATAATAATAATAATTTAGAACTTATATAGCCCATTTTCCATGTGTATATGATCAAATGCGCTTTACAAGCAGATGAAATTGGAATTTGGAAATGTTTGTTTTTGTGGAGAGGCGAAAACCGGAGAAACCGGAGAAAAACCTCTCGGAGCAGAGAAGAGAACCAACAACAAACTCAACCCACATATGATGCCGAGTCCGGGAATCGAACCCGCGCCACATTGGTGGAAGGCGAGTGCTCTCACCACTGCGCCATCCCTGCTCGTTTGCCTCTAGACGTTTGCACAAACAAATGTCTTTCGAAGATACACCCCTTCTCCGAGGGAATAGGGGTGGATAATTGTTGTTGTTGGTGGTGGTAGTGGTGTTATATCTGGGGCCTGTATTTCTCTCTATTTTTCTGTTTACAAAATTTAGCTTCTTATAAGCACGTGGACGCTTTGTTTTTTTAGTCAGATTTCTTCAAATGTCGTATTAAAAGAATTACTTCTGACAGGACTCTTTGATCTTATTTGTTAATCGCACCTTCCCTAAACCAGGTTGGTAAATGAATAAGACTAGCAATAATCAAAGCTCACAGAAAGTGCGTTCGAAGTGATGCAGGTAAAATTAATTTACAAGCTGTGGTTGCCTATCAAGTAACCTCCGATCTTGAAACCACTTACTGGGGTATCTACCATTGGGGTATCTCATTACAACTACATTTGCAAATATTCTTGCGTACTGCAAACATGTTGTCTGTGCACGTGTACATGCTTCGCCTCCCTGCAAACGATCACTCGGATGGCAAATAGTGTCGTTTTGCAAACATTTGCAAGCCGGCCAAAATACAGATATCATACTATTTCAGATTAAATCATCACTCAAACAATTCGTGAAAAGCAAATTAAAATTTTACTGTCCTGCAGCATCCCACAAGTCCATGTTTAGGAATTTTGTAAGGTTGTGTTTTGGAAATCGAGGGAATCTAAACGCGAAAAACGGCCTTTCGCCGCATTTAAGCCCTCCATTTCCTCTTTTCCCCTACCTAAAAAGTCCTAATCCTTGTACAGAGTTCCCCCTCCCCCAAAATTAGCTAACCCTTAACACCATTGCCCCTTCTCTAAACCAGATAAACCTAATTCGTATACAGGGTTCCCCCTCCCCCAAAATTAGCTAACCCTAAACAGCCTTGCCCCTCCCCTAACTAAAAAGTTCTAATCCTTGTACAGAGTTCCCCCTCCCCCAAAATTAGCTAACCCTAAACAGCCTTGCCCCTCCCCAAACTAAATAGGCCTAATCCGTATACAGGGTTTCCCCTCCCCCAAAATTAGCTAACCCTAAACAGCATTGCCCCTCCCCTACCTAAACAGTCCTAATCCTTATACAGAGTTCCCCCCTCCCCAAAATTAGCTAACCCTCAACAGCCTTGCCCCTCCCCAAACTGAATAGGCCTAATCTGTATACAGAGTGTTCCCTTCCCCCAAATTAGCTAACCCTAAACAGCCTTGCCCCTCCCCTACCTAAACAGTCCTAATCCTAATCCTTGTACAGAGTTCCCCCCTCCCCAAAATAAGCTAACCCTAAACAGCTTTTCCCCTCCCCAAACTGAATAGGCCTAATCCGTATAAAGGGTTCCCCCTCCCCCAAAATTAGCTAACCCTAAACAGCCTTGCCCCTCCCCAAACTAAATAGGCCTAATTCATATATAGGGTTCCCCCTCCCCCAAAATTAGCTAACCCTAAACAGCATTGCCACTCCCCAAACTAAATAGGCCTAATCCATATACAGAGTTCCCCGGCTACCCCAAAATGCCCCTCCCCAAACTAAATAGGCCTAATCCGTATACAGAGTTCCCCCTACCCCAAAGTTAGCTAACCCTAAACAGCATTGCCCCTCCCCTACCTAAACAGTCCTAATCCTTATACAGAGTTCCCCCTCCCCAAAATTAGCTAACCCTCAACAGCCTTGCCCCTCCCCAAACTGAATAGGCCTAATCTGTATACAGAGTGTTCCCTTCCCCCAAATTAGCTAACCCTAAACAGCCTTGCCCCTCCCCAAACTAAATAGGCCTAATCCGTATACAGGGTCTCCCCTCCCCCGAAATTAGCTAACCCTTATAAGCATTGCCCCTCCACAAACTAAATAGGCCTAATCCGTATACAGAGTTCCCCCTACCCCAAAATTAGCTAACCCTAAACAGCATTGCCCCCCCCCCCCCCCCAAACTCAATAGGCCTAATCCGTATACAGGACGTTCCCTTCCCCTAAAGTAGCTAACCCTAAACAGCCTTGCCCCTCCCCAAACTAAATAGGTCTAATCCTTCAAAAGGGAGTTTCCCCCTCCCCCATGTCTAGCTAACCCTGTCCCTGAGTGTAATACTCATCATTATCATAATGTACATCCAATTGGAGCTCGAGAGTGCTGTATTGCAGAGGTCTCTCGCTCAATATAACCCTAATCCCTATAATGAGTTTCCACCTCCCAAATTCCCTCTATTTATTTTAGTTTCTTCACCCCTCTATTTAAAACTACTAGTCGTAATCCTTATAAAATTATACGGAATTCCCCATTCCCCATTTCCAATAGTCAGCTAACCATAATCCCTTCACATGTTTTGTCCCTCACCAAATTACTCCCTCGATGTGGCTTTCTCTGGAATTTTAATCTAACATTTCTGCTAGGTTTCAGTTGGTTTTGTTACTTTAACACTAATTGTTGAGCTTGAGAGTGCTGCGTTGCAGAGGTCTCTCGTTCAATATAACCCCTTACAAAGCTAACTATTTTACTAATGATCTTATTTTCTGCTCACAACCACCTTCCCTTGCACACACAAAAATCCCCCTTTACCTACTGATTTTAATCAGTGGAGACTTTTGGGATTCCATACCATGGTACCTGGGAAACCACAAAGGTTGCTAGTGAAACTACTGAAACTAACATTTTCGGGCGATTAAAATTTCAGCTAGGGAATCCGAACAGATGAACTTCTTCTAGCTTCTTCTAGCTTATCACTTTAAACAGACTTCAAACACCATAAAATTCTTAAAAATGCATTTCTACAGCTTTTGGTTGATTTGGCTCGTTTACCTTGACTACTTATCAAGGTCCTATTGGCTTACTATTTTGAGTCTTTTTGATAAAGAGTTTGCCATCGATCGACCACGCACTATGCCGATGTTTGTCTCTCATTAGCCTCCTCGCTCAGTTAGGTATCTTCGATATCTGTTGAGATTCTCATTGATGTATATTTCCTCTGTGATTAAGTGCTTGCGTGCAGCGTCAGGGAGGCTCTGCCTCGAGGTCCGACCCCTTTCCCTTTTATTTACCATTTTTGACAGAAAAGGTACCCCTTTCGTATACCTTCCATTGACAAATGGTACCCCTTTCGTATACCTAAACAGTAAGTCTTCTTGCCATTTTCATGTAGCGGGCAATAAATTAGAACAACACAGTCATAAGGTATGTGTTCGAAATATTTTGACGAAAGGCCCTTTTAAATACCTAAATGACAGATTTCCCTAACCTTTCATATACTTCGACTCGTGAAATCCCCACACTTTCATATACCTGAAGCGTAAAAAAAAAGGGTACTCCTTTCGGGCGGAGCCTCCCCGTATAGGCCATGATAGGGAGTACCCCCCCCCCCCCACCCACCCACCCCCAAGGGGTAAAGATCTCTTCTAACATTGTAAGAACTAACCTAAGAATGATAGGCTTGGGCATATCTGAGTTGTTGTTGGCCATTTTATGGCACATATCTATCTCGCTTCGCTAAATGCTCACGTTTAGAAGGTTTCCGAGCTTGACGACTTGCTCTCGACTTTAGATTTTAACCTCCGGTATACCGTGAATTTCGAGGTTATGTATCATCAATGCTCTGCATTGCCCATTCCAAATCTTCACGGTTAGCTTTACACTGAACATTTCTTTTCTGAAGAACACTCTTCAAGTTGATTACTTCTTTCTTTAAAGAGATTTTTTCCTTCATTAAAGCATCAACTTCTTGCGTGTGAAAACTCAGAGATGTTTTTTAAATCTCTTCGTACTGCTTTTTAGACCAAAGAGGAAAGGATTTGCTCAGATGCAGAAGGAAAGAGGGACTCCTAAACTTTTATTCATCAGTGTTGATTTTTTTTTGCTTTCTCCAAAACTTAATTTGCCTCAAGTATATTTGTTCGATAGTTGTTTCTGTTGTTGTTGTTGTTTCTGGGTTTTTTCTCCGTTATCCTTTGTTATTGATTATTCCTTTTTTTCCTGTCATATTAAGCGTTGTCGTTGTGTGGTTACAGGTGCTAACAAAAACTGTAACATCGTATCTCTCAATGGGCGGGACATTAGTTGAGTACCGCCCGGTCCTAGAAGTTTTATTTGTTAATTTAGTTTTATTGCCTTGTAACCAGCTTATGTAATTTCCAATAAATAATGTCTAATAAATAATAAAGCAATAATAAATCGTTAGTGGATACCACGCTTTAGATTGTGTGACTCCTTATAGTCACTATTTTAGCACAGTTTCGACAAGTTGCATAACACTTTAACGCAGTGCCCAGTTAAACGGCAGAGTCAGGCGTTCAGCCCAACTAAGACCCGTCCTCCATTTTAACACTCGATTTCACCACTAGGCTTAATATAAATACCTAGGAATCTCTTTCCCCCTCCCCCCCCCAAAAAAATGCCTATAAAGGGGACTAGTTTCTAGAGAAACTGTGGTGCTGCGTGAGATGGGGGAGAGCACATGAAAATTTGGTTTATCAATGAAATGGATAATGTAAATTGACCACCGTACAGGGATTCAAAAAGCCCACGTTTCGAGCGTTAGCCCTTTGTCAGAGAGAATAGAGGAATTTTGGGTTGTGACATCAAATCAGGAATAGACCCACGCCCCTTCTAACTCGGTCATGTACCAAATGATCCTCAGAAAATGTCCAAAACTGGAAATAAAGTATAAACGTTTTTGGAATAAGTACAAAGTTTTCTATTAGCGGAAAATATTTTGGAGTTAGGAGCACTTTAACTTCACCGCCGCGCACCCAATGACGCGATCATCTGATGTGAGGTCGATTCTAAGCACACAGCAGCATGATTTCACTAATGATTCTAAGAACTTGTTTTGTGGAGCAGAATGAGATTTGAGCCCACGACCTTCGGCTCAGCAGTCAGGTGTTCTTACCCAACTGACCCCACCAGGCGTTGGTGGTCTGTGGTCTGTTCCATCCCGTTACGTCTCAGGGTTGGGTGGAGGCTGCATGCGCAATGGGCGGACCACCTGTTCCCAGAACCTCTGTACATAGGAAAATCTCATAGGAAGGCCTATGTGCACGAGAACGAGCCATGATTGTACATTATACCATATACCTTATCGCACAGAGGGCGTTTCATGTGCAAAGCTAACTGAGGCTACCCGGAATTGATTGAAGTTTGAACTGACACGCCTTGCTACCTTTGCCAATTAAGTTTTGCTCTCGTGTCTAAGGAATATTCATTTGAGGAAATAACAACAAAAGCATTTATTGATGTCTTCAAAACTTTTATTAATTCTAATAATTTTAGTATGATTTGCTTCTTTACCAAAAATTCACTCTCCTTATTCAATCCTCTTGGAATCATAAGGGCGTCAGTGAATCATCAGGACATCAGCGCTTGGTCATTTTACAAACGTGATTTTCAGGCCAAGTTTCCGCAAGCCTCATCGAGGACACAAAAGTCCATACAAACGTCTCGAAACGCAAGCACTTCCTGCTTGCTGAATTTCACCTCATTTTAGGTAATCTGGAATCGCATATCAGGGTAATTTTCACCAGTGAACTGACGAAATCCAAAGACTGGAAATCATAGGAAGCTGAGATTCAATTTCAGGAGTCCAGAACTATCTAGGCTTCTGAAATCACGAAACTAAAATCTGGAGTCTGCAATCAGTGGACGTGGACTACTGAATTCTTGAATCCACAGGATAACAGAACAGGATTGCTTCCCATTGGGAACGGGATTTGTTTCATTGTACCCTCGTGTTTTCATCGTTAGTGAATACCACGCTTAAGACGGTGTGACCTCTTATAGACACGATTTTAGCACAGTTTTGACGAGTTGTATAACACTTTAAAGCCTAGTGCCTAGTAACTGGGAAAGTAAAGTGTTCAGCCCAGCTACAAGACCATTATTATACGTTTGACTAACCCTAACCCTGTCGTAAATTCCTATGAAACTGGCCCCAGAAATCCCTACGGTCTTGTCAAGTGTAAGCGATTGTACTTGATATGCTACTGAGATTCTTGTTTTTTCTGTGCATTTTATATTATTGTTGAGCTTATAATAACGCCTGTATGGTTGCGGCGTCCCTTGGCCGTATAAACTAGACAAACTTGGACAAAACTGTGACAAAATTACCCTTCAAAGCGTTTATACACGAACACAAACAATCAGTATAATTTGAAAGTCCTTATTCCCGAATCAATGCCGTTATGGGAGTATTAAACGTCTCTCTAGAAATGGCAGCTTCCCAAATTCAGCAATGTATAGGGGTTGGGTAGAGGGATAAGTTAATTTCGCCATAATAATGAGATACATGTGTTTTTTCGTAAAGGAAATTTGGACTCCAAGGCACCTGTATTTTCAATCAGTTTTGTCTGAGATTTTAACATTGTCTACCAACTTAAACTCTTGCTACAGCGAAGTTACAGCTACAGCGCCTGCGTAGGTTATTCTATGGTCATTGTGTTACAATTGTGCGCCTGCCTACTTACGTTGTACTCCGAAATATTGTTTTATTTTCCGCCACCCGACTCTGCGATCAATGCAGCCTTCGCCGACAGATCCAGGCTTAAAGACCCCACGATAAAGACTGAGAAGAATTCAAAGATGTCACTGGTATCCAAAAAGGGATTACTATGTTCCATAAGATCATTGAAAAGTTAAGAAATATAGACATCTTAGGCTTTTAGCATCGATTAGTTCAACCTTTGTTTTCAGACTCTGGCTATTTTTAGCTTCGTTCAAGTACTAACAAACAGTTTCCATCAACCTCGTTCCCAAGGCTTTTCTCCGCCCTCCTCTCGGCGGAGAAAAGCGATGGGAACGAGGTTGATCAAAGCACTGTTTATGAAGTAGTAAAAACGTAAAGCTTGTGGGATTTGACTGCAGTGACAGGGATACCTCACAAATTAATGTGATCTGGTAAGCTGAAGCCATTCTAAAGGGCACTAAGGCCACATGGTAGCGGGCATTACCCCTTAAATCTACCAAAG
This sequence comes from Pachyseris speciosa, assembly GCA_016490735.1. Taxonomy (NCBI): domain Eukaryota; kingdom Metazoa; phylum Cnidaria; class Anthozoa; order Scleractinia; family Pachyseridae; genus Pachyseris; species Pachyseris speciosa. The sequence continues at coordinate 21,273 of JAEMWC010000526.1, forward strand.
CAAAGATTGAGCCCAAGCATTAGCAGCCATGGACAACTGTTTCGGCCTTATGTTCCGGCTTTACGTTTTTACTGCTTGTTATATTGATATGTGGGTACTTGAGCCTGAGCATTAGCTATGCCATGCTGATGAGGCCTAACAAGGCCGAAACAGCTGTCCATGGCTACTCAATGCTTGGGCTCAATCTTTACTTTGGTAGATTTAAGGGGTAATGCCCGCTACCATGTGGCCTTAGTGCCCTTTAGAGTGGCTTCAGCTTACAAGATCACATGAATTTGTGAGGTATCACTGTTTATGAACTGTTGTAAAACTAACTGAAGAGGCCATATTGGCCTTCACTCACCCTTACAAGAGGCAATCGGAAATTGCAATTTGATACATTACTGATTCACTTTAGCCTGCGTCGCAGACGTAGCAAAAACCCGGTTAGTAACGTCTGCGAAGCAGCGCCAAATTCCTTGTTCTGTACCAGAATTTGAGTACGCGTTATGATTGGCTCGTCAACAAAAGCCTTTTGTTGACGAGCCAATCATAACGCGTACTCAAATTCTGGTACAGAACAAGGAATTTGGCGCTGCTTCGCAGACGTTACTAACCGGGTTTTTGTTACGTCTGCGACGCAGGCTAATTCATTTATGCGGTTGTAATATTGTGACAAAGTTAGCATAACGAGGTATGAATTCCATTCAAATTTTATTTTCACTATGGCATCACACAAGAATTAACTTTGCTCGATGTAGTAAAAATAGGCAGTTAGTACAACACTTATCTGTTTTCTATTAAATCGATTCCAAAGAACAAACAAGATTTGAAGAGAATTATCCGTAACAATTGAGAATTCACACTTCAAGTCTATTCAACATAAATTTTCAATGATTTTTCAATCCGTTTGCTTTTTGAAATAAAAATTGCTTAGTGCTGATCAAAATAAGCATTCCTAAGTAAAAAATTTATTCAGTTTAGCCTGTCTTTATACCAAAAGCAAACGCGTTCAATTTTCGGTTCGAGTAAATCAACGCGAAGGCGACGAAAGCGAATCAGTGCGAATCACTTTGAACTGACTCAGACTGAGCAAATATTTCGCTATAAAAGATACTTCGAATACAGCGAATCTCTCAATTAAGAGATGAAGCACGGTAAAAATTCACATTTAAACCTGTAATTTTTTGCATGGCGGATTCCCAGAAGCGTTCAAACATTTCGGAGAAAGTTTATAATTCTTAAGATAATTTGAAGAGTTCCGCGAAGGCACATGTTTGTCCGCCTTCCCAAAAGTACAATTTGTCCTCGGATTTCTTCACTATGAACTGACTGATTTCCACTGTCAAGTGTTCGTTATGAACTTTTTCTTTTGATTTACAGTTTTAGAAAGTTGTGTTTCCCTTCTGAGAATGGCACACTGCTATCTTGCTATCTTTGGCCAACATGTCAGCATTACTGTTGTTCCTTTATAATATATAGATTTAGCCAAGCCTTAAAGCGGAGCTCACGGTTATAATATTTTTTGGATTGGTATTGAACAACTACGCATGGCTTTCCTTGCGCCAATATTTTATGTTTAGAGCAGTCAACAGGAATTGCCCGCGGCGCAAAAACCTCAAAACATTAAAACATTACACGAAAACAATATACTACGCGTCTGTTTGTACGAATACAAATTTAAACAAACAAAAAGCGATCAAACATTTCATCCAATATCGTGTTGGACGAGCATGTTTGACCGTTTAGTCACATCTCTCAACATTGCTTTTAAATGGCTTTCCATGTTTGATCAAGATCAATAAAATATTGTAACCCACCATTTCACGTTACGAGCAAATGTTTGATCATTTAGCCACCCCAACCAGCAAAGCATACAACCAAATGAACCAAATAACGTCGAAATGTCCGCGATAATACACAAAAAATCGTTCTGTGTACTCACTCTGTCTAGTGTTTGGTCAAACATTGTTTATGCGTTTAGCCACCCAACGTTATGTTTGACAAACACGAAGTTGGATGAAAATGTTTGATCGTTTAGCCGGGTTTTAATCCTTTTTTACGAGGACTCATTGCGATGACGTATAAATAAGATAAGGGCAAAAATTTCTTAACGCTGTTGAGGCACAGACGTCGAAAAACAGTCAGCCAAGTGGAGTAAAAACACTCGTTCGCGATCGCTTGCATGCAAAACAGCAAAACAAACAATTTAACTACTTCTTAGCATCCAAAACGAGTGGAGATGATGGTTATTTATGTCCAGTCGTAAGAAAAATATAAGTTTCATTCCTGATCCAAGAAAAGTAACAACGATTAAACCAAATGTTAAGCTTCAATTTATTTAATTTACCTGTGATGTAGGCATCGTCATCGATTGGGTTCTCAAGAACTCCCTGGACAAGAACGACCTAGGGATTGTACTTGAAAAACGAAGAAGTTCTCGCTACCAACAACAGCGACTATCCGATCTCGATTTTGCGGACGACATAGCCCTGATTGATGAGTCAGAACAGAGACTGCAACACTCAACATCTGAAGTAGAAGAGAAGGGAAGAAAGGTTGGTCTCACTATCAACTCGAAGAAGACCAAGGTCATGGACGTGGCAAAGGAAAGAAATGATATCACTACCACCTTAAGCAATCAAAACTCTCTTGAAAATGTCGACAAATTTGTCTATCTGGGAAGCATAATATCACATAACGGCAACCTCACACCTGAACTAGACAACCGTATTGGAAAAGCAGCGAATGCTTTCAATAGACTCCTACCTGTCATGCGCCACAAATCCATCAAGATGCCCACGAAAACTGCTATTTACCAAGTAGTAGTTCTATCGACTCTATTGTATGGCTCAGAAAGCTGGAACACCACCGTCCAGGAAGAGAAACGACTAGCAGCGTTCCACACCAGATGCCTAAGAAGAATTCTTGGCGTCTCCTGGCAAGACCATGTGCCAAATGAAGTGATCTTCGAGAGAACCAGCCAAGTACCGCTCATTCACATCTTACGACACAAACGTCTTACATGGCTCGGACATGTTATCCGTATGCACCAAACTCGCTTGCCCCGCCGCTTGCTCCTCTGGGAACCACGAGGACGCCGTCGCCCAGGCAGACAGCGCATGCGCTGGAAAGATTCAGTGTCGAGAGACCTGCAAGACTCTGAACTTTCCTTCGAAGAGGCAACAGTGTTAGCGCAGGACCGCAAGGAGTGGCGATCGTTTGTGTTGGCGCTATGTGGGCTCGGCCCACGGCAGCAGTAATGTAATGTAATATGTAATGTGATGTAGAGGTTCTTGAAAATACGTATCCATTTTAGTAATAACACGAATCTCCAAAAATAGCAAGCGGTTTGTCCAAAGAAAGAACTTCTTCCACTAAGTTTGAGCTACTCGTTCCTCCCTTAATGCCGGTGAACTGTTAAGTGACCTTTCTTGGTGAGCTGCAAGATGCCGCGGTAAAGTGAAGCCCTTGAAGCGTTGAATCATTTTGTTTTTCAACCACACAATCCTAGCGCCACGTAAGTGGATCGAAGCTTTAAGTTCTTCCTGAGAAAAATATTTTGCTCTTCCGTTGTAGCACTTGGAAATTCACCTTCCGGAGTATCTTTAAACTAGTTCCTGGTTTTTATGCCTTTTACGCAAAGAAATTCGAAAGAACATGAAGTTGTTTTGCTCAAAATGAAGAAACCAGCTGAATGTGAAATTTAGAGCCGCAGAAAGCGCGCGAAAAATTACCCCCCTTTTTGGTTTGTGTTCCCACACCTGGCTTGAGCCTGCGATCCAATCAAAAGCCACTGCCTGGTCAACGGTTAATTTCGAAAAAAAGAAACCCGACCTCGATGACCTTCAAACTTGAGCCCGCGATGTGGTCACGTGATACTGGTCAGCGGATGCCTTGTTGTGACAGGTGTCAATTGACCATAACATGGATATCCGAGGATGTCTAATATCAAAGATTTGTGCTGTAAACTAGGTCAACTGGAGTATGGCCGCCATGTTGGATGATGATGATGATAGGACATTTCACAGCGCAAACATGAACTGGCGTACGTACGTACAAATATACGGTGACCAAAACCAAATTTTCTCGAACAGATGGGTTACCATATTTTCTTACCAATGGTGTTCCGCTTCGCGGCCCTTTGGGCCGCCGGAGCTCCGCTATTAGCGTTTGCGCAGAAACTCCGGAGGTGAGCTTTGCGGATGAAACACGACAAAAGAAAACGAACGACATTTTTTTGACTCGGATTTCCACCGGAAGTGGAAGTCCAGGTAATTATGCAACCAAAGTAATCTTTCTAATCCTCCAGCAGACGCAACAAATATCATAAACCAAACAGAATTGCGAAAAAAAAAAAAAAAAGCTCCATGGCGTCAAACGGAGGAAACTGCTTTTGAGGAGGTAAATGATTTATCACACGACAACTCAGCAGAAATAGATGAAAAGACAGTAAAGCGACACAACTGAATGGAAATAAACAAGTCATTTGAAAGGTATCACCTTGCTTTTTTTCGAAATATTACCCTTTAGTGTCCCTTGATTCAAAGATTTTGAAAACAGCTCAGTGAGGAAGTGAAATTAAATGCATATTATCACCCTTGATGTATCGCGCGTCGCGACCGTTAATTCTGGAATTTCGTGTGACATGAAATTACTTAATTAGATTTCGATGCCCTTGTTTTATCGCATCGTGAACAAATCTCCAAATTTATGGCCGTAAATATGTTCTCGGTTTATTCTTCTTCATTTTCCTTGTATTATTTTGGTGAAAATTTGTATGCTTTTGGCCCGTTTAAAGTCAAAAGAGTCAGAGTGGCAATAGTCGGTTGCCGTAACTTCGCGGCGTTGCTTTATATCAAAGTGAGATTCAAGGAGGATTTTCAGAGACTCGTTATTCAAGTTTGGTACTTTTTACCTCGGAGCTTTCAAGAATTCGCTGAGCTTGCTGGAGCCGACTTACTGCGATTAGGAAACTGATTTGATGGCGAGTATTAAAAATTATACATGTCTGGATAACTGCTGTCCGCATGTTTGATGTTTTACCTCAAGGTCAGTTTGCAGGGGTGTAGCTACCTGTACGCAACTACGCACTTGCGTACCTGAAAAAGTCGAAAATAACAAAAGTGAAATATAAGAAAATAGAAAACAAAAATGCAAATGCATAAAAGATATTTTTTCAGTAAAAAACACAACTTGCTCAGTTCTATTTTTTTAACTTTGCTTATTTCTTTGAAATGTTGTTGATAAAACAACAGACGGTATAAGTTTTTTAACACCAAACTTCGGTTTCCAGAGGGGAGCGATGTGACTCATTGATGGACCGAATGAGACAAGGCGGAAAAAAAAGCGATTAGAAAGCAAGCGGGATGGTAAAGAGTGAACGCTTTGTGGTCGCTACGTTTTATAGCCTTTGAATCGGGCCTGTCTTTTTAATTCGCTCTACTAGGTTTTCCGTGACCAAAAAATCAATTTCAGATTATTACTTTGCCGTCGACACTGACAAAATGACACAACAGAAAGAAGAATCTGAAGCAAACTGTTTTGGTAGCGTGAAGAGGCTCAAGACGGAGCGTTATGTTAGATGTGAGGTTGTCCTCGTTATCCGTGATACATCTTCATAAACATAAGGAAATCGACTTTAATGAGGTCATTTCTGAGTTTATTGCAAAACGAAAGAAAGACAAAAGATAAGGTCTGTGCCTGTAACGGAACACCAGTTATAAAGTTACACTAACTAATGGGTAGTTATATTTTACATAGCTTCAGGACTTGTTCTTGGAGATGGGGACATTAAAATTAAATCTGGTTTCTGTGGTTTCACATAGACAGACAGACAGACAGACAGACAGACAGACACCTTTATTTAGTTATAAAGCTCAGGGTAGTCCCTTCAGGAGCTAAAAGCAACCTGCTATCAACAGAAGCCCTGAGCACTAAAATACACTATTTACATGGAAAATATTTTATAAAAGGTACAACAACGTCAATATAATCAAACTAATTACAATATGAATAAACTGTAAAAACTATATAAAATGTATTAATAACTACAATGAACCATATATAGATTGATACATTAATTCTTAAGACATAAGGAAATATCATTAAAAACTACGCATCCATAATAATAAAACGATCTCTTGGCGACTTCAGTTCTTACGGCAGGTAGATGAAGCAGATCACGTTGTCTAGTCGCGCGCGAGTGAATCTTGTTGTTAAAAGTAAAGTAGCCATCAAAATATTGAGGGCAACGCCCTTCAATGCACTTCTTTACCAGCTGAAAAACATGTTCACGACGTCTTTCTGCAAGCGCCGGCCACTTGAGAATGTCCATTGCAGGGCTACTGCGAGACGTTTTGGCAACAATTCTACCTGCTCTCTTCTGCAATGCCTCTAAGGCCTGACTATTTCCCTCACCGCAGCAACCCCACAGAGTATCACAGTACTCGAGAATTGGTCTAATTAACGAGATATATACGACATTGGCACTATGAGTCGTCAGATTATCGCGAAGGCGGCCTAACATACCTACACGCTTGCCAGCCTTAGAAATCACTTTCTTTACGTGACTGCCCCAGCTAAGGCGTTCATCAAAAACGACGCCTAGATAGGTGAACTCATGAACCCTCTCAATTTGTTTGCCATCAATGCATATATTAAAAGATTTTTCCCTGGCAAGCCTAGGAGCGGTCCCAAAAAGCATAACTTCAGTCTTTTTAACATTAATAAAAAGACTATTACTAAAAAGCCAGCGTTCAATTTTGAACAGTTCTTCATTGAGTTTCATTTCAATAGTGGAAACTTGGGAGGACGAATAAAACAAAACTGTATCGTCAGCGTACATAAGAATACTGCACTCAGACACCGCTTCCGGTAAATCGTTCATATGTAATATGAATAACAACGGACCAAGAATAGACCCTTGAGGTACCCCTATAGACACACCCTCGGGGTTTGATGTCAAGCCATGAAACTCAACGACTTGTGTTCGATTTCGCAGGTAGTCCGTAAACCACTCGTGCTCAGGGCCACTAATTCCCACTGTTGTTGATTTATCCAGCAACAAACCATGGTCTACAGTATCAAATGCTTTTCGCAAATCGATAAACACAGCTCCTGTCAGCTGACCTTAATCTATGCCTCTGCGAATGGTATCAGCAAAGCTGAGAGCTGCAAACTCAGTCGAATGACATTTACGAAAACCACATTGATACGGACTCAAAATATTATGCTGCTGTAGATGGTGGTATAGCTGCCTATGCACGGCCCCTTCCAAGATTTTGGAAAGCACGGGGAGTATAGAAATCGGACGGTAGTTATCCATATCCTCAGCCTTACCTTTCTTGAACAAAGGAATAACTCGAGCAGCCTTCCAGTCATCAGGAACCCGACCAGACTGCAACGAGGCGTTTAAGATGATAGTTAATGGATTGGCAACAGTATCCGCCGCATCTTTCAAAAGTCGAACAGGGATGTTATCTAAACCTACAGCCTTTCCCGCTTTGAGACGACGCAGTTGAGTCCGCACGAACGCCACGGAAACTGCTTCAAACCTAAACGGCGGGTTCCGATGAGTAAAAGCCGAGAGTTGTCGTAGGTTGGGGACACCAGAAAAATTTAAAACGCTCATTAAACGAGTTGCCGCACTAGCGAAAAACTTGTTAAAAGCATTTGCTATACACCGCTTATCAGACGTCACAGATTCATTGACACTAATATTAAGGGAAGTCGCTCTTTTCTCTCCGGGCAGAATCTTTTTCATGGTTTTCCAAAATGTTCTAGGATTGCCACCACTCTCATCAATAAGACGTCTATTGTAAGCCGCTTTCGCCTTCTTGATGTCGCTCGTGACGCGATTTCTAAAGCATCGATACCTCGCCCAGTCCTCCGAGTGATTTGTTGTTCTGGCTTTCCGGAGAAAATAATCACGCTGGCGCATATTTACTTTAATGCTTCTATTTAGCCAAGGACAATTGTCCACGCCACGCACACGCTTCTGTATCACAGGCGCGTGGCGATCAGCAACCATGACAAATGCTCTCTTGAAATCAGCCCAAAGATCATTTACACCAACAGGTGGTCCATCGGGAGTAGAAACAGAGTTCCAAGTAACACCTTCAAGGTCCCTCAAGAAGTCACACGGATTATAATTAGCATAGTTCCTAAAGGTCTTAAATTGAGCGGGGGCTTTCCTCCAATTGATCTTTCGGACACAATAAACAAGCTCATGATCACTAAGATTCGCCGAAACCACTCCAGAATCACAGATTTTCTGAGGATAGTTCACCGCAATTAAGTCAATGAGTGACTTCAAGTCTCTTGAGATTCTATTCGGACTGTTGATAAGCTGCTTAAAATTCAAACTTTTGAAGAGCGTTTTGAGTTGTTTACACTCAGAGTTATTACGATGAGCGGACATAAAACAACAGTTGAAGTCACCAAAGAGGAGAATCTCTTTGCCATCAGCAGTAGCGGTGTCTAAAATACAATTCAGCTTAGCCATAAAATCCTCATCATAGTATTTAGATGAACGGTCTATAAAAGCTTCCAACAAGAAAACCGCGCGATTTCGGCATCGCAATTTCCAACCACAGCCCTTCGACACTATCCACTTCAAGGTCATCCCTTCTTGTCACTACTAGGTCGTTCCGTGCATAGACAGCAACCCCGCCGTTGTTACCCTTTCGGTCCTTTCTGAAAAGCGTATAACCCGAAATTTCGTATTCACTGTCGTTTCTATCGGGCTTTAGCCAAGTCTCGGAGAGAGTTATCACAGGGGCACCCAACGACAAGTTTCGGTAGATATCTGTTCGGTGGAGGGTAGTTCGCCTAAGGCTTTCGGCGTCGATTGAAGAGTTCACTCGGAGTTTCGTAAGTAAAACGTGGTCTAAAAGATTCGTAATGTGGAAATCATAACCCCTGAGGTTTTCGGAAAGGTTGTTATTGCTGTTTTGGCAGTAAAAAACGTCAGCTAGCAATCTCGGACAGAAAAAAAGGTTCCCTAGAAAGTTAACTTCAACTAGTATTTTCTCAAAGAAAGATTTTGTTCCCTAAAACTTTCGGGCAATTAACATTTCAGCTAGGGAATCCGAACAGATCAAAGTTTTCTAGCTAACCAAAACATCACTTTAAACAGACTTCAAACACCATAATGTACTTAAAAATGCCTTTATACAGCTTTTGGCTGCTTTGGCTCGTTGGGTGCCCCTGTTATCAGTTGTATGCCTGAGTGAAGTCCATGTATAATATATTTTTTCTGAAAAACCTTTTTACACTCCACAGAAAATTGATTTGTATTTATATCTATAAAAAGAGGATTGAACATTCTAGCCAAATGTTGCTCAATGTCTTCGTTTTCGTTAGAAAGCCAATCCACAAAATCACCCATTTCTTCCAAAACTCTCTTATGTTCGGTCTTATTCAGCTGATATAGAGACGAATTAATAATTATAGCCCTTACTACCTCGTTCATTTTTATAAATCTGAAGGGGTTTTTGTATTCATCAGTTTCTTTAAAAACTCGTTCATAAATTTGAGAAAAATTTCCTCATTACACGACAAATCTGGTTTGTCACATTCTTTGCTTGAAAACGACTGATTCAAATACTTATATTTCCATACCTCATTTTCAAATCTAAGAGGATCAAAAACAATGCCATTACATAACTTTTTTTCCGCTGCCGCAATATGGGGCTCAAAAACACTGTTAGTACACACCAACTTTCCCGCTGTTGTGGGTGGTTGCTTCTCCTCCATACCACTTACCCTTACCACCCCTTTCTTCAATTGGTAGCCTACGTGTAGCCGTACCCACCCCCCGACAAAAAAACGGGAGGAGGGAACGTCTACGAAAACTTGAAACCAATCGTGTTATGTGACGTCACAGTAATTCATGCAAGTTATGTAAATAAATTATATTTTCTGCGGAAGTGCGTATGTTTACACGCTTAGACAAAAGTCAAAGGCCGCGTAATGAAAAGGATTACGAGCGATTTTTGGTCAAAAGCAAGAAAACAATCTTTGATGTATAAAACATCGCTCTCGCAAATTCTTCGTTTACATAAGCGTACTATCAGCTTAAATTTGTTGGCAGACAAATTTATTAGAAATAATTACGTAGCAAGTTTGGAGAAAGTTAGCCTTGTTTTCCAGCCGAAGGAACCGCTATCAGAAAGCGAAATTTGAACAATCTGCACGTCCCTTCATTACCGTTTCGTTACTCATACACGTGCTAATATTCACCAGTCATGACTCGTTCGATGATATGATCTTCCGAATCTTTGGCTAGCGCGATCGTTTTCAATCCCAGATCATTCAAATGTTGGACCTGATCTTCCATGAGCGCTGTCAGAGGTGCCACGATGAAAATAGTACACGGTTTCTTCCAAAGAAGCGATGCGATCACTAGCTGGCATCGCCTGAAATTTAATAGCTTTTCCATAGCCAGTTGGCAATGAAACACGGACAGTCTTTCCATCAAAAAACAAAGCTATGGCCTTTTGTTGCTCTTCGTGGAATTTCTGTAATCCAAAAGTCTCGCAAACCTCATATCTAGCTGCGTTAAACTCCACTTTAGTTTGTGTGGCTTCCGACACTCCGACCGCCATATTTCCAGTTTCTTCACCAACGAGCGAGCTCCGTTTCGGCCAATCAGTGTTCTCGAAAGTATTGATCAATGCGATTAACCTATGAGAAACCATTATATATTTTCATGCAAAAGAGTGACGTCACATAACACAATTCGTGTCAGGTTTTCGTAGACGTTCTCTCCTCCCGTTTTTCCTCGGGGGGTGGGTACGGCTACACGTAGGCTATTCAATTGGCAGGCCGCCATATACACGCACACATCTTCCGCCCCGTAAAAATAATTGCCTGTTGTTACCTGAGTAGTAGGAGGTGTGTAAGTCGAATACTACTGGAAAAACATAACTATAATTAATTTAATCACGTAAAATAAAGCTTAAAAATATGTAACATTTCGCCGAGCCGGTGAGGTGAAAAGTTATATATTTTTTAGGTTGATTTTACGTAATTAAATGAATTATAGTTATGTTTTTGGAAGTGGTATTTCACTTACACACCTCCTACTACTCCTCCTCCCGTCGGTGAAGGAACGCGTGACGAACCCAAAGAGCGTCTGCGTAGGAGGCTACAATCTTGGACACAATAAATGGAACATTTGAACCACCCCTCTCCCCCATTTCAATGATGCCAAAATGGCGCGTTTTGCTCTTCGCGCACCTTCA
>JAEMWC010000526.1:37500-82500 GCA_016490735.1 Pachyseris speciosa
GGAGCATTTGTTGATGTTAGCATATAAAAACGTATTGTTATTCTCATGCAAATAGAACTCATTTTCACAAGAAAGGTTATGCACTTAGCATCATTTTTTGAAAGTGAGTTTTTGGAATTTCAAAAAATGGGCTATTAGCCTGGCCGAAACTTCCCATCAGAGGTTATAACTAAGGTGTTAGCAGGTAGATAGTAGGTCTCAGCAGGGAGAGCTGACAGGTAATAAACAGACCATAAAGGTATGTGGAAAAAAGAACTTTGAGCTTAAAAAATTCAAGACTATTTGTTGCACAAAAATACTTGATTACACATTCTTTTGCCAATTAATCTTATTAAACCCCCTGCCCCTCACCTTATGACTCTGTGAAAGTAAAGGACACAAAAAAGATAGGTGAAAAAAGCATCAGGTCAGGGTTAACAAGGTTTATTAGTTTATTGCAAGAACATTAACAACACGTTGACTCCATACAGTCTGTAGCTAAGAACAATAACTGAATTTGAAACATCATTTCTTCTCTTATGTTTGAGAGATCATGTCAGGGCACTTACCAAAAGGCAAAAATGGTTGGCTGAACCAGTAAATTCAATAATGAAATAGGCTTTTTATACAGCTGTACATGCTTTCAATGAAAACCGTTCACATTATTTTGGCTCATTTAGAAGTCACTACATGTGTACTTTTAAAACTGGCTGGACAGTTTTGATTTATACGTAGTACAAATATCTGCCAAGGCCTATCAGTGTTGCTACTTATGGAAGGTGCCCAAAGGTTAACATTTGCTTCTTAGGTAAAACTTGAACTGCTTAAGTAATATTAACAATAAAGTGCTTGACTTTTTGTAGAGGAGATAAACAAAAATGTGCTTGTCACTAACACATTATGAAGTCATAACTTTAGGCTAACTTTTCCAACCATGAATAAATGGTGAGGGGTTCTTACCCTTAGCATGAAAGAGCATGAGTATACAACAAAATGCTTCTAATCATCAATAATGGAAACAAAAACTACCAAAAAACCTTGGTGACTGAAGTCCATATGGCAACAATCCCAGCCCTAAAACTATGTGAAGTCAAACCTAAAAAATGACCAGGAATCCTTGGCATTGAAAATTGCTGTGAACTATTCTGCAAGTTCATTATTAAACTGGTAAGTTGAAGGTAACTCTAGTGATGGTCCACAGGTGTGGACAATAGGCCGACGAGATTTGCCTTCTAGAGTTGTAAAGGTAACAGTACTGTAATTGTCTCACACAGAATAATGTTACTCCCTGTCAAACACTGTAAAAAGCCCCCAAGATCATTGCCATTAAAGTGAAGTCAAACCTAAATAATATTAAATGACCAGGAATCCTTGCCATTGAGAATTGCTGTGAACTCTTCTGCAAGTTCATTATAACACTGGTATGTTGAAGGTAACTCTAGTGATGGTCCACAGATGTGGACAATAGGCCGACGAGATTTGCCTTCTAGAGTTGTAAAGGTAACAGTAACTGTTTCACACAAAATAATGTTACTCCCTTTCAAAAACTGTAAAAGGCCCCCAAGATCATTGCCATTAAGGCTCTTCACAAACCTTTTAAAATGCTCCAAACTGTTTTGCTCAGCCCCTGGTGTCGGATTTGCTGACAGCAAATTAATTACCCTTTTGGAGGTAGGCTTCTTCTCATTGTAAAGTTTTTGCAGATCTTCCATAGTTTGGAATGGTGTGTAGACCCTCATTCTATTTATTATTGGGGCAAGACAATCCACAATATATCGAGGCTTCTGTACCAATTCTTGATGTGCAAGCAAAACCAACATTTTCACAATAGTACATGTACTATTGTGAAAATGTTGGTTTTGGCAGGACTTTTGTAACAATTAAAGTTACTTAGCAAATCTAGCAGATCTTCATCTTTGGGGTCAAAGTCATTTCCAAGAGCCTTTTCTAAAACTTTACTCTCATCTTGAGACACGTATGACTTAAAAGATTCAATTAAAAACTCAGGTGTTAAACTTCCCTCCCCAAAAAACACACTTGCAACAAAAGCTGGGGACAGGGCAATGGGGAAATACTTAGCAAATGAATAGCCATACACAATTAATCGGCCAATTGCCTCCCACTCCCCTTTCTGGTAATCATGCCTGACACTAGGAACTTTTTGTAATGCACCAACAGTCAAACTACTGAAACATTCATGCCAAAAGCTTGTTAAAACCTCTCTAAGTACCCCTGACCCTTTTCCTTCCTCTTCTACGCCAGTGCGTCCAATGATAGTAAAATCAACTTCATATTCTAGTATACTTGGATCCCTGAAAATATCAATCATTTCACCCTTTAGCAGAGCCCAGTGAACAGTCACAGGCTTTAATGGTCGTTCTCCATGAGATATCTCTTGACTTGCAAAAAGTGGCAAAGCTGTGGAACAATAACAGACAGAACTTGGGACTCGTGTCATAAAAAGGCATAATATAACAGTTATGGTGAAAACTTCTGATGTATCACCAGCATCATGATTTCACCAAAATTTTAGGGGAAATTTCTTTATCAGGCCATTCCTAAAATGAGGGGTTAGAAAAAATACTGTAGTATTTTACAGAATTAACAATTATTTTATACCTTCAAAATCATTATGATCAATAAAGGATGACATCTCCAGATCATTTGTGCATCTCCCATTGTTTTCTCGAGAACTAGGTGTGAAGGAGTCCCATTTTGTGTACAGGTCGGTAAAGGTCTTCTTTCGGTAGATGGATGTTGAGAAAGTTTGACTGTGGCGTTTGATGAGAATGTCCAGGAAAGGGATTGTGTTGTTCTCTTCAAATTCAACGGTGAATTTGATATTTGAGTGACAGTTATTGAGGTAGTGTAGAAACTGAGTTGCTGTGCTTTTACTGTCGAACAACAACGCTCGCCCTTCTGTTTGGTTTCGATACGTTGACGATACCTTCACCTTGTTCGACAGTAAAAGCACAGCAACTCAGTTTCTACACTACCTCAATAACTGTCACTCAAATATCAAATTCACCGTTGAATTTGAAGAGAACAACACAATCCCTTTCCTGGACATTCTCATCAAACGCCACAGTCAAACTTTCTCAACATCCATCTACCGAAAGAAGACCTTTACCGGCCTGTACACAAAATGGGACTCCTTCACACCTAGGAAATATAAAGTAAACCTCATCCGCACGCTCACTTTTCGTTGTTTCCGCATCTGTTTGTCACCTTCTCTTTTGCGGTCTTGTTTAAATGAACCGCTGAGGAAGCTGTTGTTACAAAACGGTTACCCTGCTGGTGTTGTCAATTACAACATTAATGATGTTCTGAACAGGGGGAGAGTTGAAAACACTGACCCCCGCTCCGTGGACTACCTACTGACCCCCACTCCGTGGACTACCCAACGGAGTACTCCACGGATTACCCTATGGACTACTCCGCGGACTACCCCTCTTATGGTAAAGCAAAAATTACTTTTAGGCTGAAAAAAAAGATACAAGATTGAAGAGACGTACTTGCGTAAGTCGCCATCTTGGTTACTGCCATTTTACTTGGCGGGTTTACCTAAAAGATGGAATCCGGAATCCGGAATCCGGAATCCGGAATCCGGAATCCGGAATCCAGAATCAGGAATCTGGAATCTAGAAAATCAGAAAGAGCTCAGATTGAGGACAATATTTGAAACCAAATGTTTCTGCAAATGATCAAACTCTACTACCATCACTGTGTTTCGCCTATATCCTAAGTTGGCATCAAAATGCTCCTGTTTTGTATATACCGTAGGTAACTCGGATTGCGCCATCTTATATGAAACACGTAATTCAGCTACTAGGCAAGTTGTTTGGCTATAAAATAATGTAAATAAAAGTAAGATGTTTATAACTTTTACTTTTCATTTTCTCTGTAACATTCGCAAGTTGATTGCCTTGTGATGAAAGATCTTCGTACTTCGAACAAGCTAGGAGCGAGAGATGTATTCGAGTAGTAGCGTTTTGATCGAATTTGATCGTAAGTTACATAACCCGCCTCGATTAGCTTTGCTACATGCGGGTTGTGTATTTCTCTAAATAGTAATCTTTAAATTATTGACATAAAGGGATGATGATGACAGGCCCAAAGCTTCATGGGGAGATTTATCTTGGACATCGAGTACCACCGGAACGGTCGTCCACAAGTTCAGTGCCAGTAAATGATCAAAAAGGTGCTCGAAATTTTGCTAAAAGTTGCTCGAAAATTGGTTGACGTTTTCAAAAAGTTGCTTGTTTTGCAAAAAGGTTGCTCGTTATTGAAACAAGTAAGAATAATCAGTTTCGCTTTTTGAGGTAAATTTATTCGTTTCTGCTTATATACGAATGGCAGGTTGTCAACTATTCAACCAACTACTTTTAGCGGCACAAAATGTGCACCCGAATGCATGACTTTTAGCATTCGCCACTGTATTCAGTATCAACAGTATGTTTGATAACCGATGGTCATATTCGGAACATGGAAACAATAATTTCTTAAAAAAAACATCATGAGCACAAAGAATTAAAATAGCACTAAAATAAAGAATGCATGAAATTAATAAGAGGAATAAAAGAACCGAAGACGATGACAGATGTCTTACAGGAGGAGGTAGGTTTCTTAGTCTGGGACTTGGTTTGTTCCTTCCAGTTGAGTCCAGATTCCGGATTCCGGACTCCGAATTCAGGATTCCAGCTTTTAGGTAAACCCGCCAAGTAAATGGCGGTAACCAAGATGGCGACTGACCCAAGTACGTCTTTTGTATCTTTTTTTCAGCCTAAAAGTAATTTTTGCTTTACCATAAGAGGGGTAGTCCGCGGGGTAGTCCGTAGGGTAGTCCGTGGAGTACTCCGTTGGGTAGTCCACGGAGTGGGGGTCAGTAGGTAGTCCACGGAGCGGGGGTCAGTGTTTTCAACTCTCCCCTGAACAGGCAACAAAACAGACCGAAGATTCCAACCACCACAGTCCCCAAAAAGGAAATAATCTTAGTTCTACCTTATTTAGGAGTACAAAGCAAAATTATTACCAAACAGCTGAAGACCTGCATTAGTAAATTTTATGGCTGCATTGATCTTAAGGTTATTTTCCAAAGCACTCATCGCATTAAGTCTCTTTTTCCCTACAAAGATAGACTTAACCGTTCCCAAATGTCAAAAGTTGTTTATAAGGCTAGCTGTTGGGACTGCCAGGATTTCTACATTGGAAAAACAAAACGCAGATTGCATGACAGAAAAACTGAACATTTTAAAGCGATCACGAGTAGCTGTCATGCATCTGCTATCGCAGACCACGTCACGTCAACTGGTCATAACTTAAAATGGGACCACTTTGAGATATTAGCGAAAGGTCGGTCAGATACTCATTGCAAGATAAAGGAGACTCTACTAATTAGAGAATTGAAGCCTACCTTAAATGAAAATGTAAGCAGCGAAAAGCTGTATCTCTATTAGTTTGCATCTTTTATATGCAAATTAGTTTTAGCTTCTGCCAAGGATAATTAGTTACTTATCTTAAATTTAAAATTTAGTTGTTACTTTTATTCCTAACGGTCACTTCTGAAGATGTATGTCGAAACATACGAAACGTCAAGTTAAACGATATAGTTTTATTTTTGTTTTCCAACAATGCGTTCTATTGTCATGTTTATCACCGCAGTTTGTGTGTTATTTCTTGTTAAGCTACGATGGCCAAAGACAAAGAGTATTTATGATTTGTACAAAAATTGCGATTTGAAATAAATTTATGGATTTGCAAAATATTTTCGGATTATTGAGAAAGTTATTTGCGGATCCACAAATTTTCTTAGGATTTTCAATAGTTTTTTAGATTTGTCAAACTTTTCGACAGTGATTTGAGAATAACATTGCGATTTAAAATATTTTTTGCGATTGGCAAAATATTTTTGGATTGTCCCTTCTCGGCTTCCATAGAATATGTAGTCACGTCCAGCCTATTAACTGTAGCATGGTCGCTTCTGGCCGGATGAAGAGGCCAGTACGGGATGATTCATCCAACTGCAGGCAATGCATTGGTAGTACCGGTACCTCTTTTTTTTACAATTGTTACGATTGCCACTCATCCACTCACCCAGGAGCCTTGGTAAATGTCACTTTTGTGCCATCATGGCAACCGGAGGAGCTTAATTGTTCTTTATTTTCTGTCCACTTTCGATTCTCCGAGGTAAATCGGACTGATATCATCAAAGCATGAAGCTAACAACAATAAATCCTACAGTGAGTTCGTATGAAAGCAAGAGAAAATGGGGGGATAATGATTAAGCAAAGCAAAAAAACACACACACGAAACAAAACAAGGAGCACCCCCTCCCTCCGACAACAATCCGGATGACAGCGATACAAATGGCCAGCGGAAGAAAACCCTGCATAAAATCACAAGGCCACCCCTGAGCTTTCTCTTTCTCGTGGTCTTCCGCCATATTGTAAAAGGTTCGTAATACCAGCAATAAAATTACACTTTTACACCCTTTGAATGTTGAATTTTATCAAAGCTACTCGGCGCGACTGATGTTCGATTCTTAATTTGTCTGTCAGGAAATTTTAAAGCGGAGCCACCATGCAGATCTTCGTTAAAACCCTGACTGGGAAAACAATCACTCTCGAGGTAAGCGGTGAATCTGTGACACGTGCTTCCAAAATTATACGTAAAACTATGGACAAGCTGACATGCTTTATATTATGTTTTATTATCTTTAAAGGCTTTTCCAAGAATGTTATGGCTAGGGTTTAAATTTTTGTTCAAAACGATTACAAACTTCACTTCACTTCTCCACTTTGGAGAATGATAACTCACAAGGTTTAACTGTACCTACCTTAACTTAGCTATTCATGAAGCCGACATTCACATAAGACTTAATTATTATTTTTAGTATGAGGATACTACTTCATGCTTCAAGTGTGTTCACATTCCCTAAAAAAATTAGACGTTATCTACTCTCTGAACAACAAATAAAATAAAGTTTCGTTTTACTGATGAAGCAACATAATTCATGTAAATAAGTTCATCCTTCCTTGCATTTCTTTTTATTTTATTTTTATTTTATTTTATTATACCTGCCGCTTAGAGCCTAAAATTAATTGTTCAGGTAACTAACAAGAAAACCTACTGGTTTATTTAGCTTCCTAGCTTGCCCATTGTTTTTATTGGAATAGTTTAGATTAACATAATTTGTAAATTTTCCAGATTGTAACAGAAAAAAATGTATACATTGACAAAAGCAAATAACCATTATTATTATTATTATTATTATTATTATTATTATTATTATTATTATTATTATTATTATTATTACTGACAGAAAGGCAAAATTTGTGGGTACATTTCAGTCTTCATCTGCAATACACCCATCTTGCAGTCAGAGCACTTTTGTTTTCCTTAATTCAGAGGAGTGTTAAGAACTTTTTTCTATCCTGTGATGTGCATTAAAGGAGCACTGTCACCAGGATTTTTGCTGTTTTTGGTTCAATTCTGCCAAAATTACTGCCTTTTACCTGTTATCATGCAAAAATTGCTCCTACAGAATCAGCAAGATGAATTCCAATGAAATTTTAGCAGGGAGAGCTAACCATAATAATTTTTTGGACGATTTTTCAATGCATAGCTTGAAATTTTGAAAAAACTGCCAAGTTTTTTCAAATTTCAATCCATTTCCATCCTCGTCATCTTTGATGAAATACAGGAGTTTATTGTGTCAATGCAGTACTACAGTATTTAGCAGCAAAACAAGACCATTATTTTAAGGTTTCCACTGATGCATTGGCAGTTTTAAGCTTTTCAAAATGATCCCCTTTAAGGCTTAACAGGGGAGGGATAACTATTTGTTGAGTTACAGGTTGAGTTGAGTAAAATAATTTGAGTTAAGATTGAGATTAAAAGCAGTAAATTTGACCTTCCATGGGAAAACGTACACTAACGCTTAGCCGTTTAAACGGCCTAAGCCGTTCGTAATCCGTTCGTTTGCCGTTTAAACGCCGTGAGAAAGCGTTTGAGGCATTCATGTTACCGTTTGAATGGCAAGCACTATCCGTTGAGTTAAAATATTCCTCCGTTTAGTTAATATATTCACCCGTTTAACTAGTTCGCATCGATCGAAATCGTTTTCATGTCCGTTTAAACGTCAAAAGAAACGTAGCGTTTGAAACCGTTGAAATGCTGGGTCACAATGGTCCATCCAAATCGCTATCCTTGTAGTCGTCCTGGTACGTTTAAGTGAATCGAAAGTGAACCAGAATGGTGCTTGAATCGGAAGTTGTGAAATTATGCCGGCACAGTATACCGGTAACCATCGATCGCTTCCAGTCAAGCCAATATTATTTTGCGACGAATTATAATTGTTGAACAAAACAACACTCTTAACTGTTAATTATAAAGAAGGCATAGTGTCCATATAACGTGCCTGAGGAGAGAGCGCAGTGATTGAAGGCTGCAATCTTCGACAATACAGCGTCGATCGACGTTCGATGGTCACTGGATGGTGTCAGTTCGATGGTGTTCGCGAGCATGTTCTGCATGTACGCTATTGCTAGCGTCTTGAAGTCTTGTCATAGTTAGCCTCAATATTCAACGCTTTCAGGCATCTTCTAACTGAACAACAGCTTATAAAATTATTTATAAATAAAGTCCTGCGCCTGAAAAGGAAACGGCGTTACTGTTGATCAATCTTTGCATTTGACAAACGTCACGTGATGATGTTCACGTCACGTTTGAACAGTCGACCAGGCGCGGAGGGAATTAAAATCACAGGGAATATTTGCACGAAAAAAAAAATAGATAAATTGATAAATGTTCGATGGGAACACTAGAAAAACTCCAAGGAAACATCCGAAGTGAAATACGTGTATAATTTGGATAGAAACGTTGACGAGATTATCTTCACTCTTTGGCCAAAAATAGCACAAAGATAACATTGAATTAAAAGTAGACTTGACAGACCAACGTGCGTGAGAACAGAAAATTTGCATACCATAATGAATTACACACATTTGTGTCTCTAGTTTGGAGGAGTTACATTGTAAAATTTATTCCTAAGAACGGTCAAAGAAAACCCTTTTTCAATGAAATAAAGTTACGAACGAGCACTATTAAGAGTGAACACGGCTACATGTATTGACACCTACGCGTATCGAATTTCATGTTAAAATTATGCGTGTCTGACAAAAACATGCAACGCTCAGATAAACTTTAGAGGTTGGCCAAGTTTTCTTCATTGAACATTTGTTACTTATTGCAAGATATTTTTGTAGTGGTGTGGTCAGTCCTTGGCCATTCTGTTCTTTCTCAAGCATTGATGTCTGCGAATCGCGGCCCATCTGTCAGTTGTAAGAGGTTCCCATTTTTAGAAACATATCTCGTACTGAACGACTACTCTTGCTTCGTTTGTGTTCCTTTGAGTAGCTGAAGGAATATCTAAATGATGTGGACGAGTATTTTGTAATTGCTCCAAGTTGCTTTTCAAGATGTGATCCCGATTTGCTCGACAGGTCTATCGAGTGATCAATCAAGCGACCAGCTCATTATCTCTGATCTTGCGCGACGCGTTCTCAATGGCTGAGCCTCGACCCTCGATGCTCGAAACAAAGCTTTAAAACTAAACGGGCAGAATAATTTGTGTAGAATCAACAGGACAGGGAAGAAGAAACCCTTTTTATTAAAATATGTTCCAGTGAAAAGTGCTTCGTTCTGCATGCCAATCGGGACACTTAAATTTGTTGACGTCTTTACAAGTCGCAAATATAGTCGGCCGGTATATCAGGTAACCAAAATTGTATCGTTCTTTAAGAAAAATTACATAATGCTTGTTGGATTGACGAGAGAAGGTGAGCAAGATGTATTATGCCGGAGCAGAGGACAGAAGGATATGAATGTGAGTCAAAGAAGTTAATCACAACGCTTTGTTCACCCGCGTTTAGCGTTTGTGCTCGTGCGTTTGTGACTAATTTTTGTTCATCCGCTTAAGCATTGATTAAGCATTGTAAGTGCGAGAGAAGGCAAAGAAGATTGTATTTTGCCGGAGAAGAGGTCAAGACGATTTGAACTGATTCAATAAAAAATCACAACGTTTTGTTTGCCCGTTCAGCAATTGCGCTCATCCGCTCGTTATTATTGTTCGTCAGTGTTCATGCTTGCCGTTCATAAAATTTTTTATTCACCCACGTTTAAACGCTTATCCTTGCCCGTTCATTTAATTTATTCCCATGTTTAAACTCTTACCCTTTCCCGTTTGTTTAATTTATTCACCCGTTTAAACGGCAATGAAAACCGTTCAAACGCCTTTCAAAAGCCTTTGTTTGCCGTTCGTTATTCGTTTATTTTTGCCCGTTTGAACGGCTAAGCGTTAGTGTACGTTTTCCCATGGAAGGTCACAAATATTGATTGTAAGTCACTGGCAAAACAAAGAAACACCATTTCCTTTGTGCTCAAATTTGTATTTGTATGAGTTTGTTTACTAGATTTTAACTGATCAAAAGGCTCAGATGGGAAAACCAAAACATACACATAATACACTTACAGGCATACACGAAACATGTAAACAAGTCTAAAAATATGCAGGTGTACAGTAGCGGCTGGAGGGATTGCAGCATGTCCACGCGTGTAAAATGCGTGTAATGCGTGTGTAATTTGAGTGGACACTGAGTGGGTATTGCATGGACACTGCATGTAATGTTGGTGTAAAAATTGTGTGTAAAAATTGCTTTGCATGTACTAATGGCATACCAGCAATCTTTTGTTATTCGTACACGCAAATTTGCATGTAGTCTGCTGTCAAAAAGTCGCAGATATAGCATGCAACACTGCAAAATGGCTGTACATGTTCTTTAACAGAGTTCTAAACACGCAATGATTGATGTGCTATGGGACTGAAATCAAAACAACTCGTAATAAATTAGCAAACTTCAACCTTCATAACACTCAATTATTCAACGAACCTTAAGGATTGAAAGAAAGTGTCTTACTCTTGTCAATGGAAATTCTGCAGCATTCCACAGTAGTTCAAGCGAAATTTTGCTGCACTTCGAGATAGTTCGATCAAAAATCTTGCGGCACTCCCCTTTAGTTCGAGTGAGTGAAATTCTGCCACACTTAGCAATATTTCGAGTAAATTGTCATTTTTTTTTCTGGGTTTTGGCTTGCTGTGAATGATACATTTATCTCATTTCATTTTATCTCCCCCGCATTATAAACATCTCATTCTTCAACAAACAGTGTGTGCTATTTTTGTCACTGGGTGAGAGCAGATTTTTGTCACGTGCTAGGCAACAAATTACATCAATAGATGGGATTTCATTTTATCTTTAACAAGTAAAAATTCTCTCTTTTTTTTTTTTTTTTTTTTTTTGCAATTTGTAATGATCTCCTTCATTAACACAATGGATTTTTTTACAAGAAAAATATAGAACAGCCTGGTCAACTGAGCTCAGTTCGTTCCAAATGTCTAAACGATCGGGCGCTGCTTATATATCATCTCTGGATTTTTTTAATTCATGCGCTTAGCCTTGTAACGCAACTCTGTAATAAAAATACTGAAGCTTACGAATTAATCGGGTTTTCGATACCACAAATGGAGCGCAATACTTCTAGCTATCCTTCATGCCTTTTATAAAACAAAAATTACACGCACAAAATGTATTTGTGTGGACACTACGTGGGCACTGCGTGTGAAGTGAGTGTAAGGTCAGTGTAAACTGTGTGTTCTGTACGCACATTACGCACGTGTAATTCTGCAATTCCTTTGGCCAGTACTGTATCTCAATAATTAATGTTTCCTAAATTTTAAGTAATAACGTAGAAGAATTCCTTGTGATTAACGTTTGTACCATGTGTTAGTGAACAACAGTAATAGCCCATAACCAGCGACCAGGTAGTAAAAGGAAGTCAAGGTCATATGTATATGTTGAACGTTAATTTTGATCCTTTTTATCTAGGTGGAACCCAGTGATTCAATAGAAAATGTGAAGACAAAGATCCAAGACAAAGAGGGTATGACTTAATGCTGCCTTTTGTATTGAATAATAGGAAGTCAACAAAATAATAAAATTGGCTGAAACTATCAAAAGGTGGATTTTTGTAGAAAGGTAGTGTTTGTAACATGTTTTCCTGAGTGGCTTCAGGCCACCAACCAGAGCTTGGGGTGACAGTTGCCAGAGTTGACATTGTGCTGTTTTCCTACAGAGTTGTCGTGATCAATAAATTTCGGGAAAACTGGTTTTGTTTAATTAAGGTCACATAAAAGCCAGGAGTTTTGCAGCATGTCAGGGAAATCCCAAAATAGTTATTAGCCAAGGAAGTGAATACTTTTTCCTTGCCACAGGGTTTGATATTGATTTTTGTAATGGATGAAGCAGTATCTGTAAAGATCAGCTATTCTTATGCCACTAGCAGTCTCGGGACATTTGGTCAATGGTCCCTTTGCAGGATGTCAGTCACGTGGTACATAACACACCATGCTTGGTCGCAAACAACCCACTGTGACTAAATAAACAAAGAGCTTACATCATTTAAAATGGTAATATTCTTTGTTTGTCTTGTCCCAATGGGTTGTTTGCATCCCAGCATGGCGTTTTGGCATCACGTGTCTGACATCCTGCAAAGGGCCCATTCAAAGGCAACTTTTAATGTTGTATTTTTTGCTTGTGTGAAGCCCATTATTTTACCTCAAAGCTCTGTTATGCATGGCTTTTCTTTGAGAACGTTTAGAGAAAACCAAGATGTAGAGAGTGAAATCTTCCATTTTGACTGCCTTTGTCACGATTTTAGCCAGACAGTCAAATTAACATCCTTCAGGCATCTCTGCTTTACTGCAAGCAGCATGGAGTAGTTGCTATCACCATTTTCATTACATTAATGCCAGTAGCTTGCTGGTAACAATTGAGCACTAAAGTGATGATTCAGATATTCAGGAAGAACACGATCAAAAAGACCTACAGTACAGCTCAAAGGTAAGCGTCCACGTTAACGCGCTTCAAACGAGTTAGTTAGAAATGCGTTAACGCGAGTCCGTTTATCTAACGCGCTTCAAAAGCGCGCTTGAAGCACAACTCATTAGTATGTATGAGCTGGCGTATTGTTCTTGGTTCGTTGTTCGATAACACGGCAACTTTTGTCATTTTTCAAAGCTCCAATAAAGAAATACAGTTCAGTCTAAATCAGGAAAATCGAAAATTTATCCGATTTCCAAGTAAACCATGATATTTTCATCAAGCGACTGCATTTACAAAACAAACTACCGAAGTATTAAACCAGTGAGAAAGCGACTATAAAAAATTGCCCGGCGGCTTGCGTAAATGAACGTCGCGGCATACTTAACTAACTGTTCATAATTGTGATGCCATCGATTCTTTTATAGTTTATGAAGTAGGCCTTTTTTGCATACGGCTACCATGTTTTCAAGGATTTCAAGTACATTTCATAAAGAGTCGAAATGGCCGCACCAAATGTAAACAACGCCGCCAAATATTCAGCGCAAATTTGCATAGATTTGGAAGTGATAAATGAAGAGCGCGTGGTGTCTTATTTGATACGTGGCAAAACTCGAGTATTTCATACTGATTATAGTTTTTTGCTTAAAGTAAGGTATTTGTTGTTTTAGAAATATTTCTATATGTTGTACAAATACCGTATTTTTATTAAGTTTAACGTAACGAATATAAATTCTCACAAAGAAGAAAATCGACTTTGCAAGGAAATCACTATAAGCGTCCCATCAGACGGCGACAAAAACAGAGACTTTATCAGAAAGAAAACTTAACAGATTGATCACCTTTTAAATAAAATCTAAGTGATGTACTTGAAATGGAGGAATTATTATGACCTTTCATATTTTCTTACTTCACCGTCCAGCGTGCAAGATTGCCGTTGCTTTATCCGCGGTCGTGATATTTTTGCCACTCATTGACTCATAAAAACACACACACAAAAAAACAAAAATATTATCAAACCATCGCTAGCCAGTATACGTTTATCGTCTTATTATCATGGAGAGTTCAAGAACGGAAGTTTCGTATTTGCATGTCATGTTGGAAGATGTCTAAAGTTTTGATGAAGTTGCCGAGTTATACTTTGAAGCGCGAGACAATGTTGACAATGAAGAGATCGAAGAATTCCCCGTGGGACGATGAGTCAGAGAGCGACGAAGAATCCAGTGACGATGATTCTATATGCATTGACAGCCTGGAAACAGACTTATCGGAGAAAGCGAAAATAACTTCATTCCGTCAATAATACGTGCAACTGTAAATTCGGCGAAAATAAGAAACCGTGTAGCGCTGGTCATCAATCAAATTGCACGTGCAGAATTCTGTAAATTTGCATATGCGCGAGAACTTTTAGAACATTCCACAGTAGCAGATGCACGCACAAATTTGCTCTGTCGGTTAAAAAGATTGTATTTCTTTGCTAGTTCTTTTTTACTGCTGATATTTTGTGGGTAATGGGTACAACTGTTTTGATGAAGTAACCTTCTCACCGCCGCCACCTGTTGGCAGGGAAATAACTTTCAAAACAATTCCACGGAAGCGAGTTGGAGTGGTTTTCTTCGCTTCAGTTCGGGACGATTAAAAATGGATTTTTATAAAAAAATAACTCTTAGCCAAAGTCATCAGTGAAAGCTCATTCAATGTTTGAGCGTTGAAAACGCCATTATGTTTCGAGGTTTGAAAAGTCTGGCCAAACAAGGGATACATCTGTTAACGTCAGAGTTTTGGAACTGGCACGAATTAAGCGAACGTTGTCGTCGAATAAACATGAAGAGAAATACAATTGTAGCATTTCCAGTCCTATTTCTGGCCGCAGTTTGCTTATTTTGGCTTATTTCTTTTGTTTGTGGAAACAATGTTGGACAAAGGAAACTCAAGCACTGAATAACAAAAGAGAAAGCGCGCTTCAATAACGTGCTTTAGAACGCGTTAACGCAAATGCGTTAACGCAAAAAACATGCGTGTGTTTTGTGTGTGCGTTGGTCAAATACCTTTGAGCTGTACTGTACTTACCAAACATCAACATTTTCTTACACTGCATGCTCTCAAATTTATACATGCATGGCACAAAGGTATTTTGCCAGAACTCTTCAACCATTTCTTCCAGTATGCCAGCAATGTACATTATAACACCAGGTATGTGGTGAAACAAATGATCTCATTTACAGCCATTGATTTTTGGCAAGAAATCTCATACAAGTTTAAAGATCTAATCAATTTGCTTTCTCCAAAAGTGTGACCTCTCACGCGAAAACGTAAACAAACGGGTTCCGTGCACGGGTGAAACGCACGGCTACTGAACGGGTAAGAAACGAGTCATCAACCCGTTTGAAACACACGATACTGAACTGTGAACGGCTCATTGAAAATTTCAAACGAGTTGCTATGAACCCTGAACGGCTGATTAAAAATTTCGCACAGATGGTCATGAACGACTGAACGGCTCATTGAAAATTTCGAACGAGTAGCTATGAATGCCCAGATGGCTCGTTGAAAATATATTGATGGGAGGTCATTAACGAGTGAGCAGCTCACGTAAATATTGCGAATTTAGATGACCATGAACGGAAAACTTCGAACGCATAGCCGAGAACCGGTAACTGACCGAAGACCCAATACAAGGGAAGGCGAATGAAAAATAATTATATCCGAGACTTTGCGAGACATTGAGACTAATATATTTCCTGCGAGCCCGAGACTTTCCCAGCTTTGCAAAAGAAATCGACACTCCAAGACGACAAAGTGAAAAGATTCGAGACTCCAAGACCTGTAAAATTTGACAAAAATTCTGCGAAACACGTATTCAGTTGAAGAACCATTCGCCACCCCAAATACAAAAACTTGTTTTGAACGAACATCGGTGAACTCGTAATCACAGCTATGTAAATCGCCAAGCGAACTGATCACCTCACAACATCCAAAAATAAAAGTGAACGGTTTTAATAGCAAACGAATGGGAGAGTTGAAAACACTGACCCCCGCTCCGTGGACTACCCACTGACCCCCAGTCCGTGGACTACCCCACGGAGTACTCCACGGACTACTCCGCGGACTACCCCTCTTACGGTAAAGCAAAAATTACTTTTAGGCTGAAAAAAAGATACAAAAGACGTACTTGGGACAGTCGCCATCTTGGTTACCGCCATTTTACTTGGTGGGTTTACCCAAAAGCTGGAATCCTGAATTCGGACTCCGGAATCCGGAATCTGGACTCAACTGGAACCAAGTCCCAGACTAAGACTCCACTCCTGTCACCTACCTCCTCCTGTAAGACATCTATCGTCGTCTTCGGTTCTTTTATTCCTCTTATTAATTTCATGCATTATTTATTTTAGTGCTATTTCAATTCTTTGTGCTCATGATGTCTTTTTAAGAAATTATAGTTTCCATGTTCCGAATATGACCATCAGTTATCAAACATACTGTTGATACTGAATACAGTGGCGAATGCTAAAAATCATGCATTCGGTTGCACATTTTGTGCCGCTAAAAGTAGTTGGTTGAATAGTTGACAACCTGTCATTCGTATATAAGCAGAAACGAATAAATTTACCTTCAAAAGCGAAACTGAGTATTCTTACTTGTTTCAATAACGAGCAACCTTTTTGTAAAACGAGCAACTTTTTGAAAACGTCAACCAATTTTCGAGCAACTTTTAACAAAATTTCGAGCACCTTTTTGATCATTTACTGGCACTAAACTTGTGGTACTCGATGTCCAAGATAAATCTTCCCATGAAGCTTTGGGCCTGTCATCATCATCCCTTTATGTCAATAATTTAACGATTACTATTTAGAGAAATACACAACCCGCATGTAGCAAAGCTAATTGAGGCGGGTTATGTAACTTACGATCAAATTCGATCAAAACGCTACCACTCAAATACATCTCTCGCACCTAGCTTGTTCGAAGTACGAGGATCTTTGATCACAAGGCAATCAACTTGCGAATGTTACAGAGAAAATGAAAATTAAAAATTATAAACATCTTACTTTTATTTACATTATTGTATAGCCAAACAACTTGCCTAGTAGCTGAATTACGTGTTTCATATATGATGGCGCTAGCCGAGTTACCTACGGTATATACAAAACAGGAGCATTTTGATGTCAACTTAGGATATAGGCGAAACACAGTGATGGTAGTAGAGTTCGATCATTTGCAGAAACATTTGGTTTCAAATATTGTCCTCAATCTCAGCTCTTTCTGATTTTCTGGATTCCGGATTCCGCATTCCGGATTCCGGATTCCGGATTCCATCTTTTAGGTAAACCCGCCAAGTAAAATGGCGGTAACCAAGATGGCGACTTACGCAAGTACGTCTCTTCAATCTTGTATCTTTTTTTCAGCCAAAAAGTAATTTTTGCTTTACCATAAGAGGGGTAGTCCGCGGAGTAGTCCATAGGGTAGTCCGTGGAGTACTCCGTGGGGTAGTCCACGGAGTGGGGGTCAGTAGGTAGTCCACGGAGCGGAGGTCAGTGTTTTCAACTCTCCCGCAAACGAATAGGTAACCCACGATTACACACGGAAAGTAGCCAAACGGTAAACGAAACAAACGTTCTGAACTAGGATCTAAAAACAAATTCAGCTAATTAAACTGATTTATAAAACTTTGCGAATCCAAACGAAACCACAAAGGTCATTCGGCACCTTCTTAATTTGCATACTAGTTCGGAACATGCGACAGATAACGCAACAACAGCCACGAAACAAAAAATTCATGTCCTGTGAACATTTTCGTTAAAGCAGAATGAATGGAGAGCAAAATTACTGCAAGAATACAAATCGAACGCAAGTTATAATCTTTTCTTTTCGGGAACACAAATATTTCGCTAATTGATTGCGTTGACTGAAAATGTCAACGTGATCCGCCTCTTTGTAGTTGGAGAGAGATAAAATTACTGTCTGTAATTTATAAAGTTTAGAATGTGGTTCTGCACCTCTTTACAACTTTTCTATCATATCAAAAGGAAGAAACAATCAAAAAAGCTCCTAAAACAATTCATAACATTAAAATGATCATTGATCTGCCTGCGATGCAAACATTTATACACGAACATGCATATTAATTAATTTTCATTCAACAATTGCACATCAGTGGCGAGAACTGCCAACTTGCGAGTTTTTTAGCGCATCATTGACTTTACAATGATTCAGTCTTTTCTTTTTTTTTCTCCTTTATAATCGTGCGTGATTAAATATAGAACAGTTTTTGAATAAAAGCAAGGGTTTTCTTAGCAGAAAACTTGTCCGTCATGCGCTGTCACATGTGTTGCTGACGGGCTTTGAAACTTTATCAGTCACATCAGTGGCGTGAACCGCCAACTTGTGAGTTATTTTAGCCGCATCATTGAGTTTACAGTGATTCAGTCTTTTCTTTTTTTCTCTGTTATAATCCCGTGTGATTGAATACAGAACAGTGTTTTAATAAAAGCAACGTTTTTTTTTTTAAGCAGAAAACTTGTCCGTCACGCGTTTCTGTCTGGGTTTGGTAATCTTGTCGCCACATTTAGTTCACACGTCGGCGTCTTCAGATATAAAATAACCTCACCCGCTCCCTTCATTTTCAACTTGTGCTGCAGCGCAGTTCAACGCTCCACAGTTTCCGATGAACAAAACTTGAAGGACACTAAAGAGTGCTCAATGTTTTGTTTTTGTTCTCTATGGCTTTTGCACGGCACAAAATCAACCGGTGACATAAAGTCTGACAAATGAAACAATGAATTCAATCCTAAACAGCCTGTTTTATTTATGTTACAGTGATATCTCTGGTCCCACAAGGCGCACGGAGAGGACTGAAACGGCAAAATACTCTGTCCTTACACGGTGAATTTCGGTTACAAAAGTGCTTTTGATGCGCCGTTTATTGATGAGTAATTTCTTTACGAGCTTATTTTGCAAGTGTCGACAAGCGTGAATTTGTGGTGTCACGACAAACAAAAATCGCGGGTTCTACTGACGTCCTCTACTTCGAATGGATGGAGGATTTTTATGAACGGCTGATCAAAGGCGTTTAAACGAGTGCAGATGTTTTCTGCACGGGTACCCAAGCTGTGAGAACGGATGGAAACTTTTTCTGAACGGCTACCCAATTCGTTTGTACGGATGACCCAAGCCGT
Source organism: Pachyseris speciosa (assembly GCA_016490735.1). Lineage (NCBI taxonomy): Eukaryota > Metazoa > Cnidaria > Anthozoa > Scleractinia > Pachyseridae > Pachyseris > Pachyseris speciosa. The sequence continues at coordinate 56,594 of JAEMWC010000526.1, forward strand.
TCGAACGGGTAAGAAACGACTGGTGAACGGAATTCCATTCTAAACAGGAACTCGTTTGTTAACGTTTTCGCGTGAGAGGTCACAAGTGTTAAAAACAACTTACCTTCTATCTCAGCAATATCAAGTGTACAGTAAGTTTCCACAATTCTTTGAGCTCTTTCCTTTAGTAAACCGTCCCTCTCATTTTTTCTCGACTGATATGGAGGCTTACTTGATAACCTTGCGGTTCTATTAACCTCCATGCACAAACTATACACCACAAGCCTGCAAATAATAGTCGGTCATCGGACAAATGTCCAGTAAATTTTAGGTTTTGACCAGAGAAAGCTTAGCCTGGTCGGACACTCTGACCGGGAATTTCTGATTTAGTAAAACAAAAAGTCATTTCACTTAAACTTCCTGGCCAAATATCAAAAAGCTTTATTTTCTTATTTAGTTACGACACTAAGTAATTTTATCACATGCCTCGTATCTCTGTGTTTACATTTCTGGAAAGGCCTGAACCTTTTCTGGCCAATTCCAGGCAGGATAAATTACACTGTATCTTGAAACTTAAGACGTTTCCAAGCCTGAGAGCTAGCTATAAGTCAAATATTTTCTAGCCTAGAGACATGTTTTGCAGAATGAGTAGTTTATTTTTTACAGATTCCGGTTTAGCCAAAGTTTTAGGGGCTTTCCAGAAATGCGCACCGGGTGCCAATATATTCCATGTTAATTTGGGCAATTTGCAGTCACGTCCCAAAAGACATTATATTAGAATTACATTCAACCAACTACAAATAAAATCTCTCGCCTCGTTGTATTACTTGTGGTCTGCTATCTGCAAGTTTTCTGAATTTATATTTTCAGGTGTAATATGACCCGATTGAAATTTATGCAAATTTGATAAATTATACAACCCAAACTGTACATGTTTACATGTGATTTAAACATCCGAATGTGAAGGCTTTAAAAAGAACAAAAAAGATGTAAATGTAACCAAAAAGTTTCAGATCAGCATTATCACAGATCAGTTTCATAAACGTATTTGGTTCACTGATAATAAATTTATTTCCGACTGCAAAGTGACACTTCTTATGAAAAGCGTCAATGTGCAATTAGTGGCGCGTCTTAGCCGGTCCCAATCAATTTCAACACCAAAAGTAATTTTATTTTCCAATTGAAGCTCACAATGTTAAATGAAAAAATACCATCCGTCGGTTTAACACTTTGGCTCCTGAACATTTTTGCCAAAAAACACCTTTTAAAGCTTGTTGAGCCCTTTTCTGGTCAGAATCTAGCCTAAAAGAACCAAAACTGCCTAAAACTCTGTTTCCTGGTAGAGCTCCTGGCGTTCTTCTGTTCTTGATGCTTAATTTGAGTTTTCAATGTTCGGGCATGCGCAGAGAGCAAAATTTCTAGATTTTTGGGTTGAAGAGTTTCACCACCCCATAGCCTTCTACCTTTCGCTTCCTCTCCTCCCCTTTGCTTTTGCTTTTCTTGCCTCACTTTCTTTCTCTCTTGCTGGGCATCTTCTGGGCTTCCTTTTGGTGGGAAAAGATTTGGCGAAAACTTTCAGGATCGTGGGATTAGATGGTAGGAAGTGTAGGTGGGTAGTGGAACAAGATTTTCACTCAAATTTTCAGGTCAACTTCACTTGGGCGACGGAATCATGCTCATTTGGGTATGGTTTGAAAGATCTCTTCTCCCTACACATGTTACATGGTAAAGTTGTCTGCAAGCGTTAAAACTGAAGACGTCACAAGTGGTACAAGGGACGTGGTTCTGCACGGCCGGTTTTGGCCGGTGTAGGAGTCAAAGGGTTAAAACGTCTGTTACGTGAAGCGGGAGACAGTTTATGACACTAGACAGTTTCAGTGTGCTAAATACATAACAATTCTTTTTGATCTTTTTCTGTACGGTTGACACTGAAAACAATGTCCAATCTTTCACGGAAAAATTACTGCGGAAAGTGTCAAAGAATTCATTTCAACCGATTTTAAGTCGCTGACAAATGACCTACTTATGGACAACAATTATTTGCAGGCTTGCACCACCATCACATTCAATTGTTATATATTAATTTCTTTTTTTCTTTTATGCTAATAATGTAATTTCAAAAGGTTAGTGCAAAATAAAGTGAAGTGAAGTTTGAGAGCGAGATATTAGCACTGTTATGTTCTGCTGACTCCACACAAATCCTTCAAAATTTTACTTAGTTCACAACGTTCTGAACAGTCAAATTTAGACGACCTGCAAGAAACTCTCTCGACGAGTCTTAAGAAAAACAGTGCTGGAGACCAGACACGAAATGGAAATGGAGTCGTCAGGGGCCAGTTGTTTATAGACTGATTACCATTGAAAGAAGATTAAATTGGCTACCCACTGCTGTGGTTACCCTGCCTATGGCAAAGCTAATAAAATAAAATTAATAAATTTAACCAACGTTTTCATATGGCTTGTCAAAATTGTTTCTGAAATGTAGTTTTAAGCTTGAAGTAAAGAGCAGTTGAGTGAAAACTGAAAGGAAAGCAAAAGTGCCCATACATGCAGTTAGAAAAAAAATCTTCATTGACTACTAGTAATAAATTGGAATTTAAGTTCTCACTAACCCTTGGGTTACGTGCAGGTCCCCTAACTCCAGGGGAAACAGGAAAAACCCTTAATGCTTTTTATTTTTAGTTCTCCTTTGGATTGCCCTCGTTTCTGGCATATGACCTAGGACAGCTCAGTTAAATAACCAAACACCATTTTCCCCAGAGTGTGGTCAAAGCTTGAGAGGAAACAGATTTCCAATAAAACTTGACATAATTCAGTTACACAGGGTTTTCCTTTTTCAGCCAGCAACTGCCAAGTTTTGCCGCCTGTGAACACCTCAGTCGCTGGCAATTGTGCAATAAAGAATCCTTGCTGTCAATAATTTTTCGGTCTTAAAACAAAATAATGCACTACCGCACCCACTATTCTCTGCTGGCTTTGCTCTTATTGACTACTAATTACTTCATTTGAAAAGGAAAACCCTGGTTGTGCTGTTATTCCTTTGATAAAATTTGATGACACAAAGGCTAGATTTGACATTTCAGATCTGATATTTTGCATAATATTGTTTGCAGGTATCCCTCCTGACCAGCAGAGGTTGATCTTTGCCGGCAAACAGCTTGAGGATGGACGAACACTCAGCGATTACAACATCCAGAAGGAATCCACTCTTCACCTTGTGCTTCGTCTGAGAGGAGGTGCAAAGAAAAGGAAGAAGAAGAACTATACCACTCCAAAGAAAATCAAGCACAAGAAGAAGAAGGTAGGTGGCTTAAAGTGGTGTAAAGAGAACCTCTTTACCTAGTCAGCAAGACGTACCGTATTTCCTCGAATAAGCACCCATGCTCTTATAAGCGGCCACTCCCTCGGCCAAAATAGCAAATAAGTGCCCCCTTGAATGAGCGCATCCCTCACTTCCCCCTCACTTTCTTAAATAGTAGGGATACAAGGAAAACCTGTTTCCATTGTCACAGGATTTTCAACTACACCAGCATCACTGGATGTAGGAGAACAATCCATTTTCTGTAAGTCTCGACCAGTTCTTTCTATCTCCTCATGTCTGCAGAGTTCTTTAATGTGTATGTGCATGAGCCAAAATAAAGTTGCAGTTTGTTTTAAGAAAAACTTAATAAGCAACCCCCTCGATAAAGCGCCCTCCTTGGAATAACCACCCCATCTTTTGGCCGAAATTTTTAATAAGTGCCCAGGCACTTATTCAAGGAAATATGGTATTGACTTCTTCTTCTAAGAAGGAAGAAAAAAATCAGGGAATATTATTTTCAGTTGGCCACTAGATTTGCTTAAGTTTGTTGCCTGTTACCAATGTACGTTTCAAGATGTGTCCACTTTATTCCACCCCTAGAATAAAACTGCTCTATTCTGCTGCTCACATAATTATTTTTGACAGGTGATTTTCTGTTTGGTGCATCATTACTGTCAGCAAAATATGTGCTATTTATTTTTTTTTTAACTTAGTTGGGTAATCATTGTTTGTATAATTCACTCTCATCAGGTCAAGCTGGCTGTGTTGAAGTACTACAAGGTTGATGAAAATGGAAAGATCACTCGTTTGCGGCGGGAGTGCCCCTCTGAGTCCTGTGGTGCTGGAGTGTTCATGGCCAGCCACTTTGACCGTCAGTACTGCGGAAAGTGCTGCCTAACTTACGTGTTTAGCAAACCCCAGGAAGGCAAAGATGCAAAATAAATAAACTGTAAAGTTTCCCATTGTTGTTTTTGTCAGATTATTGTTTTTCGTATTGCTGTAGAATTCTAAAAAACAAAATAATATACTGTAGCAACCCCCATTAGGAAAGGTCAAGGCTTTAACCTTATTCTGTCGAAGACCCTCTCTTATCATGTCAGGTTTTTAATTCAAGGAAATTTGCCTCTAAATGGATTGTGGAAAGACCTTTACGTTAATGGGAAGAGCACGTTTCCCAGAGGAAAATTCAACTCAATCTACTGGACCACCAATTTGTGCAAATCAAGTAGTCTCTTGACTGCAAGTAGTCCCTTATTTTTCCTCGAGATAGTAAAGTGAGTGAAACAAGCAAGGGCTCGCTTTTCATCCCACAAGAAAATGAGGGACTACTGGTAGTCTAGATAGTTTCAAGCAGTAAGGGCAGCTTCCTTAAGCCAGTCATCAATCTCAAAATCAAATCAACCAAGTGAACCTAAACTCTGGCTTTGGCAAACTTCCTCATGTTAAGACTGTTGGAAAGTCCCTTCCTGGATAATGGAGAGCTCACGCCAATTTGCCACTTTCTAAATGAGTAAGGGCCTGGGAACGAATCCAAACTTCATTGAAAATCAATGGAGTTGAACTTAATCGATTCAAATAAGTGCTTTCAACAAGTTTGAGCATGTTTGGTCCAAAATAGTCGCCAGTTGACATACTTTTAGACCCTTAAAAAGTCACCTACAAATGTTTCTATTTCGGAAAGTGTGTCCCTCCAAACCATACAAAGTCTAATTTTCACAATTTTCAAAAGCTTTTCTTTCAGCTCCAATTCAACAGAGTCTCCTCCGCAGAGGCTCAAAGGGACTTTTCGTATTGAGAGAATCCGCTGAAAAGTGAGTGCAGGAGTGGGGATCTTTCGGCATTCGCGCCTGCACACACTTAATGCAGCGGAATCTCCAACAGAATGAACCTCTGTGGAGGAGAGAAGCTGGTAAGGTGACCATTTTTGAGATGCTCTGTCATGCCGCGTAAACAATTCTTTTCCAATCGACAAATTTTAACTCATTCCAGGCCCTCACTCGTTTAGAACATGGCCTAGACTGCAAAACAGCCGTATTTTTGCGTTGGTCGAATGCGACGTCTTGCCAAGCGAAAGGTCTGGAGCGAGGGTGAAAACGTAGAGTGAGACTGGGGAGAGACACCACACACGCCCTGCGGGCGTATGAGGCTCACGCGCTTGGCGCGTGAGGATTCACGCATTCGCAAAACGAAAATAAAAACCGACTGTTTTGCAGTCTAAACATGGCTAATAGTGCAGCAAGACTGTCCTGAAGTCTCTTTTCGATTTTTTGTCAAGGGGGCCGGGGTACTTACAGTGCACAGAATATTTTGGGGTCATTTTGACATTTTAGTTTTGTGGTGCACTTCTCGTGTGAAGCATTTTCATCAAACTGTGATGGCAGGTATTGTCAGTGGTACTGTACTTTGATTTTGAGGTGCTGCACTGCTCAATCTTGCCATCCCGTGGTAATTGTTTGAACACCTTAATGGTGGCAAATGGCAATCGGCTTTCAACAGAAAAAAGCCCATGATGAACAAAGAACAGCGGTGAATTACAGCCCAATAGTGGGAGAACATGGTCTTTAGTTCAACTACTCAAGCATATGGAGGTGGGACAACATTACAGATGCGATTTCGTTAAAAAAAAGTTTTTGCAATGTTTAAGCCGTAAAATGTGTGAACTGCCAAGTTTAGCAGCCCCGGTCCCCGACCACGCGAACTTATGTAAATGTAAAATGCAACGATTTTGGGTTGTTTCCCTTGGAAAAAGAGAGGCCAACCCCTTCCTATTTCCAAGGGAAAATCACTGATAACGAGGACGAGTTGTGTTTGTGCCCCTTCCATTTTCAGGAGACCACCTGAAACTTAATTTTGCCAGCTCGGATCTTCGAAATACTGTACGAGACACGCAAGTGATCGCACTGTGGAACGTAATGAACGTCGCGCTAACACAGACAATCAACACCAAACGACTGAAACACTACTGATGAAATGAAATGATTTTACTTAAGCTGCTTACAAAATTTAACAGATTTTTCAAGAACGATATGTTGTCCGTCGTTGTCTACTACATCGACCTCGTTCCCAGGGTGCTCTCGCTTCCTCTCTCGAAAAAGAAAGAGAGAGGACCCTGGGAACGCGGTTGCTTCTACTTAACACGTGGAGATATAACACCACTCTTCAGTGTTTACGCATCCATGAATAAAGCTGTAAAGCACTCTTAATAAATTTGCAATTTTACTCTCTCGAACGGGCTTCACTTATGAATAATGTTTGCAGCACTAGTGCTCACGGTTTGTCATGGTTAATTATAAAAGGTATCATCGACAAAAAACTCCCTCTAAAGCTGGCTTACTGTTACAAGAGACCAGCTCCGACAATCCTAGTTGCTTAGTGACGCTATCCGCCTTGAAGTAAAGCGGTCAAGACGGTGCTCCATGAGCCAATAGCACTGTTCAGGATTATTGACAACGGCGAAGTCTTCGGCAGAGAGGGATCGCAGTATCCAGGGTATAACTTAGAGAGGAACCGGTATCGGCGACGGATACGAGGTGACAAACTCGTACCCCAGAGTTTTTTTTTTCCAGTGTTAATGGGGATTCGCAAGATAAAGGTTGATGAGATGGTAAGTGATTAGCGCATGACCTGCGTGGCAGGTGCTAGAAAGAGGAAGCTCTTCTTTAGGGCCTAGGCTTCCAAGGACGAAAAACCATGGTCGGCTTCAGGGAGGTGCTTAAACGACTGACGTGGCAAGGTGAACCGCGCTTCTTCGCACGATTGCATTGGAGAGATATCACCTCTTATAAGACTGACTGACTGATGTGGAAAAAAATTACAAACTTGACGCTTGGCTCATCTTTGAGGTATCAGATAGATACACCATCGCTTTCTGTTTTATAAGTTTGAAATGGAAAAATATGTGAAGTCATAAGGGTTTGAACCTCCAAGTGGATGCTCCTTGTTTGAAACTGTAATTATTCCCTTCTCGAGGGGATTGTGATCTAAATATAATTCAAGCGGTATTGCACGGCCAGGTTATACGACTGTTGATCACCTGATTTCCGATAAATTCATGGCTGAATGATAAAGCGGGAAGAATTTTCCTTTCAAATGATCCAATCCTAGGCGCTGCATTTTCAGACTAGAATGCATGTCGCTAATCGTGCACTTGAGTTTTTCTGTGAGTCGAGAACTGCTCGACAAAGCACTGCTATGCTTCCGTCTCGGCCGAGGAGAATCTAACGTAGACATTTTGAAAAACCAAGGGTGCCGTACAGCCTCTAAAGCTGTGATACGTTGTGATGACTGTACAGTTAGCATGGACTTGATAAGATCCTTGCATGAACTGGACACTTTGTTCCAAACGGGAGAAGTTAAGCTAAACTGGCCCCGGGCAGCCGCTAGTAACATTTTCTCGTTGCTGTCGTTCCAAAATGGCGGATAACCTGCAACCAAGAGGTGTAATAACACACCACTAGCCCATAAATCCACGGGCCGACCAATAGGATTGTCCAGGATTGTTTCTGGCGCCAAAAACATCGGCGCACCGCGCGCAGGGCAGCATATGACGTCAGTGCCACGCGAGAGCTGAAACGAGAATCCGAAGTCGCATAGTTTGACTGCAAGCTGCTGTTTTGTCTTATCTCCCGGATGCGGAACCTGTTTGACGAGTATGTTGTCCGGTTTGACATCCCGGTGAACAATGCGCTTCTTGTGGAGATAAACAAGGGCGTCAAGCACCTGTAAGAAAGCAAAACATAATTTTGAATTAAATGACTTAACATTAGAAAGGTTTTTCAAGTGAGTATCGTGAAATAAAAACCCCGGTAATCTCTCTTAACGATAACAGTGGATGAAGCACAACATAATATAACACCAGGGGTCCTTACCATTTACACGGTAAACCCGGAAATTCTGGTTGGAAAATGAAATGGTACGTACCACTCCATTTGGAACGTTTCGGAATTATAGGCCTTCGACTTAAAGTGCTACTACGATCAAAAAATTACTCGTCTTTTTTCTTCAAATTTCTAAAGTGTGTTTGCTTAACAACCGACTCGCGAAATTTCAAGCTTTAATTTGCAGAAGTCAGTTTTTTATTTTGACTGAAATATTTCCATTTAGTGTCCGCCATAGACCTTTTTCATAATGGCGGACGATTTTAATTATTCTTTTGTATATGTGTTAATTAGCCCTACTAACCTCACTTTAATGAAAAAATTCTATTGAATTTTGCTCATGCTGACGAGGCTAGTAGGGCTTATTATCATAAGAATAAAAGAATAATTTGTCGGGCGCCATTATAAAAAGGGTCTATTACTAACTTCAAAATCTTGAGAGAACTGGATCGAGGACATAATGACGTAGAAAGCTCACAAGCGTAAGAATGCAGTGTGTGTAAACCCGGCTGCTTTAGTATGCAGCGCGGGAATTTTGAGTTTTCAGACTCTCAAACTCGTGTTTTGCATACTTAATAAGCTGCATTCACACACTGCAATTTTAAACCAGTGAGCGAATGACGTCATTTTATCCTGGATCCAGCTCTCCGAGGCCTAATCGGTCAGTTATGAACGTGAGTAATGGCGGACCGTTAAATGAAAAAGTTGTAATCAAAGTAAACAGTCTTCTGCTTGAAATTAAAGCTCGAAATTTCGCGAGTCGAGTGTTAAGCAAACACACTTTCGAAATTTGAAGAAAAAAGACAAGCGATTTTCTGATCGTAGTAGCACTTTAATCAATGTACTTTTTCTTTTCTTTTTGAGCTTTCCAACTGATACTAGTACATTTTGTGATATGTCCATTCTTCGTTTGGACAAGCAGCAACACTGAATATTTACACGTAAAATTCCCACCCGGATGGAACGTGTAAATGGTAAGCGCCCCAGGTCACCAAAACATCTGTTTAAAAATCGAATAACAATAAGCAATTGAAATTTAAACAATGTTTTATCATTCCTTCAAATTTTTAAGTCATGCACTCTATAGGTTAGTTCCTCTGGCCAAGGTGCGTTCTGTCAAAACGCCCGAAAATATTTCCTACCTGCACAGTTTTTATCACCAGAAAATTCATTTTTAACAACTACAACACTAGTCTTCTCATGGCACATTGGAGGTAGTTTACGCGAAAAAACTATCTCCATCTTCAACATCCACTCCGTCTTCCTCGACAGCAAACGCGTCAGACGATTTCGGGTAAGCTTAAGTACTTAAAAGACCACGGTCGCGATATTTTGGGTCGTTATTAGAGATATCAAAAAATGCACTTAAATAAGATGGATGGCGTACTAACCGGACTTTCAAGTTCGTTGAGAACTGTTCTCAATACATTTGTTGTTCTTTGGAGAAAGTATCTTTGAACGTCTATTGTATTAGGATTTCCTTGATCCATGAAAGTATGTGACGGCTAATATATACACACTCCACGTGCGACTCGATTTTCAACTGTACGTCATGTAATCATAAGTCGTATGTCTCCAAACGAACACGAGATCGAGGTTAGACTTCCTCGCTTCACCGCTGACCAAATGGTGACTACGACCGAACGATAGTTACGATCCGATGGAATGCTGTTTCCACGGCGGTACGGATAAATGTGAAATGCCACAGAGGAATAAAGCAATGTAATATAGCTAGAAACAAAATAATTGAAGTACGATCGAATGGAAGGAAGGTATGATCTAATGGCATCAAATCAAATCAAATCAAATCAAAATGGAAGGTACGATCCAATGGAATGAAAGTACGATCCAATGGAATGAAAGTACGATCCAATGGAATGAAAGTACGATTCAATGGAACACGGATACGATCCAATGGAATGCAAGTCGCGATTGGATTGCATTTTTGTCCAGAATGCCCCTCCATAGCAAAACGTTTATAAAATATTGCGACACAGGAACACTTCTTCTTTTCACGAATCACTTTTGTTAATCTAAGAAACAATAAAAATTGTCGTAAGCACTGTTCACACTAAGTCGTATACTCATCAAAAAGGGATCGATTTCGAATCGGCAAGTATGATTCTTCTTTTTTTTTAATGATCACTCTTAAAGGACTTTGTTCGTAGACTTATAACTTAGTACTCCTGCCCCCTGGTAACAGTTTTAATCAATCCCTGAATCGAAATTCATAGCCCTGCTCAGAGTGGAAGGGCCATTCTTGACTAACAAGATTTCATAGTTCAATCTGGCCCGCCGGGCGGGTTGAGTTTGTTGTTGGTTCTCTACTCTGCTCCGACACTGAGGTTTTTCCCCGCAGGGGTGCTCCGGTTTTCCCGTCTCCTCAAAAACCCAACATTTCCAAATTCTAGTTCAATCTGGATAGTGTCCACAATTAGCACCGTGTGTGCTAAATACATCGACACTAAATAAAGTGATTTAAAATTAAACAAACAAACAGCACGCCTTGAATCGCTCAAACTGCGAGGAAACTCTAAACTCAGTAAAGTAGAAGAGCAATGTTTAGCCAGATCTATTGAGTCGGTTTCTTCTTCATTCAGTCGCTAACCATTCCAGTTCAAAATATAATTATAACCGTGACACTGACTGAATTCTTCTTAATTAACATTTTTAGCATACTTGATAAGCAATAAAGATGTAACAGAATATTGCTAATTTGCAAAGGGCACTTAAGAAATAATTTCGATGAAAGATCTGTTCGGGATGTCTTGGACTTGGTTTTCTCCAACAATTCAAGCGAAAGAGTAGATGCAAGCTTTAAAACCTCGTAGTAGAAACCATGCAATTAACCCCTATTAAAGTTCATTGAGAATACAGTGTAAGGTTCCTTCGTCAAACTCCTTTTCTACGCCAATAAAAAAGAAATAAGTCCATTTATTATATCTCTCAATTAGTATGCGAGCTGTGATTGGTCAATTTGGCGGGCCGTATTCTACAGTACGGCCTGCTTGACTTCAACTAATTTTCTTTTTAACCTCGATCTCTCGGTCCGTACTGTAAGTTACGGATCCTCGTATTTTCCTTCGCTTCGCGCTTGGGCCATAAATCAACGGGAAAAAACTCGGTCCATAACTTACAGTATGGACCTCGAACTCGGTTAGTAAGAGGTATGTAGTTACGAAATCTAGGATCAAGTGATGAATCGAGTTAGAAGACCCTACAATAAATTTGAGCAGTTGACGGTAGACGGTAGCCAAATTAAGTGATGTTTTAAAAGGCCAGACTACTTTCAACGTGTGCGTGATCACGGAGAGGGTATTAACAAAAAAACCATGCGGGCTTAAGTCATACAAGGAAGGGTGCTTTTGTTGAGTAAAGCCAATTGATTGAGAAGAAAGTTAACCTTTGACAAGGCTGAGTTGTAGACTTAGAAGTTACCGCTACAATCAATTTAACGTGTTTTTTTTTTTTTTTTTTATGAACCGCAAGATATAAAAGTTCTGCTAAATAGCTTTCATTTGAATGGCCACACCTTTTACGATTTCAGCCGTGAGCCCAAACCTTGGACAGCATATGAACAGCATCATGCAAGCGCACGGTCGAATCAAAGATCGACCACTAAACAGTTTTCATTCTAACAGCCGTTCTTTACTAAGATAAAAACGTATTTTTCTACATCCACCGTGTCCAATTATGTGACCAAAACGTTTTACAACTCGTGAGCCTTGAGGGTGTTTTGATTTTGAACCTTCTAGTGTGAATTGATGTAATCCCTTAATTGTCTCTTGCAGTAATCCAACTGGTTCAAGTTTGACGCAGTAAGTAGCTCGGTGCTGATACTTAAACAAATTAACCGTACTTACGTGTGTTTTGATATAAGTGTCATATATATATTTTTATCAGTGCGATTTTTAGAGCTTTATCGTTTTCGGAATGTATAAGATTTAATCAGTCTAAATTTCTATTTCTGCTGAATAGCAGGATAAATTGTTATCTTGTACGTACATAGTGCACCGATGCATACCGGTACACGAATTTCTTCACAAACATAAACTTCCTACGCTAGAATTGTGACAAAAGGTGAGCGCACATTTTGAACACAGACCGCGTTGATGCAAGATTGAAGAGCATGAAAAAACAAATAAAATTTTTCTCATAGTCGAACTATCTGATCAACTTGAATTTTGACACTTTTGCCTTCATAAACTCCAGAACTAAGTTAAAATTGGAAGTGGGGAATTAAAACAGAACCAGCTTTTCCTATAACAACAGTGAAGATAGGTTTCGCAAACGAAGGCTGCGATTGTTCCTCCGAACAATTTCGAACCGAATTCGGTTTGCAGTAAACATACTTTGCAATTGACCAGCTTAATTATGATAAAGAATCAATCGATTTCTCTTCCGACACTCCTCCAAAAACGTGAATTGGAATTGCTAGCTTTACAAAACTAGAACCTTAAGTCCGTCGTTACAGCCTTTAGACAGACATCTTTTTAAGGTTAAGGTCAATTAGCGATACCTCATCTGTTTTGTTGGTTGATATCGGCAAGTGCCGGGCCGAAATTTGCTCCTCGAACAGCTAACAGCTACAACACTCATCAAGCAATAAATGTCAAATGTTTGTAGCGTATGACTTTACCTGTTTCACAATATTTGCAGCATCCTTCTCGCTGTATTTGTGTCGTTGCATCATGTGGTTGAAGAGACTTCCACCTTCAACATATTCCAACACAAAGTACATGTAAGCCCCAGTGGTGAAGGAAGCATATAGCCGGACTATATTCTCGTGAATCACATCTGTCCACACGCTTATCTCTTGCTCGACAGCTTTCTCGTCGAACTGCTTGTGTCTTGTGTCAAATTCCTTCAATGCGAACACCGTCTGTGACTTGGTCTCGACGCATTTGTAAACCTGCGCGAACGAGCCTTCACCCAGCAGCTCCTGGATTCGAAAATCTTCTTGGTCGTCATCAATAAAGGAAACTTCATACATGTTGTCGTCCAGATAACTGCAAACGCGATAGCAGACACAAGCAATTGAATATATACGTATCAGTGAATACAGCTAGTGAATCTCCACCCTTTTGTGCCAATTTACACGTTAAAGTTGTTTGTATATGCTTTATGCAATGTAAACAAACACACGTTGCGTCGGTACCAGTCAACAAATCTCCTTTGAGCAGCCGACGTGAGCGCTCATTGGATGTAACAATTATATTCTGTAATTACCCTCAGAAGTGAGGTTTTGATGAGAGATCAAACACTCTCGTTGAAGGAAAAAAATCTCAATTCCTTTCCACGTGTCAACAGAGCTTCAAATTTAAAGAGATACGCAACAAGAACAACTGAAACAAAATCGAAAGTGAAAAGTTGGGATTGTCACGGATCTATCTGTTCGCATTTATCAAGCTGCAATGCCAAAGGCGTGACTCAAGCATTTTTATATACGTCGGCATTATTAGCGCTAGAGTAAACAACAATATGCATAAATAACTGTAGTGTATTTGAAAGTGAAATCTTTGCACGCCTTGACATCACTGAAGATGCAATTTGCGCGTATGCGAGAACAGGAAATGTATTTATTTCAAACGACTTTTACTGAACTGTGCTGCGACGTTGACAAGTCACTAACTGGTGGCAAGAGTTCACCAGAGTTTACTTGCTTCTTAAAAAAAGCCATAATTGTGAATTCCAAAGTAAAGAAGCTAATTACAAAGTAGATGGATTGTTTTACCTGGCTCTCGCACACATTAATTAATTGCTATCTGAGAACTGCTCAGGATCTATTATTCCCATGAAAAAAGTGCTTTGTAGTTCAAGTCTGGGTTCATGGAGCGCCTTAATTAAGCACAGAGGAAAAAAAAACACTATACGAATAAATTGTATTCAAAACTGTGGATCTCTTGGTAATAGAGAATTGTTTTTGTTTTGATTTTTTTTTACCACAGATCATTTGCATAGCTTGGACAAGCCGCCAAAGCAAAGCCTCTTGAGGCCGAAAGACAAACAGATCAAAACTATTAGTATACTAAAAAATGAATGAATTTCTTGATTACAGTCAGTACCAAATGGTATTCTCTTGTATCCAAGAAAGAAAGAAATTCACTTTTGTCTGAAGCTATGACTCTCTCTTAATAGGGCATGTTTTAGCCTTCAACTTGATACGTTATAAACTTGGCCGATACTAAACTGAATGAAAGAATGTTTTATTTGCTCTCTTTGATCCATTTATCCAAATCACTCAATCAACATTTTAACATATTCTACGAAATATTTCTGCAGAGTAAGACTCTGAAGAAAAGTTTTCTCTTAATCAACGTTTTAGTTTTGTCTCGAGACAAGAACCTCGAAAATAATAAAACACACTTTCCTATGTTTTGTACTTCGATAAAACACCACTGTTGGCCAATCACAGCGCAATCAAAGCTTGTTTTCGCGACCTTATCAAATGATCATCGCAGTTATGAACACTACTTAAGCGATAGTGAAAATAAAGGCTTTGTCTTGAAGAAAAATTTGGGAATGAACAATACCAGCCTTGAAAACTTAATTTGCAATTTACTTGAAAAAGCTCTGACAGATGTTTTTTTGTGTGTAATTGACCTTTTTCAAGAGGAGCGACCACGCGTTACCGTCGCCATGGTAACGGCTGTTGCTTGAAAACAAATGAAAACATAAACTTTGATCACACATTGAAAAGAAGTTGTAGTGTCAAGGAAATCGAAGTTTGTCTTCTATAGGAAATTTTAACTTCAACAGGTACACCCCAAGGCCAAAAAGGACTGTTTCTAGCATACCTCCTTGGGTGGTGTTCATAACACCAACAGAGATTAATCAACAAGCGGCGTGCTTGGAAATAATGACTTATTGAAAATTGACATGCGAACCAAAACCAGTGAATCTTGCAGGTTTTTTTTTTTTTTTTTTTCATTAACCAAATTACAGCTGACACATTCCCTTCGGCAGTTCAGATCCTAAATTTTGCTATGAAGCAGGCAGTCTTCTCTCAGAAAATGAACGCTTTCCAGGGTCACCCTTTGTCTACAGTGCGCATATATAAGGATCGTTTCATTTAGCTGCACTAAGCTTTGAAATAACTTAAAACATAGCAAATTCTTTGCACTAACAGCAGAGTTGATTTAAGTTTTGTTTCAGCTCCGCGCCTGAAACTCCGCTGGTGTGGTTAATTCAAGTCAATTGTTATTGCCTCCCAAAACTACAAGGATGCAGATGATCAACGACATAATCGATCACCTGTTTCAACGATGTTGCACAAAGGACTAAGAATTAATAATTTAATTCAATTCAATTCAATAGATACAAGAAAGAAAGCATTGACCGCTTTCCGTCTTAGCTAGTCTTGCCACAAGAAATTCAGTTGTTAACTGTTATTTCCATGCAACGTACCAGTGCTGTGAGGCAAACCGCGATCAAATCAGTTTGCTGTATTTTTATAGCCGGAGTAAGTTTCAAAAAGGTTTTCAAAGCAATGATATTATCGCATTGCACACATGCAATAAGCCCTGTCCAAAAGGGAAATGTTTGCTAACCAAACAGCATCAAGCATATTGTTGGTGACCAAGCATGTTGATGTTTGAAGCCCTGGCCAAACGGTTATAAAACACCATCTGACAAGGTGGGCAAGGTCAATGTTCGGACAAAGTTTGATGATGTTTGGTCACCAAAAATTTCCCATTTGGCCAGTGCTTTTTTAAAAGCACTGACGAAGGCGACCCAAGCAGAACGCCACCGAAACAATAGCATAAATCAATGGGCCTAATGAGCAAAAGCAATGGCCTGCACGTGCATTTTCAAATTGGTGCATTTCTTTGCCATCCTCTGCAAAACAGGTATGACTAATTGAAATTTTAGGATCAGAGGAGAACGCGAGATGCATGACGATTAGTTTTTCTTCGTTTTTTCCTAACTGCGACGCTGTGTTTACTAATTTAGCTCCTGAACTGGCCCATGTTGTACTGACAAGTTGAACGAGTCGAAATAATTGCGACGTAGTTGAATTTACAGCTCGCGACATTTGACATTTTTCAGCAGTGCCGGTTACTGTTCGGCCGTCTCTCAAATGTTTTGCCAGTTGGGTTGACGGGCCAGACGGGCGTTCACGTTGCCGAAACGGCAATCAATTTTTCCCGGGTTATGGGTAGTCAACAAAGTTGAAGGACTTTCCATGCGGAGTACAATATTACAATTAGACAACTGAACCTGTCTGTCTTTTCCTATTAGATCTGTTCCAAACTGTTAGCTTTTAAATTCTTTGTTAAGACGGGTTTTGCCGGGATCACAGTGAAGATCAAAACGAATGGAAAGAATCCCTTCTATAATTTAGAGGCGTTTAGAGAAATTTTCCTTTCATAATTAGTGACGGTACTCTTATCATATCTTATCTTTTCACCATTATCGGCATTATTGTTTCTGAACAAAACACTAAGTCAACATGGCGCGCATTGTCAGGTCATGAAAAAGACCTTATAAAAATACTGACGCTATGAATACAAACAAGGATTATTTTCTTTCGGACCGTGTGAGATGCTGATACAACGATGTTTTGCCAGTTGAAAAACAAAACCTTAGGCTGGGACTATGACCCGCCTCCTGGAGATATCAAGATTTTAGGTTCTTACTGTAAAGAGGGTACTGTATCATTGAAGAGGCAGGCCAGTAATCAGTTATCCAAGACGTTATGCTTGGTAATAAACGAGAATGTCTCCAAAATATAACATCCTCATCAAAAGCTGCGACACTGATGAAATTTAACCTAGTTTTCAGTATTGATATTTCAGAGTCAATCCGGCAGCAGCATCCCGATTTACAATGCTCTATCTTTTCTCTTGGCTATCTACAACGCCCCCTAGATCGTGCTCGTGCTCGTGTTAGGACACTGGAAATAGAAACAGCAACAGTAGCTGATCATGGCCTGGCTTTTAATATTTTATCGGGAGCCCTTTCTAGTTTTCGGTCGTTATCAAAACTTCCAGGGCGTTTTGGAATTTCGAAACTTTGCACCAGTTTCAGCTGAAAATGGAGCGGGCTTTGCGTGATCGATATAGAAACACCTGACAACTCGGCTAAGTTGGTCAGAAAATCTTGGATTGCATTTCCACATTTTCGACCGCCGGAAAGCCTTAAGGGATGACCCTCCGGCATCTCTTACTGATATAAAACAAAAGTATTACTGACGGAATAAACACTTGTAATTATTGTTATTGTTCAATTCGGTGGCAGCTGTAACTGGCTTGCACACATAATTGTAGTTACTCGATCAAGGCCAGTTGATGACCTTGACTGAGAAGCACACGCAAATCAGAATACTATAATCCGGTCTCCCGTAATAGTATTGAATGAAATCACGTCCTATACCGACATCTTGTCTTAAGTGACTGGTTCGATTCCTTGCCACACAAGCACTAAAAGCATTGTCCTCTGATACAGTAGTTAATACAGAATATCACTTAGGGACACTTATTTTGTTTCAACTCAGTTTAAAGTATACGTTTCCGTGTTGAATTATCGCAGCACTAGTTACTCCGTGGTATTGTTCAGTTTAAGCGGCATGTGATAGACCCTGATTTCTCTTTTGAACGGGATGAATCGATCCGTCTTGCATAAATATGCACTACTCACCGATGTAGAGCAGGGCAATCGAGGACAATCTCTCTCAATCTGGCGGATAGTTTAGTCTTTATCTCGAAATCCACTCGTCCCGGCCCGTCACGGCCACTTCAGCTCAATCTATTCGTAAAACACCAGCTCATCCAATACTACAGCCACTGCGCATCTCTCTATAAATATTCAATTATCTTTTAAAAACACGAAACGACACACAATTATACGCAACGTGTTTCAAGGGGAGCCTTTCTCCACAGCCAGCTGCTTCAAGAATGCAGCGTGGTCTCATGCATTCACAAAGTAAAAACAAACCCTTGTGATGAGAAAATCGGCTCTGTCGAAGGCACTGAACAATACTGTCAACAGATTAAAACGATCGATTTCATTGTTCTTAGTAGGTTTCGTTAATTCTTATTTTAGCCATTTAAGGTTCATTAACATATGTGAATAATTATCTGAGGGACGGCCGCAACAAGTAAGACAAAATATATTATCCCAGATTTGTAAAAATTGAGGCAATCGCTCCTCACTGAACCGATGGAAGGTGTATAATGGTAATCGTAACTTCCCTTTTCTATAACTATGAGCATACAGTCAACCGCCTTCATCGTCGCGTTGCTGCTTTTAATATAATCTGTTTATAAAATCTTCGTCTGTGAGCGTCTGTGACCATTCAAATGAATCTGATGAGAAGAACTTTCTCGTGCTGGCGTAAGTTTATCAATTCAATGCTCTGCAAATGTAAACTTATTTGTAAGACTGCCAACTGCATTCCGCCAATCTTAAGTTAATTGCTTCAAGGACTCTAGGGTTTGTTTTGTTTGCCCCATCTATAGTTTACTTTAAATATTAGCTTTTAGTGGTTCTAACTATGCTGGGGGTATGACTTGCTGCTCGGCAATAACGAGGCCTTCCAAGGGGTGGTCTGGTGTCGCTTTGTCGTTCGTTTACGACTCTGTCTGTCGCTTGTTTCGTCAGCAACAAATGTCGCTGTCGCAAAGAAAACAAAGACGAACGGAAAGTGAATTGTCGCTGTCGCAAACTGGTGCGCGTTTTCTGACAATTTCTGTCGGTTGTCGGTTGGGAGGAGATTGTCGCCTGTTTTCGGAGCCGTGTCGCTTGTCGCTTCTACCCCTTGGAAAGGCCTCAATAACCCAAGAGGTGAATCCAACTGTTGATAACTTTTTATTTGTAAGGTATCCTTTAAGTATATATGTTATGTTACACGAGTAACCGCAAGGTCATGGGTCCGAAATTCGGAATTTTCTTTTTTGTTGTTTTGAGCCGCAGCCAGACAAAATTTACCACCGAGGCAATGGGTACAAAAAACACCTCTTTAATATTCATTTATAGCCTCTTAGAGAAAGATCTAAACATGCTTACGCCTCTGTGAAACTACGCAGACTGCTTAATTTTTTTATAAGACACACACACACAACGAAGGAAAAATATAACTTCAATTCAAAAATTTTACTAAGATAAGTGTCTAGTGTCTCGGTTCCGGCCTCATAGTCAGCTAGGGCCCTGGTATGTGTGACAGTATACATTGAATGAATAAATCACATCTTTCTTTCAATGCCACGCGATTTACGCGAGGAAAAATGACCATCTCACTTCTGACTATTAAGGTGGTTCTAGCTTTTGAGTCTGGAAGAATGCCACGTCAAACTAATTAGTTAGAGCACCACTTTAATGCCGTACTGTTCTGAGTTTGTTTGCTAGTATAGTTATTGCTGTTTTAGGACTAAACTCGTTAAAGATTAAAGATTAAAGGTTGCCCTACTAGCTCTTCGTCATTGTCGGAAGTGGCCAAGAGAAACAAAAGAATTTGCAGCAGCCTTTGGGAGCTATGTTGACACGGTAGTGTTGTATGTGATCCATGTATTCTGAGTATATTTTCAATGGGATACTTCTCATCACATTTACTGCCGAGTTAATAGAGACGGAGCTAAATAAATAGGGGAATGGAAGACAAAAAAAAAGGTGGATGTGATAACCATCAAAATCACCGCTCTGGGAGGCCCGTATAACATAAAACGGACTGAAAACTAAAACCAATGCAACCAGAGCATGACTCAGATCTGTTTACAGTTGTTGTTGAATCGCTGACAAAGCTGTTGTGGTTAACTGGCGATGATTGTTGTACGTCCAAAGAAGTTGTTATCGTGTGCTGAATTTTCCTTTGGCGGCAGTTTACTTTTCAGTTTTTGTTTGAGAGAGACGTAAACCACACTATTATAACATAAAGTGCATTTTAATTCATTCTACTTATATTCTGTAATTTGCGTCCGTATAGTAAATATCTATGTACAGTTAACAATAAAGAGCGTATTTACTCAGAACTATAACGAAATGAAAACCGGAGACGATTTTGTTAGTTTCAAAGACTCATTCAGATGAATTTATTTTCGTCCCTAAAATCAAGGGTAATATAAATCAAAATTCTAGCTTATCAGCTTGTACGACCGGTTTTCGTTTTTACAAAAAGCTACTCAGCAGTTTATTCGTCTGGTGTTGCTTGAAAAGGCTTTATTAGATTTCAATCTCCCAACTTTGTTTCTGGTCTCTTTTGATTAATTTGCATCGTTCTTTTTTTCTTGTTGGTTTGGATAGCTACCCTACCACCCCCCCCCCCCCAACCCCCTCCCTTCCCCTCCCTCGTAATATTCCTGCTCGTGCCATTAAAGCATCTTTTTATATGAACTTTGTTGCACTGTTTGCGGTGTGATCACGTTTTCCTCGATTGAAATTTTCTTGTTTTGACCCTAAAAGAAAGAAAAGAAGTTATAACCTCAGACCGCTGTCTGTCAAAAAAAGGACGAGGATAGCTTCATAGAAGAACACTCAAAATCTGACCAATCAGATGCGACAATTCTTACCTTTACGTCCGGGAAATCTAGGTCCCAGATCCTTGTGAACCCATCAGCTGAGCAAGAGACCAACCTGTATGGGACGGCCTGGAAAAAGGCACATCAAAGAATTTATTTACATCTCTTTGTTTGCTTATATATTTTTCACTTATTTTAAAGTTCAGTTAGGACCATAACATCCTACGCAGACGTCTTTGGGCTTGTCACGCACTGAACTGCCACTTCCGTTCTCCTACGGTTAGCCTATTGTATAACAGATAGCCAATAACAAGGATGGAAACCGACACCTGCGCAGTAAATTCCGTTAAACGATTCACATGCATCGTCTGGAATAAATCCCGGGGACGAAGTCCTACTTTCCACAAAATTGGAAGCCGAACTATGATTGGCTAACCGCCGCGTACGGAAGTGACGGTTCAGTTTAGTAGACGTTCCTGGGAAAGGTACACGTGACAAGCCCAAAGACGTCTACATAGGAGGCTATTAGGATCACGAACTTACCTTAACACAGAGCACCGGGCCTTTGTGTCCCTGTAAGGATCTCAGACACGTGCAGGTGCTGATGTCCCACTCTTTTAATAAACGGTCCCTGTGGGTGAAATATAAAGAAACAAACCGTCTAAACACGTTCTAATTAAAGCAGACCTGACGGACGCGACCTGAAAGAAGCAACTACAATGGACACCCGCTCAATACAGACACCCACTTAATATGGACACGCGCTCAATACGGACACCCGCTTATAACAGACAGTTTTCTTTGTCCCAACAACTAAAAAAGGTCATATATTTTCTATCAAATTAGCCCGCTTAATACGGACACCCGGATAATGCGGACACCAGCTCAATACGGACACCCGCTTAATATGGACACCCGCTCAATACGGACACCCGCTTAATATGGACACCCGCTCAATACGGACACCCGCTTAATATGGACACCCGCTCAATACGGACACCCGCTCAATACGGACACCCGGATAATACGGACACCCGGATAATACGGACACCCACTCAATACGGACACTCGCTCAATACGGACACCCGCTCAATACGGACACCCGGATAATGCGGACACCCGCTCAATACGAACACCCGCTGAATACAGACACCCGCATATAACGGACAGTTTTATTTGTCCCCGCCACAATTAAAAAGGTCATATTTTCTCTTAAATTAGCCCGCTTAATACGGACACGCGGATAATGCGGACACTTTGGCATGTCCCTTTGGTGTCCGTATTAACGGGGTTCCACTTTATTCCAACCTGAAGGGATTATCAACAAGGCTGCAATCCGCGAGGTTAACAACAGCCTTCTCTTCTGGAATCACGAAGTTTGGCTAGGAGTTATACCGCCGGTGTACCGATGCCTCTAGGGTTTGCAAGCACATGCTTTGACACGACAAACTCTTCAGAAATGACATTGCTGGGGTTTTTTATAAAGCGGTTTTCAACTAAATGTCGAAACTAATTCGT
Source organism: Pachyseris speciosa (assembly GCA_016490735.1). NCBI lineage: Eukaryota > Metazoa > Cnidaria > Anthozoa > Scleractinia > Pachyseridae > Pachyseris > Pachyseris speciosa. The sequence goes on from JAEMWC010000526.1 coordinate 78,721, forward strand.
CTTTCTTTGTTTCTGCTTTGTTACGCGGTGTAAATTGTCATCAAAACTCGCGCACTTTTTGCGACCAACGAGCACACATTTATAACCAATATCCTCGCACGCATTTTCCCGCGCTTGAGGTCGGTTAAATGCATTTGCGTCGAATTCCCATTGGTACGTTGAGCTGTTTAAACTTGACCCGATTGGCAAGAGCAATGACTTGTTTTAAGATACCAAGCGAAGATTGCGCGAGGTTTGATTGGCTGGAGACGAATACTAAGTGTTCAACCAAACGTTCACTTTTCAGAAGTTAGTAAAGAAAAAGGCGACAGTAAGGACTTGCTCTATATCTTGCTGACATCTTACCGACGTGTTTCACAGTTGAAATTCGCTAACTAGACATAATTACCGAGAAAAGTTTGCAAATTATAGTTAACCGAATTTTTCACTATAAACTGTAAAGCATTGAGTGCCAAATTTAAGGTTCTTAATTGTGGCTGTAGATTTGAAAGCTTACCCTCCTGACGAGATGAAATGCTGCTGACCGTTGTAAGCAAGCGAGTGGACTGGGCCCTCATGCGCCTGAATAGCGACTTCGCATTCCCCAGTTTCTAGGTCCCAGAACATGATCATACCATCTGAGGAGCCGCTCATCACCAGGCTACCAAGCACCTGCGACGGAACACATGCGATCACTAAAATGGGGTCCATAGTTTTGTTTTTTCCGCGCGTTGTTCTTTTGTAGAAAACTGAATAAACTGGATAGCTGTGACAGTGCAATTTCGCTTCGTGATTTCTTTTCGCGAATATCGTCCTCAAATCACGAAGAGAAGGGGACGTACTTCTCGAATTTTTTCGACGAGATTGCACCGCCCGCCTCTCCACACCCCGGCCCTGTTTCAGACCAAAATGTGTATTTTCAGGCTTGCCCCTTCACGTGTTAACATCTCAGACCAAAATGGTTAAAACCTCCACTGGTTATTTTCAGATGAAACTTGACCAAAAAATAATACCCCTAAGGGAAGGCAGCACACACCGATATGGCTTACTTAAGGGAGTCCCCCCTCCCCCCCCCCCCCCCCACAGGGAAGTCTTCCCTGTCCACTTACCGTCAAGGCGAGCACCACGTCCCGATGTCCAACAAATGTTCGAAGACAGTCCCTTGTCTCTAGACTCCACAGCTTTAACGTCCTGGAACATAACGCGGAGTAAAGCCTTAAAGTGCACCAAACACCAACATAAATTTTTTGTGAATGATATATGAAATGAATCATATATGAAATGCGGCAATGAAATCAAATGAAGAACGATCCTCGCAGTTGTGAACGCAATTTATGCAATTGCGAAAAGAAGCCTGAAAAAAATTCAGGACTTCAACGGGGTTTGAACCCGTAACCTCGCGATTACCGGTGCGATGCTCTAACCAACTGAGCTATGAAGCCACTGACGTTGGGAGCAGGTCAATTGTGGGTTCATATGTTCCCGTGAAAGAAATTAGTGTGAATGATATATGAAATGAATCATATATGAACTGCGGAAATGAAATCAAATGAAGAATGATCCTCGCAGTTGTGCACACAATTTATGCAATTGCGAAAAGAAGCCTGAAAAAAGGCTTCTTTTCGCAATTGCATAAATTGCGTTCACAACTGCGAGGATCATTCTTCATTTGATAAATTTTTTGCTAAATTAAATCTTTGCACCAGTCCCAATAACAATTTGCCTTTATTTCCAGTTTTTGACTTTTTTTATTGGTTTTTATTAGACTTTTTAGTCTATGATAGTGGAATGTAAATTGGTCATATGTTAACAAAGATTTACCTTAATTTTTTTTTCAGATTTAAAAATCTTCAATATTTCCAATTTCCCTCAATTTAACAAATCCTTTAAGAAATACTATCTCTTCCCAAATATACTAAAAATATCACAGTGGTTGCCACTGGAGTATCCCCTCTCAGCAGGTAGTGACCCACCACCTTATCATCATCATTATCATCATCATCATCATCACTTTGTAGCAGGCTCTAATAGGGCGCGACAGAAAAAGAGCGGCGCAAGAGAAAGAGGAGACGCGCGCGAGGAATAGAGAAGCGTCCCCTTTTCCGCGCGCTGCTCCAACTCGCGGCCTATTTTGTCTCGCGCGCGCTATTTAGTGCCTGTTACGCAGGCTAATTGGTTCAGTATTACCATTTTTTCCCTCACCTATCAACAGAGCCACTGACAATGTACTCTTCATTAAACTGAAGGCTAGTGACCGCACCTACACAAATAAAAGAAATTCAAATTAAATACTAAAAAACCTGATATTTAGAGCACTTGGCTTCCATGCAGGGTCTCTTATGAATTATTTGCAAAGGAGGACTTCGTGGAGGAAGAAAAGGCCAGAAAGAAAACAGACAAGCACGTAGAAGCAACTGGTCAACCTGCGTAACGTAAATTTGGATTCTGTTATCACAAGCCATTCAATCGATGCCACTTTTTCACTGTGTGTCCAGAAATTTAGGCTACTTTCTTCAGGAGGTTTTTTTGCTGCTGCTTTTTTTCTGTTTCGCGTTGCCTTTTTGTTTTGTTTTGTCTTGGTGGATTGAATTTAGCTCTGTTTAGGGGGAAGGGAGAAACACCACCAGAAAATCTTCCAGCTCCTCGTTTATGCTCACTAACGAATCAAGTCATCACTATCGCACCTTCATGACCTCGAATGACGCTTTCACATTCCCACGTGTCTGTACTCCAGATGCGAATGGTACGGTCATGTGACCCCGTAACTCTAGGGAAAAAAAAGCAGAGTGGCTTACTTAAGTTGGTTCTTTCCACTCGGGTAAGCTGGTTTGGGAGGGACGGCTAATAGAGAAACTATCTGGAGGGAATTTTACAACCCCAATCTTATTTTCTGTCTAGTTCACACTGGCAGAAATAAAATGCGAGAGAGCTTTGACAGCTTAGAAATATTATTACACTAAAACATTAATGGTCACGAAAGAAAGATGAGGAACGAAGAGAAGAAACGAACAAAATAAACGCAGATAATTTCAAGTTACAAAAAGGAGACAACAAAAACAAACCAGGACGGGGAAAGCACAAATTTCTTGTTCATTTGTTTATACTTACAAAATATCGTCATTAAATTGTAAACAAGAGACACATCCAGAGTGACCATAAAGCACTTTGATTCGGTGAAACTTGACAATATGCCAAACCTACAACATCAAAGTTTAAGCGTTAGAATGATGCTCTTCCGTGAGTAAAAAAGGACGGTGTTGTAAGTAAAGAGGGTCTAACACCTCGTAAACACAGCGCGCTAATTAGGGACACAAACTTACAATTTAACTCCTTAAAAATCTAAACTGGAAACTATCTAGAAGAAACTACAATTACTTTTCTAAATATTACAGTAGCTTGAAATTCAAACTAAACTAAAAGTGTCCTATTCACAGTGAGATTTCTAATACAATATCACAAAATTCAACTGATCCATTTATATCAATAAATATGATCATCGACAGGTTCACAACAGGATTTACTGTGACACATAAGACAGACGCACTGTACAACTACGAAGCATTCTAGGTATTTCACGACATGAGCTGTACGAACATAACGCAAAAATTTTGACAAACCATAATAGTCATATCCCAAGAGCCGCTGACTATCTTCTCATTGTCAAACTGAAGGCATCTGACTCCGCCCTGCAAATGAGGTATGCATTTACCGATCAACATAAAGTTTCTCCTCTTAGTATCAATACCTTGTCAGAAGAAACATGTTGGGAGACTAAATCATCAACGGGAGAGTGTTTCGTTC